>CM073775.1:81711212-82259696 GCA_037158775.1 Hetaerina titia | reverse complement strand
GGGCGAGGGGACATGGCAAAAAAATATATATCCGGTGAAATCCATGGTGCGAGAGTACACGGTTGTATTGGGCATGGTGTGATTCGAAAGATGTAGGGAAGAGCACCATATTAGGGCACCACGCACCAGGAATGCTGGTCAGAGAGTTCAGTTCGTTTGCAAGATCTGGAAAGAGGCCAATCCATTGTTAGGAAAGTAAACTGTTCCATTCGAATGAAATAAAAGATGTCTTTTCATATTTAATGAAAAATTAAGTGAATATTTAAGCTGGTCTGCATTTAGACGAAAGTTTCCGACCTAATAAAGATACAAGACATTTTTTCTGAAATTTTTTAGGTCGGAAACTTTTCAGACCACCCACATATTAAAAATTGTACATGTGATTGTGTTGTGTATTAGATTGTTTATGCACTGTACATGAATATGTATGAATATTGTATTGTATATGTGAATGCATATGTATTAGATACAGTTTGTTGGAAGGTATGGGGCGAAGGTTTGGATTCAGAATATTTTTAATAATAATAAGCTGACGTAAATCATACTAATGCCGGGAAATTCAGAGTTTGTCTTAACAAGTGGGATACAGAGCGCACTCAACTGGATTTACTTACTTCACGTATTTATTTACGTATTCATATCCAGCAACTCCTTAACTGGAAGTGTGATACTATTGATTTTGTGTGAGGACAATATCCTCTATTAATACGTACTCGGATGGATTCGGGTTTATGTATGAAGTGCTCCTAGAAGAAGATGAAAAACGTGTCTTTTCTTCGTAGATGCCGGTCTGCATTTAGACGGCAGATCGCTGGAATTGTGAATTGCATGGGAGAAGAAATAGCATTATAATACAAAAGCCGTGGATTTTTTCTTTTTTATTCTAACTAGGTTTAATCTTACGATATACTATGATGAAAAAACAACTAAACAAATCAACGGAGGAACTGTATTTTACAGTGGAAAGTGGGAAGCTATAAAGATTTCACAATATGGGGAAACTGTACTCAGTCCACATATGATCTTAGTCACAGGGAAAGGAACTGGCTCCCGTACCCTGATGTGTGGATTTTTCTCGCAGTTGGGCTTAGATCTAGGTGATCTCTGCCTTCGCCTATCAAACCAAGCTTCAGGTTGATAACTGTGGTGGATGGCCTACAGCAGCTACTTGAATCACATGTATAACTTAGAGATAATTAATTGCGTTAAGATGATTCTCGAGCCCTCGCACCCATGTCACATTGGATTAATTGCTGACCAGCGCCACCAACCCAGTCGCGTTGACCAAGTTCGACCAAGGTCAGCTCGGTCACTCGGTCCTCACCGACAAATCTGACGAAGAGCAAACTACGACAAAAAAGCGGCTCAGGGAACTCGAGTTAGTTTACTTGGGATGCAGAGCGAAAAAGCAAGATCTCTTTCCCTTGGTAAGCTAGACCACCCGGATAAAACAACAAAGATAAGAGTCTAATATAGACATATGTAACTTTTACTTCTCTCGAAAAGCTCGCCATCACAGCAAAACCAAGGAGTAGGCTTCGCAACAATTTTGAAAAACCTTTAGCTTCCGATAAGAAAAAATATAAGAAAAAAGTCACGAAGACAGAAGTGATGGAAGCAAATGGAAAATTGTGGTAAATTGAAATTATGGGTTCAGTAGCTTCCCGCAGATAAAATAAGTTTACACGTGGGTCTTTCAATAAATTCTTAGGAAAAACTTTAATTATTTGGAAATATGTTTTAATTTTTCTGCGAAATCTCCTCCTAGATCGACATGCTTTTACCAACATTTTTAAGCTGCTTAAAATGTAAGAATTCGGAAGGTCCTCAAAATAGGCATCTGAGCTGGCGACTAACTCCTCATGAATCGTTTTCCGCCGAGCCTTTTTTCAAGTTTGTAAATAAACTAAGTCACTGAGGGCCAAATCTGATCGATACAGTACATTTTGTAGCGATTCGAACTTTATTTCCATAATCTAGGCCGTCAAAACTGCGTATGTGCGCATCCAGGTCTGTCTGGAAGAGACTTGTTTCTTTACAAAATGAGGACGTCTTTTATTGATTTCTTCACTCAACCGGTGCAATAACGACGCATGATACTCCTCTCCCTCCAGTTATCATTTCTACTTTTAAAAAATTCAAAGATTCAAAATTTCCATTTGAATCTGAAACCATATTATATTGAAATTTGCACGCGATTAACTTGCGTGTTTTTTAACTTGATTGAAATTTCCACTTTCTCCATATGATTTATTTGCCAACCATTTGTTGCCACTAAGGAACATCATTGTGTTTTTTACGAATAGACATCCAAGCGAAGTTGTCGTTGACATATTTTCAAAATCACTATCACTTCCGTTTCCTATCTCCCCCTTTCAGACAGAGCATATGTTGTTCAGTCAGCATCAATCTGAAAACATCCAATTTTTGGCCTTTGAAATGTCATTATAAACATAACGATGACAACAGGGACAATCACAAACACCCAAAAACTAGTGGAGGAAACAACTTAGGCGGGAATCGAACTCGAAAGACATCTAGCAAGCGAGGACGAAACGCCGCCTCCGTCCTAAAGGCTGCCAGAATTTGAAAACCGGGGACCAGCAGAATTTGGTATGAAAAAAATGTCAAGAAGTAAATACCGTTTCAGGCAAATATGAGGTTCACAACCGTAGCGAAGGCAACAATTGAAGAAAATAAATACGAACACCACGCAAAATTAAATTCACATGCGGGAAAGGTTGTCGTGAAGTCAACGGTAGAGTAAAAAACTAGGGAAAACGGAAGACGGGGAAGGAAGAGTAGAGTGCAAGTGGGACCAAATCATGGTCTCCCAAATAGTGGTCATCATTCTAAATTTACATCATGCACCGAAACCGCTCATAAACGCCTCGACAGCGTAAGGCTCGCTAACTCTCCCCCAAGGCTTTTCCTCCTCTCGCATTTTCGTCCTCATCTTTCGAAGGAGAATATCGAAGGTTTTGAAAAAAAAACTTTCGATGCGCCTTAAAATTCACAACCGGTCGACTCTCGAGTCCACGCCACACGGGCATGGAGGTGCGAAGGCGAGAAAGATCGTCGACTTCTCTCGCGGGAGAGGATGGTGGAAACGGGAGGGGGTGGGGAGAAACCGAGGAGGAAGAGGAGAATTCCATTCGCGACACTACCGCCGAATGTTTGCCGAGATGATGGCGGCAGAGGGAGCGGGGGCTTGCGGTGGAGGGTGCGGAGGTAGGGAGGAGGACAGGGGAAGGGGGACAGAGAGCGAGCTTAGCCGGGGAGGGAGGGAGGAGGTCAACGGGCGCGGAATATAGGAAGAGCGAGGGAGAGATGATGATTAACATTGGCCGACGGGGCCGAGAGGCGAGAGAAAATTGCGCAATCGGAGGGAGGAGAGCAGTAGGGGCGGGAGTTGAGAAACCGGGGGAGAGGAGGGAATGCAGGGAGATTCGGCGAAGGCGGTCGGTTCCGGAGAAAATGTGAGACCCGACTATCTACTTCGCTCGCGGAAATTCGAGGCCGAGCGGGCAGGTCGTTGCTTGCATGGCAGGTGAGCGTTTTTTGTCAGACTTGTATGCCTTCGCATTCCTCATCAGATCTCCGGTCGCATATCATTCCGAAATCCAAAATTCACAATCATCAAATTTCGAGCTGTGAAAACTCCACGGGTAAAGAGAGCGAGATCCATAATTAAGAAGAAAATTACATCTCCAAGCGGACGCCTGCTGTTGGTTTCAAATCACTAGGAGCGGGAATAATTTTGTGGAATTTATATTCCATTGCACGTACCTCTTTATGAAGTTATCAATCCTGACAGAAAGTAACACCCTAGCGCTCAAATCGCGGTCAATACTTCTTAATTGAATTTGGTTTGGAAGATAAATAAGCATGATTTACCCGCCGTCTGATTCAAAATATCAAGTGAACTTAGAAGAATGGGTGAATTCATCTTACTACATCCACTCAAGGCTCCGCAGGTGGCCGCAAAAGCTTGCGGCCTTCATCATTCGATAACCACAGTCAAATGTTTCCTTTTTCTAGCCTCACCGGGAGGGTGACTTTTTTTGGCGTGATGCCGAACCTGGTGAAGTGTTGGGACTCGGGGCACTCGGGGCCATAGCTCTCGCGAGAACTCTCCGTCAGATGGACTGGTTCCTTGCAAAGTTGGTCGAATTAATTCAACTAAAGATAAATGAAAGTCGAGAGATTAAAATACAAAACATCTTTGATATCTATATGACTGTCGAAATATTCGAAAGACCCATTTCAGATAAGTGTTTCACTTAGGGCAAAATGCTTGCCATAGAGTCGCTTCCTTATTCCCCGAAATCTCTCACAATGGCGCTTGAGGATAATAAGGAGATAGAGAGAAAGGAAGCCATCAGGCACACTGACGAATTTAAGAGGTTTGTTCCTCGTATACGATATGCCCAAAATAAGAGAAAATAGTGCTTAGAGAGTGCAGGTGGCCATCCATAACTTAGCCATTTCTTAAAACGAAATATCTTGGCGCTACAAAAAATTATGTCTATGTATAGTTAATATTTTCCTCGCCTCCAGCCTCCATTTCTACCACATTTCGCTCTCCTAAAATTGTGTCCCTCTTCACTTCCACCTTCCAACACTAATTCTATTCTTCACCAGTCGAATTTCTTCTTTCCACTGTTTCTACATTGTCAATATACTCGTTCCTAACCAAGATTTCTATGCATCTCCCCACATATGCTTGTCGCGCATCTTTCAAGTCTTTCTCAAAATCACTGTCTTCGTCCCTCATCATTCAACCTAAAATCTTGGGAACATTCAATTTAAAATATCGAAATATAGGGAAGGAATTGTCGATTGCATCTTCACAAATATGAAGGAACGTGTCTCATATAAGAATGTAATCCCAGAGTGAAACATTTTAAAATGTATTTCTTATTCGAAAACAGCCTAATTTTATACCTTCACATCCGATTATATTAAACAAAGATGTAACATTAAAGACAATTATAAACTTCCAATACCTAGTTGATAAAACCCGCACAGGTGGGAATTAAATCTGCGACCTTAGGGGTGGCAGGCAAGGATGTTACATCACTGTCACCGGGGCCGGCGTAAATAATGGAAATAAGATTCAAAATCATGGTAATAAGCCCTATAAAAGCGGGAAATGGTGTGCTAAATTGCTGGCAATAGGAGAATCCGATAGAAAAATGATTAATCAACTTCGGCAAAAATTCAATTACAATGCAAGACAATATTACGATAAGAGCGATAAGAAAGCGCATGGGGAAGAAGGGTTCCGAGAGAACTAAGAATTGAAGTGAGAATAAAATGAAATGCGTAAAAATAAATCCCAATAATATAAAGTTATTCTTCTAAAGATACAGTGACCTTTCTCGTAACATTTTTTCCGTATGTTTATGCGAAAAGTTGTTTTTATTTTACCTTGGATATAACGGGTTGGTAATAGTAAAGTTTCTCCGAGAATCCGTGAATAAGACGCCTCGTCAAGCAGAGATTATAATTATAATTATTAGCGTGAGTTGGCATCTTAGTCGCAGGATGCGCTAGTCGCCGGCCTAAGCTAGTCTTGATGAATATTGATTGGTAGATAACTAGAGGAATGCTATTACCTACATAAAACAGAACTAAACTAGAATTTAACTACCTAAAGAACGCTTTAAATCTTCCTCGTCTATAGGGTAGTAGAGTAGTAGGACTTATAGTATAGTGGTAATTACAACTTCATCTGCAGAATGACCCGCAAAGCCGTGCAGCGAAGGCGTTTAAGGAAATATTTTTATATTTGTGATCTGCTCAAATCCGCCTTCCCCACCTGTCCTGTGTTCGTCTTTTATGTGCTTTCCTATCCCCTTTCCTTATATCTATTTCTATGTGTGAATGAATAAATATAGATAGAAATATATACATATACATGTCTCAGACTGCTCGGGTGCGAGTGGGGAACGGAGAGTCCGGATGGGCAGTGTTAGGAAGAGGTGTAAGGCAAGGTTGTCCATTGTCACCGGTGCTGTTCAACGTATATGTGGAGGAAATGATTAAAGAGGCATGGGAAGAACTGGAGGTAGGAATGAAAGTCGGAGGTGAATTCATAAAATCGGTTAGGTTTGCTGATGACCAAGCATTAGTTGCTCAGTCAGCCAAGGGGTTGCAAGCATTGCTGAGTGAATTGGAGGTTCAGTGCGATAAATATGGGATGAGAATCAATATTAATAAAACAAAGGTTATGCGATTTTCCAGAAAGAAAAAGGCTAAGCTAAACATTAACATAGGAGGGGAAAAACAAGAGCAGGTAGAACAGTTTACGTATCCTGGAAGTGTTTTGGACCAACACGGTCAAAGTGGTAGGGACGTATGGAGAAGAATTGCGCTAGGCAAGGAGGCTTTCTCAAGGAGGGAGTTGATGACGGGGACGTTGAGTAGGGATGTTAAGACAAGACGCGTAAAAACTCTGATATGGAGCGTAGCTCTATGTACGGCGCGGATACGTGGTCACTGAAGTAGGAGGATAGACGTAGATTGGAGGCTTTTGAAGTGTGGGTGTGGAGAAGAATGGAGAAGGTGAAATGGACCGAAAGGAAAACAAATGAGGAAGTACTGGAGAGAGTGGGTGAGGAGAGGGGTTTGTTGAGAGAAATCCTATGGAGGCAGGAAAAATGAATGAAAGGCGTATTGAGCGGTAGGGGAATGTTGAAGAAGGTAATAGAGGGCGAGAATGTTGGGCAAGCGAGGAAAGGGCAGGAACAGGATAGGGATGTTGGCTGGGATGAAGAAAGGAAGGAACTACGCAGAGATGAAGAGGGGTTGCATGTAGAGTAAGTTGCTGGGTTGTTGTTTAGTTAGGAGTCACAAAATATTTATTTGGTAGTTGTGTCCATCCAAAAACCGACCTTAACCGGTAGATCACATAATAATAATAATAATATATAGATATATATATTCATTCACACATAGAAAATATAGGATAACGGTGAACAAATAGTGTTAATATTTTTATATTAATAATTAACTAAAAAACCATTGCCAAATTTAGAATCAAGCTGCATGATTTCTGCAGATGCATATGTAATTTGAAGGAGATGCGGATGGAGGAGATATGTAATTCTGATACCTACGAACTGAGACCAGTTATCGGAAAGAGATGATCGATCCTATATAGTATACATACAGAGCACACCCAAAGCCTTTAAATTTATATATCCAATGCGCCCTTGAACGAATCGCTCACGAGCAATGTGCTATTCATCAAAGACCTGCGCTTCGGAGACTATGAATTGGATGCTGAAATGTAGTAGCATTTGATTAGGCCAACGATCAAGTAATTTTCGTGTTTTATTGTGTTTAATGACAGCATTTTCCCTAAATAGGGGAAATCAAATCCGTTTATCTATGAAAAATTCGAAATCAAATATTTTTGTAAGTTAATTTCGGATTGTTTCATTATTGAACTTTCCAACCATTTTTATTAGTTAAATCCTTGCTTGAAAAACCGTAATTAGACGAATGTGTAGAGGTATGATATGTTCCGTATATTAGTTTACCAACCCTATGAACTCAAGGAAGGATTGTCTAGGTTACACAAAGGAAATGGAACGAACAATAAGCAAGTAAACCATCTTCTGGTACATTAAAGTATGCAAATGGATTTCTGGTTGACACAATGAATTCCTTCCGTGCGTGCTCGCTGTCTCACAATCGCACACGGCGTTCCTGACTCCTCAAGACAGCGTCCACGACGACACCACACCGGATCCCCCCGCCCACCCCATCCAACCCTCACCCGAGCACCCACCCACGCACACCCCCACCTGCAACCCGAGCAGGTCCTCATCACTAACTATTCCGACCTCACAGATCCACGGACATCCCTCCTCCGTCAAGGACGCGGGAAAAAGGGCGATACTTGGGGCGGATGATCGGGAGGAGGTTGGGCCCACAAGTTGGACCCCCACACCACGCCAACCCCTGTCCGCCTCCGAAAAATGCAGCCGGGCGGGATCTGGTAAAACGGGTTCGGCCACCCTTGTCGGAAAAACCCCCCTCTCCCCTCCTCCACGCCCCCCTCACTCACTCCCATTCCCGAAACGATCCCAGAGGCCCCTGACGTGTCTTTCCCACTCCCCGGCTCTTCATCCCCCTCCTCGACCACCGCCGCCACCACCCCCTTCGAGTGGCCAAGCCTTCCTGCCCTCCTCTCGACCGGAGTCCTGCCCCCTTCCCGAAGAGGTGCGGAGCTTCATCCCAAGGAGGAACAGGGAGGAGCGAGGGGGGGGAGAGAGGGGGAGTCGCGGGGGACGGAGTAGTCGGGACGAAGGAGTTAAGGCAGGGGAGGGAGCGGTTTGTGCTCGTACACGGCCTCAACTCACCCTCACCGCCGCACTTCCACATTTTCTACGGGACGTATGAAAAAGACATCGCGGGTGTAGTGTCATTCCTCCGAGAAGCATCGATGACACGATTTCACCGTGAACTAGCCGGGAATTGCGATTCCTCCCCCGCCCACCATTCCGCGCACAATAGCCTGGATCATCACATTTACCAATTTGAATTTTCCAAAAATATCATTGAACGGAAGGCCAATAGTCAGTAGTTCCTCTAATTATTATTGCCTGATGGCCTAACACCCCCTGCCACACGCTCTCGTTACGACTTACAGGGTAATGTGTATCTAGAACACTTAAAAAATATGTTCCTATCGATACCGATTGTACCAATGAATGGAATGAACTCGAAAGAAGTTAATGGGACTTCCGGCGTGCACACACGGTGGAAGGGCTGGGCCCACCTCTTGCTACACGTATAGACTGCCGAAATGGATTCCTATAGAAAAAAAGATCTTAGCAGCGGAAGTGTCACGTAAAAGGATCACGAGTCACGAGATGGCTTTCTTTTCAAGCGAAACAATGTTTGACAGGTGTGAAAAATGAAGATTATGGGAATATTAATTGAATTAATGAATGTTTTGAGTACTTATAGAAAAGAGATAGCACGATTTAAATGCTACATGCAGCACTATGGTTAAAATATAAGTGATAATAAATGAATGGTTCCAAACTACTTAGGTAGATCAGACCACAAAGATAAAATAAGGGAGATAGATTCCAGTACAGATAGATACCAATACTCATTCTTTCCCCAAACAATCAGAAATCATAAAGTAAGAAACCGAAGCCACTTTAGGAATATTAAAAACATTAAATTTACAATTCGGAACAAAATTAAACATGGCAAAGATATTAGGTGTATCTGTAGATGCATGTTTATATTAGTTGGTAATTTGTTGTGTGCATGTGTGTGGATTTTTAGGGTTTTTGGCATGGATGAGTACAATGTTTTGTTTTTTGGCTTTTGTATGGGATTTTTTATTTTTTCCTTTCTTAATTACGGGTGATGCCCTAACACCTCCCACCACACGCCCTTGCTGTGGCTTGCGGTGTAGATGTAGATGTAAGGGATAAATATAAGTTGCGCTGAACGATTTTCTTTACAGGCCGTTTTACTTTAAAACTTGTTCATGGGTCATACATATCTGACGAAAATTCAGACACTTCTAATGTGCGTAACATGAATATGCACCGGACGGTATGCAGTATACGAGATCAAAAGTAAAGGAGAGATGTTTCCAGAGACGCTTCGAAAATCTTAGTAATTGGAAAGGCTATAAATGGGAAACAAATACATTTTAGTAATATTCAGAATATGGCAAGTATCAGAAAATCGATGCACAGAAAAAATACTATGCGAGGAATAGTATATGTATTACTGATAGAAAATCGGCTGCATTTGTCAAGAGAAGGGATATTTGAGTGTTGTGATATCTCGACGTAAGAGCTGCTCAACATAAGAATTATTTGGGAGATTATTACTATTACTCTTTATACTCCGTTTTGGCCTCTTGACACGAACTCATTCTCGAGGCATGAGCTGCGATGCTCGTGCAATGCAACGTATCACAGATTGCACAATGCAAGCAATAATGCAGTAAAATTTGGTCAACGGCGAAAACTACTGATAAATTCCTACTGTGTATACCTTTCAATGAACGAGTAACGAATTTGTCCTTTTATTTCTTTCATATCTAAGAGACAGAAATAAGCAACTGAACGAACTAAAAAACCAATCAAAGGAAGAAATATTTCAAAATAAATAATTAACTCGACGTGGTTTTAATGCATGGCACTTTAAACGAAATATTTTATTCTTTTAAATATGCCATCAATATACACAAATGATTTTTGTATTTTATCCAAAATTTTTAAATTTGGGAACAGATTACCTGATTTTACATAAGATAGCAAAGGGAATTTGGTATCGAGATACGAACTGCGGACGAGGGCGAATCGTGATCGCAAGTCGAGACACCACTGTATGTACATTAAAGCTTTGATACTGTGTATATTGGCTAATTATAAACACGGAAAAGGGACAGGCTTAACATGTTTAAGAGTATAAGAGTCCATACAGTTTCGAAGAGATCAATCGAGGTTCCTTCAATCAATTCCTTCATCAGCAGGAGAAGAATTCATTGAAAGTGTACTGTTCTGTTGTGGATATCGCATGGAGGGGGAAAGTGAGAGTTGGGAGAGGGAAAATGGGAGATAGGCAAGATGCAATTGGCAGTATCGGAATTTAATTTGTATATGAGGAAATATTAATTATGTAATCAAGGGTTAGGCCGATGTTTGAGTTAGCGGAGATAATATATGAAGATGTACTCGTGTACACATACACCGATTCGTATAATTCTATAATGGACGTGTTCCAGTAAATTTAGTGTAAAAGAGGAAAGAGAAGGCAAGACTTTTATCACCAAATAATTGGAGTTTTTGATTTAATCATGAAATTTAAATAAAATTAATTAATATGAAATTATTATTATTATTTGAGCCATTAGATTCAAATTTGTTATGACTGCGTATTTTTCGCGGAAAGAACGAGGACTTGAATTTATCGGGGAAGGGGTCTATCTCTATTATTTTATATCGGTGGTATACTTTACCGATATAAATTAGTGTCATAATAATTTCCTTTGTGAAGCAAGAAAACTCAGGTGTCCTCTACCTATCAATGCGTCTAAATCTTGCCTGCTCTCTTCGGGAATCAATGGACTCCCAAACTAATTCCTCCAGCATCACGCTTACTCGATTTTTGTTCCAACTTTTTAAAAACCTAGCGAATTTTCTCTGAACATTTTCCTATTCGTGAATTGAAGTTTTCTCCTATGAGTCCCAGACACTTTCCGCACATTCTAACGAGGCTTATCTAATGTGGAGTAGCATCTCTTTCTTACCTTTTCATTAAACTTTCATCTACATTATACCCCGCAAGCCGCAAGGGCGTGTGGCGGAGGGTGTTAGGTCACCACCCGTAAATTTTCCTACAGCCCGGCTAATGAAACCTAGTTTTTTTAAGACGGACTCGTACATCCTTCGCATGTGAGTACCCCGTGAAAGTTTTGATATCGGTGTAACACCTAGGTAGGTCCATTCTAAAATAGTATATCGGAACCCGTCTATTTTACAATGAGCAAATTCGCAATTAAGATGGTATTAAGTATTCACGACTAGAATGCCCCCTTGCGTCAATCGCTGTCTCTCTCTGCACGTGTCAGGTCTTCTGCTTGCTGTGGCCATAATTTGGCTGTCTTCACGGATGGGATTTAACGATCCATTATTTAATAAAACACTTTTGAAATAAATACCCTTCAAAATGTATATGCAGACGTACGATACACCACATGACTATGCAAACGGGACGAGAAGACCATGTCCTGAGTATCGTTGTTACCACCGATAAAAATTACCTGGAATATGATCTTGTTTATTAATTTGAAAAATGTTCACCTAAAGACGGACACGCGCAGTAAAAAAAGGAATCTCGATTTCTTAACTTCCCGCTAATTTCACATAAAGATAACACTATGTTGAAAACACAAGTATTTTCACATTTCCAGACAGGATATTCGCATACCAAAGAATAAGCAGAAAATGCTTATGACCGGAAACGAACGAATCCCCGATAGCAAGGGCATATTGCAGAGCGAATGACGGCATCGAATGGAATTCGCTGGTTCCTTCGTTTACAATCCGCCCCTACCCGCCGTTGAGCAGGCGGATGTTTATGAATTTCTCCGCAGGCAGTTGCGATAATAGCTTCGCAAAAGCGAGGACGTTAGTGGTCGGAGTAAATTCTGCCCATTCATTAAATTTATATAATTGTAGAGTTTCGCATTTCGTAGTGGTTTCCTTGACGCGCAGTGGATAATGACGTGAACGTGATTAACACGGAATATTTTTAGATTTCAGATTCTCGCCTCTCTGCAGTGCAACACCGACATTTTTTATCGAGCCTTGAATTCTCATATACGTAGTCGACCTCATATAAATGGCGTCATCCGCCGTGTGTGCCTGCGCGCATGAAATTACTCATAAAATGGCACTTCGCGATATCTGTTATTCTGGAGGTCAACGTTGTGTTACCCAGGGAACTGGAAAGAAATTGAATAAACAGTATGAGGGACGGAATTTGTTTACACATCGTCTCAATAATTTTAACTAAACCCCCGCATGTTTGGTAGATTCGTATGTGATTATGTTTATTTACTACCAAATTTAAACCTAACCTATCGAAGTCGTTGAAATAAATTTAGCAAGTGAATAAAAAAAACTTAATCTTACTTACTTGACCTAGTTTAAAGTTGCTTAAACGCGGTTTCTAATAATTAAATAGCTACAATCAGCCTGCAATCACTTTTAAAATTGCTTAAACGCGTATTTAACAAGCTATTCTGAATTTTTATACAAAATGCACATTTTTATGAGGACGCTTTTTAACCAATAGCTGATATGTGTCATTCTCACGCTAAAAATATCTGGGGGAACAGATAAAAATTTAAAACATTTTATGATCGCAGTACTGAAACAGCAATTTAAGGGAAATATTATTTTTTATTTTAACCCCCTCATTCGTAAAATATGTTTTTCATGGGAAACAATAACCAACAGGCAATGTTTTGTTTCAATCCATAGACATATAAATTAGAATTGCAACACAATAATGAAAGCTAAAAAAAACTAAAATTAACGTGGTTCCTGTATGTGCATAACTTTTTGTCATCCTGATGAAGTGAATTTTGAATTCGTCGTCCTAACTTTACAGGTAACTGCATTCTTTTCTTGGCATCCATTGTCACTGATGGCATAACAACACTTGAGACCGGCCCAGGACGGACGTAAACATAACACGGATTTTACGATGTGTTGAAATGCGATTAAGTATTCGATGTTAGTTTCCAAATTTCAGCAACATAACTTCACAAAAACAAATTAGAGCTACTAAAGTGTCAAAGTAGTCTTTTAAAATTTATGGTAACTCTAGCTTTTTTTGAAAAATTATGTTCACCATTTGAATCACATGACCTCCCCGTTAGTTACAAACATTGAAGTTAAACATTTTTGATGGCTTACGTCTGGTGTGGGGTCACAAAGTGCTACACACTCGAGCCGTGACCCGTAGGGATGCCATGTAGATGTAGATTGATACGTCAATAACATGCGAACTATATCGTTCACAAAATGCTTCAGTCATGAATGATGGATAAAAAAGAACAAGTTTGCTCATTTAAGGGCGTAGAACTTACGCTTTTTGTGCGCTGGGGAACAAAATAAACCCTTTGGGGCCAACAAAGGGAGATGCTTTACACATCATGCGCATGTTTCATTGCTCTGATTCGGGGCAAAGACCCCCTCTTCCCCCCCCCCCCCCCGGCTCGCCCCTCCACCAACTCTTCCCCCTCCCTCCCCCCTTATCCCGCTTCGACGTCGCACGTCTGCAACTCTGACTTAATTCGTGGCAGCGCGAGGAGGGAGACGAACACCCTGTTGGCGCGGCGTCCCCCTAATGGCATGGTGGCTCGGGGGAAATGGGGTGGCATTCCTATTCTCAAACCCTCTGCTTCTCGTCCCACGGTGACCAGTCTCCGCTATCCCCGTGGAGATTGAAAGCGGCGGTATTACTTTTTTTGTCTTCTCGTGGTTGTGGATGGGGTGACGATGCTCAGCTCGAGGAACTGCGAAGCTGGAGGAGAGCTGTGATATTATGCGCGCCTCTATTCACGCGCAAACAGGGAGAGAGGCGGCTCCTCCGTGGAAGAAGGGAAGGGACGTCCGACGAAGAGATAAGGGACTTATTTCTTTGAAGGAAACCAGCCCTTTGCAGGCGTTTCCGAGACATGGAGTTGCGGAACAGGTTTCCCTCCACTTTGCGAACTACGCAATCGTTACATTTAAGAGAAATTTTTTTACGGTATCTAGCCAAGGTACATAGATGCCCTGTGAGGGTTTCAATGACATACTTACATGCTTTCGCTAGGCGTAGTAGTTATGAGTGGGGAGGCGACTGACAGCTGTGGTCACTTGTGCCATCAGGAGGATAGGTGAATAATTTGGTAGGGGTACGAAGAGAGGAGAGGAACCCGGCGATGGCATTAACCTACTCTTCACGAAAGGCACCAATGGGTCCACAGTTTAGCGTCCCATTGGCTGTACTTCTCATAAAGTACACTCTGTAAGGATCAATAAACCGATGGAAAATTCTTCCCCTCCAGGATTCAAACACAGAACCCGAAGGGCCCGGAACTTGGAAGGTTTTGAAAACCCAGTAAACATGCCACTGGACCAACCCGATCCAGAATACTATATTGCTCATTTGGTCACGAGAACCAATGATTCTAGTATACGTTATTCTGTTAAAAAATAATAGAATGTAATAAATTACCCACGTAGCATTTGTTGCAAAAAACTTTAAGCGTTAGAAGGAAACAAAGCTTATGTTACTTCTAGATTCATCTCTTCCTCATTCACATAGAGTCATTCCTTGCTGGGAATAAAATGAACACACGATTTGCATTCTTCAACCTCCTAACCATGTTCTTTTTATGATTTCTTAGGAAAGGCAGAGATTACTGGAAAGTTGATCCTAAAATATTTCCAAGCAAACAGTATTTTAAAAGTGACAGCTCTAAATCACGGAGCCAGCTGCCTCTGACCTTCTTCAGCATTTAACAAGAGATTCGGACGTACTATTCTGGTGCGTAGTGCTGCTTGCGATGGATAGATAAACCCTCCCCTAGAAGAACACAAATATTTAGTCATTTCCGAAAACCCGAAACCAGTATCCTTTGAATTATCGGCTAACTGCATCAGTTACGAGACAAATACGAGGTAATATGACACAACCCCATCTTCAACTAGAAAAAGGGTGAATTTTCTTTTAACGCCGATATAATGTTTTTTTTTACAAATATTCAATATATTTGTTCAGTTTCAAAGAAGACAAAAACGTGATGAGGTCGATTGGGTAAAAAAGCATTAAAAACATTGATATCGGTTAGCGAAAAGATTTTATACATTCCTCACATTGTAAAGGAATGAAAAAAGCATATGCAACCGGAAGCGATCAACCCACGTCCGTCGTCTCGAGAATCGTCCCCGCCAGGTGGGCATTCCTTCCGCCGCCATGCCATCGCTCAAGCAGCAGCCCACGAATCACCCTATTTGGATTGCACAATACACATATTCACGCTGCTGAGGATGGAGAGGAGCATCGAAGGAACTCCATAAAATCTAGATCCCGAAAACCACCGTGGGCCATCCGCTCAGCATTGAATTGCCGATCCTCATTTCACAATCACGTACGATCAGATCACGTACTTAAAATCAGGGAGATTGGCAGTAGACCGGATAGATTAAAAATTTCGTTTTTTGCTCGTACGAAAGGAGATCAAAATAAATATGATCGTAGGCGCGAAGAGGATAACTAGCATTGCTGGTGTATATATTTTGTATATATCCTACATGCCTTTTAGATAGACCCCTTTTAATAGCATTGTTCCCGCAAGATTTGAATGTATCCTGTTATTGAATAATTCTGTTCTTGAATATTTTTGCATCTAAGTAGCTTCTTTCGTGTTGAATAACTTCGTTCGAGTGTACAATGGAACAAAGTAATCATCGGTGTATAGGTGTAATGAATGGACAGGCATGGCAGGTGATTTAACAACCCCCGCCGCACGCCCTTGCAATGGCTTGCGGGGTATTATGAAAATGTAGATTTCACGTGATTCGATCTTCTTCATTTTGGGACGGGCCTACCGAATAAGTAGAATCAAAGCGTCTTGTCGCTTTCTTCTATTTTTCTAGACAAACCCTTCATTTAATATTTTTCACGCAAGTGGAAATTTGAGAGCTACACCTCTTGAAATGAGACTTCTTTGAGGAGCATGTAGTATTTGATAATTTTTGTTTACGTAGAGAGGAGGAGTATTTGTTTACATAGTGTTTATTCGTGCCAGTCCTTTCGAGACTAGTCAAGCATCCCAGTAAGCATTCCATGGAATACGGGGATGGTCAAAATTAATATTCATGTGACCAGTCTTATTAGATAAGTCTTGGACGATCCCTCTAAACTAGTACGCAGCGTCGTCCACTTCCGAAACATTTCTGAGGAAGTATGAACATCTTTAGTCCTTCTGTCAATAGATCTTCGGTCCTCTAAATGCTCTCCCATTTTAATTTCACCCAGGATAGTCCTCCGAGCACTCTCTCTAGCCAATTCTAGATTATTCTTTTTTATTTAGCCTCATTTGACATCCCTCTGCCCAACATCTCCCCTTCCCACTTTTCCACCCTTCTCCAAACAACTTTCTATTTTCCACAATTCACCACTAATTCATTTGACTGATTTCTATCTAGTTTTTTATGTACTGCATATTCTTATCCCATAATCGTCCAATTTACGCTAAGATTCTTTTCTCAAGGACCAGATTTCAAAACCATATAAATTGAGGTCAATAAATTCCTTCCCTTCCACCAATGTAAATTCTTACATATTTTCAATTAATTTTTATTTTCTCATCAATCTCAGCCTTCGACTTGCATCCCGATACATATCCTCCAACCACCACCCTTCCTCTCCGAATGGTCTAAACCAGTGGTTTTCAATAGTAGCACCGCGAAATGCATTGACGAAAGCGACATTTTCTATGGTGCGTTACATAAAAGACTATTGAAAATACATGCTGCAATAAACTAATCGATACGCATTATGCATTATTTAATCATATAATAGTTACATACAATTAGGCGCGGGAACAAATACGTAAGGAAATTGGCACGCCGCGAGAAAGAGTGGGGGCCACTGTTAGAAAATTAATAAAAACCTCTGATGACTGATAACGATGGAAAAATCGCGAGTGCGCAAAGTGTTAAACAAAATCTCTGTTCGTGAAGAACGCGTCGCGGTCTTGGGAGAGCAGCCCCGTCGTGCGTGCACCCCTCCCATCAGCCCATCATCCTCCCCTTCCCCCCCTTCGGTCGCCGCGAGAGCGAGCCCCGCACGCCCCTTCCAATGTGGCCAAAACTACGCGCTCGAAGTGCAAGTAGCGGAACAACGAACGCTCCCTCCCTCCCCGTCCGCGCGTCGTCCCCCGCTGTTTGCATCCTTCGGGAGCACTCACCGAAACCTCCCGCGAGAGAGAGAGGCCCTCGCGAGGGAAGAGAGACAGACGGACCCCCTCTAGAAACACCGCATAGCCGCCAAACTCATTGGACCGGTTTTTCCCCCATTTCCACCCCCTGACCCCCT
Source organism: Hetaerina titia (assembly GCA_037158775.1). Classification (NCBI taxonomy): domain Eukaryota; kingdom Metazoa; phylum Arthropoda; class Insecta; order Odonata; family Calopterygidae; genus Hetaerina; species Hetaerina titia. The sequence continues at coordinate 82,242,044 of CM073775.1, read as the reverse complement.
CTCTCGGGCGGCCGAAAAGGCGTAAAAGGGTAAGGAGAAAAAGGATGAAAGGGTGGGGAGGAAGGGTAAAAAGCGAGGTCATTTGTGGAGCGAAGCCCATTTTTTTTACGGAAAAACTTAGCAACGGCCGCCATTTCGTGCGGAAGGGGTGCGTGGGGCAGGGGGGAGGGGGGTTGCAGCCCTGCGGGCGGTGGAAAGGGGAGGGAAGAGGTTTACTCTTTTGCCGTTGGCGTTTTTAGGTCGAAGTGGAGGGCGGCTTCCTCCTCATCCTGCACAGGCAGCAGCCTTTTCCCTCGTCCTAAAAATCGTCCTCGGGGATGCACGCGGAATGCCCCTAGTGGCACGGAGACGGGAGGGAATGATGCCCAATTGCCCCCGCCTCTGACCCCCACCCCACCACCACCGCCAGAGCAGCCATCTCCTGCACCGAACCCCGTTAACGCAACCATTCGCACTACCCACTCTAACCCCTTTCCCCCTTTGGTCGTAAACTGCCAAAATGCGATGGCGAAGGCGTCGGCCATAAAATCCGATTGAGCCGAGAGAGGAAGTGAGCGAAGTGAGGTCGTCGCGATGGAAAAGGGTTGCGAGACTTGACGTAATATTTAAGTGCCCAATGGGTTGGCGGTCCCCGCTCTAAGGAGACGTATTGTCCGTCAACCCCACCCCTGTCCTAACCCCTTACCTTTGCGAGCTCATTCCTTGCGAGCCCCCCAGTTTTCTGCTTTCTCCAATCCTTTCCGAGAAGGGATTGCGCGAAAAAGGGTTCGCCTTCCTCTTTCGGCGAGGTTTTTTTTTCTCTTCCATGGGTTTGCCCCTCTCTTGAGGAAGGAGAGGCGCGGGGCGGGGGCGATTTCCGTACGCGGACACAAGAGGAGAGTGCTCGCCCCCGCGCCACACAATGGGTCGGGGACGAGGGGACGACGGCTGGTGCCCACGAGGACAATATTGAGGACGGGGGCGGCGAACCGCCCCCCCTCTCTCTCTACCCCTTTCGTCCTGCCCGCACATACACGCACGACATAAAACAAGGGCCGGCTTGTCCTTTGTGAAAACCCTACCTTTACCTTCCACTTTCTCCCCATCCCGTGTACCCACGCTCTTCCTCCCTCTTTACCTTCCCATTCTTCTGGCTAACTCTCGCCACCCCGCCCCACCCCTCCAACCTTAACCGCTCCCTCGTGTTCTTACCTGCGCGTCCAAGGAGTGAAACGCGATAGGGTGGCAGTAGTTCAACGCGAGGGCTGAACATGCAGAGCGACCGCGGACGTAGCGAATTCATCGCATTCGTTTCACGCATACCCTGGATAATGCTCGAGAGTGATGTGCATTGGATCGAGGGAGTCGCCGACGAAGATTTTCTGCAAGGATTTGGCGAAGAAAGGCCAATGGATGACGAGTGGAAGACAAAAATTGAACTTTCGAGCTGCGCGTGCGTGCGCTGCGAGCGTTCGTGATAGAGAAGGAACGAATTCAAAACTCAAGGAAAAAATAATGAAGGAAAAAAATTATTCTCTTCCTAATTCTGAATTGCATGTATATGGTTATTTTGTTTTTTTTTATCATTACGTAATCTACCGGTTAAGGTACATTTTTGGATGGACACAACTATCAAATAAATATTTTGAAACTCCAAACAAAACCCAATCCAGCAATCTAATCTACATCAGGTCTCTCTTTATCTCTGTGTACTTCTTTCCTCCCGTCATCCCGTCCAACATCCCTATCCTGCTCCTACCCTTTCCTTGGTTGGCTAACCCATCAGCCTTGAGTAGTAGTAGCAATTTTTAGGGGAGGCGACCGACAGCTAAGGTCATTTGCACATTAGGGATGGATCGGAAAGGAGGAAGGGTGGAGAGAAACGCGGCGCAGGCATTAGTCTACAAAACGAAATTACGCCAAGGAGTCCGCAGTTCAACGTCCCATTCGACGGACGCTCACTCAAAGTGCTCTCCACAAAGAGGTAGCTCTCCACAAAGTGCTCTCCTCAAGTAGGGACCGAAATACCTCTGAAAAAAATCTGCAGTATCCAGGATTCGAACCAGGATCGGTAGGAAGCCAGAACGTTAGCCACCGCACCATCCCGATACCCCGCCATTTAGGCAATTGTCTGGTAATCTACCGGTTAAGGTAGGTTTTTGGATGGACACAACTATCAAATAAATATCTTGTGACTCCTAGCAAACCACAATCCAGCAACCTACTCTATGTCTTACTTCAACTCTGTGTACTTCCTCCCGTCATCCCGTCCAACATCTCTATCCTGTTCCTGCCTTTCCTCGTTTGCCTAACATTCTCCCCTCTATTACCGCCTTCAACATCCCACTGCCGCTCAATACGCCAAAAATATGTTATACAGGTATTCATGTCAAGTTAATGAATTTGGAAATACTTTTAATATTATCCTTGAGGGAAGAAGTAATTGAGTTTTTCTTAAATACACCAATTAACTACAGTTATCATCCCGAAGGTTGGATTGATAGGTGAGGGTATAGCTTGCCTAATACTAACCCCAACGACGAGAGAAATTCGCACACTCGGGAATCTAACCCGAGGTCCGGGCCGGTAGCCCATACCTCTGCGAATTGAACTAACATTATAATACTGCAATAAGTACCCAAGAGAGTACTACATTAAGAAGCGAATCAGCAGGTGATGATGAATTACCCTTGCCGAAAAACATCTTACCCGAGAATCCAAGACTAATGGCAACTTTTGAGCTTTGTATTACTGAGTGAAAATTGATTGGAGAATCCATTTTAAAAGTAAATCGGAAAAGATCATTGGAGAAATCGAAATGTCATCACATCACACCATTACCTGAATAAATATCACGCATAAAATCTATATTTTTGAAAGCATTCCTAAGGGCGTTTGAGTTACCATCATCGATAATGAACGGCGATTAGAGATATAGCAGGCTACAAAATTTATGTGAATGACCACATGAATAACGTAGGTTAAAATCGTTATTCAGGAATTAAATAATACAAATGGAACACTAATTTTCCTAAGATCATTTTGCTTTCAAAATTAAAGCCTCCTCAGAGCAGATATTAATATCCTGTGGAAATAGTGAGAGCTTGTAACGGATGATGTTCCCAAGCATGGATTCTTACAAAACAGCTCAATCGCTCTCATTCAGAAAAATATGTTGGCCACGAATTTCTGGAAATCTAATCTTGACCTTTGGGAGAATTAGAACTATAAGGGAAATACGTTCATTTATTTCATTTTTCCTTTTTTAAATGAACCTTAAATTCTCAGATCACTTTTTTGGATCCAAGAATTGAAACGGAATCAAAATCCGTCATCTCCATCAAAGAGTAGTTGACGAAACAAGAAAAAAGTCACATCTTGTGAACAACCTCACTAATAAGAACTCGTACGTATTGATAACAAAGATGAGAACTTCAAAAATGGGAAAAAAACAGCTGCCAAAATTAATAATAATGAGACAAGTAGGTATTATGGTGAAAGGAAATACCTCGAGACGTAACTTTAAAAATGAACAAGTGAAAAATCCAAAAGAAAAAATTGTAAACGTATTTTCACAAGGAAACGGTAAACTTACAGCCATAAAAATTAATTTGCCCATTCGATCCATCCCGAAATATTCTGTCGACCTTAGGAAACTCGGTGTAGATCCATGGAGAGAGAGAGAGAAACATATAAAAGTGTACTATATGCGCGGTATCGCAATTCAGCATAGCAAATTTAAGCTAAAACCATAAGAAAGGGGAGGCGTTCTCATATGAATCCGTCACGAAATTTTGTGAGGAACGCTCTCAGGGAGTACGCAATTCAACGCTAAACGAAATGCAGGTCCTGTGCATTCTCTGCGGTGACTTAGGTAGGCAACCCGCGAGTCGTCCTTGCGCTGCATGCACGTATGTACTCGTACTTGCCACCGACATGAAGGGATTTTACGGAGTAGCCTGCTGTGAAGGAATACGTGTTGGACACTTCGTGAGAACTACTGCAAGTACCTGTGAGCTACTGAAACAGTTTGTTACAAACGCACATTTTCTCTTACAATATTGCTTCCTATTCTTTTGCTTCCTCCCTTCAACTAACTTAATATCATTCTGCTATAACAGCCTTCTTAGTTATCCTGCCTGCTACCCTCAAATCCGTCCTCTCATTCTGTCATTCCATCAATAACCTTCACTCTACCCCAACCTATCCAACCCTTTTTCTTTTGCCATAGGGAAGAGAGCTTGAATATGTCAGTTGTCGTCTATTTATATTTTATCCTCCCGGCTCAATATATATTGGGGCCATAATATACCCTCAATGTCATCAAAAACTTTGCATTTCCACAGAATAGATTATCCTGTGGATAGACTATCCTACTCTGTCCCATACCTATCTCGTTCCCTCTTCACCTTCCTTCGCCTTCATTCCATCCACACCTCAGTTTGATTACAGGACTCTTCTTGCGAATATATTGTCCCAGTGATTCCCTCCAGTAAGATACGTCGCTCCCGCGGCCATACTCGTTCCGGGGTTCCGATTCGCCCAAGAAAAAACTCGTTCACGTGGCTGAAACACAGCCAAACCGGAGGAGACTTATCACGAAGAAAGGGAAGGATGCTCGTCCTCAACACGGAAAATACAGTGGACCCTCCTCGGATAGCTAGAAATTCGCGTAACGATAAAAAATATTGTACCCAAGAATAACTCGCTTAGCGAGCGACATTTCGCATAACGATTGACGAGGAGATGGGGATGCCTGGAGTGATTACGCCGGCCGTTTAAGTTTGTGTTTACCACAAGTTCCACTAGCATCGTAGAGCGGTTAGTGATCGAAAAATTTGTCCAAGCTTGTGTTCAGGCGTGTTATTTGTGACTTTTCGATCGCAGTTAAATAATACTAAATGAATAGTTTTAAAAATGTCCCAAAAGAAAAAGCCGCTAGAAGACAGTCAAAAGAGAATCAAAATAACCGCAAGAATATAAAGTTAAATCTTTCAAAGCGAGAACGAGGTGTCAGCGTAGCTGATCTATCACGTATACACGATCGGTCGACATCAACGATTTGTACTACCCTCAAGAACCATGAAAAGCTGACTCCTGATGAGCTTATGGAGTTGCATTGTATTTCACAATAAGAAGTTTTGGAGGAGAGTTTGTCTGAGGAGGAGGGGGAAAGAGCAAAGCTACATCTAGCGCATAAGAGAAATTCTGAAAGTATGGGAATCTTGCAACTTGCAAATTTCGCAACATTTTGAAGAGTCGGCAGAAGCAAATGAATCTCGACAGATTTCTAGTAAAAAAGAATTAGGTACGTATCATAAATAATAAACTAATTATTTTATTAGTTTTTTTCTACGAATCTAATTCGTATTTCATATTGGTTCATTTTGCGATTGAAGAAGAGATGAAGACTATAATTATCTGTTGCATTGTGTATTGAGAAGTATCACCCCAACAAGACCTACTGTTAAAAATTTACGCAATGATAATGCTATGCCGCATATACACAAAATGGAAGAGTCGGTAAAAACAAATGTCTCTCGACGGGTTTCTTATAAAAATGAATTATGAATGCATCATAAATAATGAACTAATTGTTTCGATTCCTTTGTGTTTTACACGAAAACAATTCGAATTCCTGGTGGTTTCATTCCGCAATAGAATAAAAGGTGGTTGTGAATCACACTCCTAAATAATTTCTGCATAATTTTCTTTGAATAAACCTTGTGCGAAATCTATTTTTTTCGGCATGGAACAATTATTTATCGTATTTTACATTACTTTATATGGAAAACATGATTCACTAAACGAGTATTTCGTTTTACGAAAAACGTCGTGGAACGGATGATGCCCCGTTCCACTGTATCTGGATAACAAGGCTCTGGTCACAGACAGCGGCTCCTTCCTGAAGACCTGACTCAAGTCGGTTACCATTTTCTCACGCGGCGACCGCGCGCTCATCCTTTGGAGGATTTTCACACCGCTTGCGAGGAATGACGCGCCAAAATGTATTATCAGATCCGATTCGGACGGGGGGAGGGGATGAAAAAGTGCGTCGTCGGAAAATCGCCGGTGGAGCACAAACAGAGCCGTGGGGAATGATGGGGAGGGAGGAGGTAGGAAAACTTTCACGCCGAGCACGGATGACACGAGGGCGGGGGCGGGTTCGCCACAAAACGCACCCCTCCTCCCCCAATGCCCCAAACCGATTAGGAACCCAGGGGGTGCATCGCGTGAATGGGGGTGAGGGTCTTCTCTTGTCCGACGGAATGGCATCCCCTCCAACCTCCCGACATAAGCGTTCGGGGCACCTCACATCGGCCACCTCGCGCGCATCCCCCAGGTAGACCCTCCCGTCTCCGCATAACGCGCCCACACCCCCCTCCGCCCATCTCACTAACACATCGCATGGGGGCTGTGCACACGCTATGGGTCGACGCGTCTCTCTTATTATCCGCAAGCACCCCACACCCCACCGTCACAGAGAAAAAACCCAAATGTGTGTGTGTGTGAGAGAGAGATTGACGGTTTTTTTTGGGCCGAGCACCTTTTTTCCTCCTCTGGTCTCGGTCAAGGTCATGATGGGAGAATACGCCACCGTACGAATCCATAAATTCGAGTCTTTTGATGCGTGGGACGACCATCGGGGGTTGGGACGCGGTGAAGGGAGCGGGCACCTGCGCTTTGAGCTTCCCCACGTCGCCTTCAAAATGCAGTGCCGGGGGTGGAGACCTTCGGGGGAGCAGGGGTCGGCCAGTCCGTGAAACGTAGGGAGTCGGCAGTTATTTCTGTGTGGCCGTCCGGAATCGTGGACACTATTGGTGGGCAGATCTGCCGGATAGCGGCGATAAACGACCCAAGAAATTGGGTACGACATACGTTAAAGCGCTTCGGGGTGGTCAATCTCATTTTCATCGCCTAGCGCCAAATTTGCAGGGCGGAGAGTGAGGAGCCGTATACGTCCGCAGATATTTCATGACGTAATTTCGCAATAGCTAACTATCACACGCAAGCACAGGAAACACCAGGAAATTTAGTTTTTTTCATTCCGGTCTTCAAAGGTTTATATCATTACGAGATAAGTAATACCGTTCGTGGGTTTTGGTTCAGGTGGACGTTCGCGGAGATATTGACGATTCTTACTAAAGGAATTGGTGAAAGATGACTTTACATTTGACGAAACTTTTAATTAGACGAGAGATTCTACATTTTTCAAAGACTGGGGAATGTCACAATAAAGAGACACGAAGTCTTTGGCGGAAATGTTGAAACCATAGTTTACGTAATTCCAGTACATCGTACCACCTCGATTTTGGATAAATATTAATAGAAATCCCTGTGCTATAATTAATACATTTTTATCCCGCCACCATATTATATATGTGGTCAGACAAATCTATTTTAATAATTGGCATAAATATAGCATAAACATATATATATATATATATATATATATATATGGCGATTACATCATTATGTATCATAATTTTCTCCGACGCAATGCATAGGGGTTATTGGGTTGAAGAAGGGGCTATGAAGTATCAATCTCGCCCCAATAAATAGTCATTAAATATGAAACATATTATTAGAAAAACTAAAATATTCACCTTGGAACTAACAAAATTATTTCTCATGAAAAAAGTGATAAAAATTTGGGTAGCATTGGCATTTAAGAAGTGCGAGAGATGACGACGATATGCTAGGATTAAAAAAATTCGGTGTTCGCGGTTGTCGTGTGAAGGCGTACCGCTATCACGAATGGAACTGCAGTGAAATAGAGAGCCATTTTAACGTCCTTATGCTATTCTCGGAAACCGAAATGGTGAACTTGAAAACGGCGATGGGATTGGAATCAACAAGTACGACCGTAGACGGTTATATTAGTAGACACGAAGCGAGCGTAAAAGCGCCTTAGATCTACGGATCGCTATCCTTTAGATTACACCTTGGTAAATTCTGTGCTATCGTCACTTGCTCTGGGGAATGATGCTAGGTGTATTTCCATGGCTAAGATGTTGAATTAGGAATTCCAAATTTTAAAATACATCGAAATAAATATCTTTCGTATTAAAGGCATTTTTGATAATACCGATATAATGTAATATTGATCAATTTAATAAATAATTTATAATAGTTCAATAAAATAATTTAATATAGATCAATTCCTACCGTTGGTAGGAATTGATCTATATTAAATATTATCAATATTTATAATGGTAAAAGACTCCAAATAAAATTTCATATTTTCATTAGAATTAAACAATAAATAAGAAATAATTTTTAGTAAAACATAATAGGAATATTTAAATAATAATTTTAATAACTATTATGATTACGTTTTGATAATTTAAGTAAAATAATTAATTTAGCTCTCACCCAAAATAAATTTCTCCATATATGTACACTAAATTCAGCACCAAATAATCTTTAGTAAAATTTTAGATATTGTAATAACTGTATTATTTTTCTCAAGCCAAGGCACTAAAAATATATTGATGTCCTACAACCTCAAGCTTCCATCTTCTGAGACTTCATCTTGTTAATATGGGATCAAAGCCATTAGTCATCGATTGCGGACTACCATTGTTTTCACCAACGCGATCTCCTGAAGATAAAATGATAGTCCAGAAGAACCTAGTGATGAAAATCGGAAATCACATGGTATTCTTGTAATATCTACCAATATGAATGGGAATGATTGATGACGAATTTAATAGATACCGGTGGTTCTTTAGGTTGTGGTGATGAACTCTGTAGATGCAATACGATTAACTACGGTTGCTAAGTGAATGACCTCCTAAAATCATGTTAAGGGCATGCGTAGTCATGTTGAGGGCCATGATAATGCAATTCAGTCTACCAGTTATTTTGATCATAACGAAAATACTACCACAGAGATGACATTAGTAAATTTACGACAGGAATGTAAAAATATTTCAAACCAATGCGCAGGCACCGTGGTAATTTACATTGACACATTACTATTCCGAAGGCCACAAAGATATTTCGAAGAAAACCATTATGGTCCCCAAAATATCATGTTGATTACGTAATGACGAACTTTGAAGACCATTATTTCATCAGTCCGTAACTCAAGATCATACTGTTCCTTGTATTTCATATATTAAGATTATGGAATACTTATTTTTCAAAAAATATTTCATTGATCACAATATGAAACCAAATTCTCCTCTTGTTTGTAAGGAATGCTGTAGCACGGGTTATTAAGGTTATTCCAAGGTGCGGAATTTGCCTTCGACGCTTCGCGCTCGCATTGCACATGCTTAAAGTGATTTGTCAGAGACGGAGGTGATCACGGCCGAGGCCAAACAATTGTGACGGGCCATTTGTCTGACGGCGCTGGCGAAATTGCCATGCGTGATACGCTGGCAGCGCGAGCACGGCAAGGAGCGTTTGGGAACGGGAAATATCTCCGGGCATTTAACGCCCAGGGCGTAAACTCACGATTCTATAGCCCTTCTCCAACCGGAAACATGAAAAAAAGTTTCCAGAAGTTTCTACCTGAGCGCAAGCTAATTTACCTGACCTTTGTAAACATGAATGCGAGAGACTAATGACTTCATTGGGGCAATGGTGAGGCTGTGACGCCCGGAATGACCAAATGCAATGCTTTTTTTGTTGATGCTACCTGCTTATTTTCTGCGATCAGTCCTCCCTATTGTCCAATTGTGTTACACATTGACAATTTCACCAATAATGTAAGAGCACGTGGAGTGTTGGAAGAGTGGAATTTCGCCTTCTTACTTTTCACATCCTGGCTTGCGCGTTGTTGGATGGTTTTCATATTCCGTCCTTAGGTGCAATTTTTTGTTGGATGATAGTACATACCTGTATGTGTGCATGCGGGTGAAATGGAGGGATTTTTGCATGAGTGTACACCCCACTGTGGGAACAGTTTTACATGTAGGTGTTCATTCTGCATGTGGTTTTGTTCCTTTTTACGGGGGGTGACCTAACAACCCCCACCACACGCCCTTGCGGCGGTTTGCGGTGTATCATGTAGATGTAGATGAACACAGCTGAGAGACTCAACCATCAAAATAAAAGAAAACATACGAGACTGACCTGCACATACTAATAAAACAATCGCCTGTAATTATTTCACTTCATTTAGTTGCGTGAATTCGATCTATGTACTTAGCTTGTACAGGAATACGTACATTTCCAAATGTTCTCCAACCAATTGCCAATAGTTTTAAATTGGGCCAAGTTCCAAAAGAAAGAGAGGTATGTGAGGAGAGAGTGCTTCTCCGAAATCTGTAACCATTGAGGACTTTCTGTCTTGTGACCTTGTGTCTCCCGGCCCACTTTAGCTACATTTCGCTGGTCCATCAATTTTAGTTCGTTTCCGAAAGCGAGAGAAAATATTTGAATCCACCCGATAGATACGCTCCCTGTGTAATCCACTTTCTTGATGTTCCGAAATTCGTGGGTTTGAGGCTTTCCTCGAACTTAGCGCTGCCAAATATTGTTATTCAGTTTTGTGACCGGGGCGTGAAAGCATCATATGATAATATGATGCTTTCCCCTCACTCCCCCCCCCCACACCCTCTGCCACGTACCCACCACCCAGCCAAGGGCCTTCGATTCGAATCTCGCGGCCACCCCACTTTGATGGCGAAAATATATATAGGGATCAGACTAGTACGAGAGAATTCCTGTCTTGTATTTACAAATCGACTGCCCACATTCGATTCCCCCAGGTAGCGTATTTTTTGTCGCTTTCTACTTGGGTGCTGTACAGAGGGGACAACAAGGTCGAAAACCCATTTAAAGGCTGAAAAGCTCAGTAAGACTGACTCCCTGGAGTCTTTCGGCAAGTGTGCTCATGTCCAATCCTACCCTTTTACTACTCTTTTCAATTCCCTCATGTACCACGAAGAGAGAAAGCACGGCACTTAGAATATACAGAACACCAAGTTCATTTGTGACTCCGAGAGAATTATTATAACATTATATTGGTTATTAGACCTCCCGGATGCAATGAGAAAAAGACTCCGGAACAGAAATAGTGGGTAATCTCCTCATCCCAAAGGTCTATAAATGCGTTTCTGGAAAATTCGTCTGAGAAAACCCCCAAGTTAGTATGAAATTCCCAAGGTCAATATCATCTTAAGAGGTTTTCTCATTCCGAGGAAGAAATCTCATAGAAGGTCGCAATACATATGATATCGATGCACTCGCGAAGATTGACTTAGCTTTAATTTTCGACTCTTCTGGGAGAAATTCTCTCCCGCCCTCTGACACTCCGGCGTTCCGGGACGCAGTCGGGACGTGCCACCCTCAAAAAAATATTCCGCCCCCGTTGCCACCCAGTCTCCCAAACATTCCGGCGCGCCCGAGACGATTTCAAGGACGGGAGGGGCGAGTCCGCCGTTTCGGGAGGAGGGAGGGAGACGGCGAGGCGGGAGAGGGAAAAAAATTGACGCGCACTGCAGAGAAAACTCACCCAAAACAAGAGATTATCTCCAATCGGTAACATTTCCCGTTTAAGGGTCAGACGCGAAACTAGAGAGAGAGAGAGATAGGGAGAGAGGGAAAACACTACTTTCTCTGAATACCAGACTCCTATTTTCGAGAACGAAAAGAATAATCTTCGGGAAGAAAAAAATTACCCTTTTCGCCGTTTCGCCCGTCCTCCACGTCCTCCCTCCCCTTTAACCTGAGCGAATGAGTTAAGAGCGGTTAACGGGACTTTTTCGCTTTCGGCGCATCGCAAAAGAATCAGTAGGGATAACTCCATGCTGCAGGGTCGTGGGAGTGTCGGACGAGGGTCGCATAAGGGGTTTATTTATTTTTTTCCCTCCCCCCCACTTCGTTTTTTTTCCCGCCGGAGGGAAAGAGTGTCGGAGAGGGGCGGAGAAGAAAGGGTGTGCGGGGGATGGGAATTTTTTTCTTGCCTGGGGAAGGTAGAGGGATAAAGGGTGCCAAAGACGGGCGGCGGGGGTATTTTTTGTTTACGGTCTGCGGAGAAAAGGGTAAGAGACGAAGGGGACGAGTTTAGGGGTGGGCGGGGGGGGGATGATGGAAGGAAGGATAGCACCTGCAATCTGAAGCATTCCCACGCAATATTCACCATCCCCAGGGGGGGTGGGGGAGAGACAGGGGAAGGTGGTACGGGGGTGGTTTAACACGTCTACGAACCCTCTCCCCCCGTAGTCCGCCCATCTAACCGACCCACTCTCCATCAACAGTCTGCGACCCTCCGAGAACCGCCCTCTCTCCTTGCCTAGAACCTACCCCCGAAACACAACACAACTCTCAAATCCTCCGCAGAGGTACGGGGCGGCTCAGGCAGCCTCCCTCCGGTGACGGCCGAAGAGGAACACGACGTCGTTCCTACCCAGCAGAGAGCAGCACCCCCTGACTGCACACTGCCCTCTCTCTTTCCCTCGGCCCCCCTCGCGGCCCCGGCGAACACGGCAAAACCCACTTCCGTCTGGCCCGCCGTCTGGGCCTCCCCTCCTCTCTCCCGCCCCTCCCCAACGCGCTTCTCTTACCCGGCCGGCAGACGAGCGGAAGGACACGACCGCCGCGGGGTTCCCCTGAAAGAGCAAAACCTGGATGCGACAAGAGTAACATGGGCAGAGTTTATTTATTTACTCATTTCGTGCAAGGACAATGAGCAAAACCCGAATCCTCCTCCGCGACGGATTATTAACCATGAAGGCTTACGATTGTTATGGCTAACGCGTGGAGGTCTTGTGGCTGTTAAGAGGGGCACTGGCACGGCTGAGGATGGACTACTGTCACTTACGATATATAGCTGATATAGGTTTGGTGAGCATTTGTGTAAAGGGAAAGGATGGAGAAAATAAAATGGTATAAATTAGGATCATTTCACGTGTGGCTTAATTATACTAACTCTAAAAAATTCGCTTTCCGGATCGCTAATTATTTTTAAAACAATCAGGTATATACTTCTCTCCAACACATGTTCTACAACCCTGACGTGGTGAAAGGTTTGTATTTCCAGTTACCTTCAGTGCTTTAATAATATAAAAAAAACCATAAACACAGTAATCAACCCGAAGGTCGGTTTAGTAGGTGATGGTAGAGCTCACGCGTGTGTACCAAGCCCGACGGCGTGTGAATAATCACACATCAGGGTAGGGGGGCCAGTTCCTTTCCCTGTGCCGGTTATGGTTTCCCAGGAAGACCTGGTACCCGAAAAATCAACTAGCTTGGGTGGAGCTGCAGGTGCCCAGAGTGCCTTTCCCGGGAATCGAACCTGGGATTTAATAATATGCGTAATGATAATTACTTTTAGTAGAGTCCCCCATGCCAAGAATGCAGCGCAGGGTAGGAGCTAGACGAAAGGTAGTCCACGTTGCGTTTCTCTAGGAGACCAAAGGATCTAGCACCCTTGGTGAGGCTATTAGAGTGGTGTCGCGTTAAAAAAACGATTGAGGAAGACAACAGGAAAACACCTCCATTATTTATCCAGAAAAATAACGATTGAAACTTATATGACAATTAGCAATTGCAACTAAAGGACTCGGTCTGCAGGGAGAGAGAGAGAGAGAGACACCTCTATCATACGAAATCCTTGCAACGCGGAATCGACAATAGCTGCAGGGAAGAAGCGGACCAAACCAGGGGGAATAGGTACTTACAACGTTAGGTCGATGTCATGGACAGGAAAATTAGAAAGTGGTTTGAGGGAGATGAAAGGAATATAGATATTTTACAGCCAAGCGAGGTGAGATGGAAAGATAGGTGGGGTTTCTGTAGTGAAAGTTACAGACCAATATACAGTAGGGGGAAAGAAAGTTAGAGAGGGGTGGTAATATCATTGAATAAAAAGGTAAGAAGAAGCGATATAAACATGGATCAAGAGTCTGTAAGAATATTCTTAGAAGAAGTAAAAACCTAATCTACGAACTTAGTATTCAAGAAGTTTTCTCGGGTTTCCCACCGGGTCAGGTTGCAGTACACCGACGTTTCGAAGGCTGACTCTGTTATCATCTTCAGGGTGAACCCGAGAAAACTTCTTGAATGACATACGCCGGGAAAACCTGAGATCCTTCATTACGAACTTAGTCATTATTCAGGTATACTCCTATATATGCCACCAGGAAAACATAAGGGAAGAAAAAGCCGACAGTACACGATCAGTTAGATGAAATGTATACAGATAATCCTGGAGGGAAACATTGAATAGTTAATGAGGATTGGAACACGACGACAGGTGATTGAAGAGATGGTAGTGAAGTTGGGAACTCTGGTTTAGGAACGATAAATGACCACGGTGGAAAGCAATAGAGTTCTGTAGGAGACAGATGTTAATCACAACCAACATTTTGTTTGGACACGACAATAGAAATCGGTGTACTTGGAGAATACCCAGGGATTCAGAGAGATATCAATTAGATTATATTATGGTTAGGTCAAGACTTGGAAGCAGAGAAATCAATTCGCATAGATTCCCGGGAGCGGATTCGAATTCAGATCATGCTTTAATACTAATGGGGTGTAAAGGCAGATTCAGGAGGATAAAATTGGAAAGACGGTTTAGGAAATGGAATGTAGAAGCATTTACCGGAAAAAAGAATGAGTTCCAGAAGGCCAAAAAGAATAGAAAAATTTATGATTTAGGAATGGGAGGCGGGAACAGTAGAAGAAAGATTGAAGCATGTCGAAAAGGCATATTGAAAACCGCTGAAGAAACTATAGGTACAGTTAATAAGATAGGTAAAAGTAACCGTGAATTTTCTTATCCTATACTCTACGGGATAATTAGAAAGATAGACGAGAAAAGGGATAATAGAAGATGAATGAGAACATTCAAAAAAGGACATTGAAAACTACATACGAAATTATAGGGACAGTAAATAGGAAATGATGAAACAAGAAAGCAGACAAAGAAACAATGGAATACAGATGACATGATTAGGAAGATAGATGAGAGAAGGAAATGGACGAATGTAAACGCAGAATCAGGCAGAGGGAAGTACAAAGATATAAATGATGAACAGAGACGGGAAACTAATAGGGCGTAAGCGTGGTGGAAGACACAGTACGAGGATATGAAGTCTTCACAAAGGAAGGGGGGAATGGTGGGTTCGCTCTGCACTACCGTGAAAGCAAAACCAGGAAGAAAGAGGGGAAAGGCCGTGTGCCATATTAAAGATGTGGATGGAAATTTATTAACTGAACCAAGAAAGGTTCAATAGAAATGGAAAGAAATAGAGAATTTACTGGTGACTCTGAGGGACATGTCAAAACTCGATTTGGCGCAACTTTCATTGATGGCCAAATCACGGCTCGCGGGTATTATGCGGCTCTTTTTTTTTACTTGATACAGCTCTATGCCATCACCAGTTAATAATAAGTATGAGCTGGAGATTTTGTTTCAGAATTTTTTCTCGCTTTTGAAAACAATTTTGCTCGAGATATCTAGATTAAAGACATTTAAAAAATAGCAAAAGTATCAATATTTAGTCTTACTTTTAGTAATTTCTCTGTTTCAATTATATTTTGGAAATTCATTCCCAAAATAAAACGACTATTCAAGATACAGCAACCTTTCCCACCGGCGTGAGAAAGAACACCGTCTGACTGAAAGGATGGATAACGACGATTCTAATGGCATGTGAAGCCTTTTGTCTTGCCTTATCCTATTGTCAATAAAGCTACTAAACAAAATTCATAGGCCCCACTGCAGACTGTTACTTCGTGAGCGTTGGAAGATTGAACTTTAGAACTCAACCTTGTTCCATTGGCAAAAGTTGGTTCACTATTGACCCTAAAGGTCTCAAACACATTTCACTTCCGGAGTATTTTAAAGCATGCAGGGTAGAGGTCACCATATTTCGTCGAATCAAATCTAATGGTAAAATTTATTTTCTGTCATACTCTCATGAAAACTAACTGCTCTCAGCTTTTGTTTACAGCCAAAACGTCTCCAAGGAACGATAAAGAAGGCGAGATGTCCTATATTCTAATGGTGGACAGAACGTTCCAAGCTACCCTTTACAAAGAAAGAGTTCTGCTTGGGAAAAAGCATGGAGTTCACCCAGAGGCATTCTTTTTCGTGAGAGATGGAAAGATGAAACAAATCCCCACTATGTCTTGCCCTTGGCACGGAATTCAGCCATGTCTCTCACATAACATATGGCGCCCCATAGATAACTACCTAGCCAAACCATGGGATCGCGCACCATCTACTCAAAGTCGGCAAAGAAGTCGACTGTTCTACGTACGACCTCAGAGTTTTATCACCGTCCTCAGCAACAAATGTCAGCGTGGTGCCCAAATTGGAGACCCTCAAGCAGATGGACCACTCGTTCAACTAGATTTTTTATTTTATTTAACTGGAAACATCATATTTCAATTATAATCGATTTTTCAGTTAAAAAATACCGAAATATGGTTGATGGAAAGGTCCATCTAGAAGTTTAGCAATTAAAATTGAAAGATGTTGCCTTTAATGCAATCGAAATAGAATTGCGTTTAAGAATAAGACGTCAGTGCTACTGGTGAAAAGCAAAGAGTCCTGTGGTATGGTATGGTGTCAACAATTGCAGAGGGAAAAGAGCTAGTGATAGGGTGCCAATATATTAATCTAGGATTGGCATTACTCGGAAAGAGGCAAATATTATGAGTGAAGGAGGAGCAAGCTAGTGTGAAAGTACGTAACTTTGTTGACCTCCTTATTAGAACCTGCAACATGATCCTAATTATCCATAAGTTCAATCGATTTGAACCTTCCACAGGAATTCACACCACACCAGATATTAATTAATCGATCCTCGGGAAAATATCTGCAATGTAATAATTTTTCATATTTTATCACTTCAAATATCAATCGTCTGAACAAGTAATTCTAACCAGCTAGTTAAAAGTCATTATAATCCCAGTGTTTTGTAAGAGTGTACATTAATTCCGAAGGGCTCTTTCCGCAGGTCATCATGTGAGGCAAGTCTCAGGTTCCCGTCGCCTTCGAGCCGACCGTCGCGTATTCCGAAACGCGCAGTGAGTGAGTTGTCCTCCCTGGGCGTCTCCTCCATCGCCCCCCCCCGTCCACCCTCCCCGCCGTCCCTCACATTATGGTGTGCGAGCATTGGGTTGATGATATGAAGTCCTGTCTGCTGCGTGTTGGCGCTTGAGGAGTTAGCAAGTGCCTCAGAGGGAATTTTGTGCGAGCTGGGAGGGAAGGGATGGTTGGAGGCGAGGCGGGGGCAAAGGGAGAGAGCATCCTGAAGGGTATAACAGGGTCAAGGGTGTGAGGGAGGGGTCGAGGGATTGGGAGAAAGGGAGGGGAAGGATGTCTGCGGAGAATTGTGTAGGGCTCCCCCTAGCTGGTGAGGCAATCGGGACGGGAAAAGGGGTCGAAAGGGCTCTTCAATGGGGGTGGGGAAAAAAGGGAACTAATATTTTGCGTGGTATATGTCAGGTATTTATATATTTTGCGAAGTTCGAATATGCCAGGTATTGGTGCCCAGAGCAAGGAAACAAGGGATCGGTATATACTTCGGTGGAGGAATTCGCAAATGTAATACGTAACGCGGACTCGGTACTGGTACCTATACAACAATCGAACTACAGGTCAATCCTGGAAAAAGTATGATGAATTGTGAGGGACTTATTGCAATGTCGGACGTCAGGCTACGTTTGGTTGGGAGAGAAGTTAGAAATTAATCGTTGCACCATTGCGTAGGCTGAGTCCATTCAAAAATATATTTCTATGTAAGTGTATGCATGTGTGTGTGGGAAGGTGTTTTTGTGTACACAAACATTTCATACACACACACAGGCACACACAGGTTTGCCCATAAAACAAGGGGGGAAAAGGGTAGCTGTCTCACCCTCCCCAACTCTCCAGGGTCGTCTTTCCCTTTAGGGCACTGGGGATGCAGAGCCTGAGAGTTGGCGCGGAAAGGTCCCAAGGGCGTGTGTGTTGCATGTTGTGTGGTGTATGTGTGTGCGCCCGTGTGGTTGGTCCCTCGAAGGGGTTTCGTCTCGAGAGGAAGGGCATCATCCCTTGGGCCGCCGCGAGGGGAAGGCGGCGGTCGGGTGGACGTGGGGGGGGGGAGGGGGGAGGAGGAGGGTCGAAATATTCGGGAACCCAGAAATCCCTCTCGGAGGCCTGGATCGTTTTTCACGATCGTTTTTTTCCTTCCCCTTTCCCTTCGAAAGCGCCACGCGGAATTATTGCTGTTCCAACATCGTAAATCTTATGGAAAGGGGCGGGGAGGGAGGGGAAAGAGGGAAGGCTCCTCCTCCTCTAGGGGAGGCTCTCGTATTAAGGGTGATCGATTCTTGATTTGTAATCGCTGTAATTAGGGGACGCGTCCAACCGCTGAGGTCCCTGCGTCATTAGCAATGGAAGGGTACTTCGGGGATACTTGGTGGCTAATGACCGGTGGAAGGTTGGAGAGATGACCGGCATCTGCATCGGCCTAATCTTTCAAATTAAATGCTTGAGTTGAAGATATTTCTGCGTACGAAAATGAAGAATGTTTTTTTTCAAAAACAACATGTTTGTTTGGGCATTATGTGAGATTCCTGGTTTTAATAGTGTGTTACATGTACCCTTTGCTTTTCAGAACTGCTTTCAGCTATAATTGTACATGGACGAAACAATCTCACGGTATGAGTTCATTTGTCTTTTAGTCATAACTCTCAAGTAAACATATAAACTGCATATCCCGTGATATACCCCTTTCGCTATAGCTTCGCCACTTTTAGGCGCTATCATGCTACATAGCTCCATTCAGATTTACATTGGCATTACCAACACATAATATTTAACAATGTTTCCCAGCCTTTCACAATTAAAAATCCTATCAGAGGACGTAATAATTCAATTGGAATGCGCTGTAAATAACATTTAATTTAAGATTAGACTAGTCTGTAAATGTGATCAAAACTTAACCTTAATCTTGTATTATCATTACGAATAGATCAATTGAAAATGAAACCATAAAGTTACGATGTCCCCCTTTCTTATGTCCCCGTTGTGCGTCTTGCACGATAGTTATGACTTATTGTTAGAAGTGTTAGAAACCGGAATGGAACTGGATTTTCTGCCATTACAGTTACTTGGAGCCGAAACATTGGCTTAACAGTCCGCCTCACCAGACCGGGGTCCTCATTTACATTCCTTTCCTTCACAACTTGTGATTTCTTTCCCAGCCCGCCATTTCTGTCTGCCACGTCTCCCGCTTCTTGGCGCTCCCCCTCCATCGCTGCCTCCCCGCCCCCGCCCACCTCATCCCTCGGCCTCCCCCACGTCTCCAACCACCCCCGTCTTCAACCGAGTGCCATCTCCTCCTTCGCTATGTTCATCCCCCTCTGCCATCCTTGCTTCATCTTCCGGCAATGAACCCATGTCCGGGCGCCAGGGCGTGTCCCGTCCGCCCGTGTCCCTATTTTCTTCACCCGTGCACCCTATGAGGTGCCCTTCTCCAAATAAAAACCGCTCCCTGGGCGAGTTCGTGGACATTTGGTGATTATGCACGCACAGCCAAATAGCATCTCCAAGAAGGGAGCACCGATAAATACGTCAGCTATCCGTTTTCACAATTTTGTCCACCTATTAAGGCACCACGTAGAAAGAATATTTTTAAACACATTGGGGCGACCGATGATGGGATTCCGGTTTGACAGCATCCAATTTTCTCAGGCTAATCCTTATCCTGTTCACCTGATTACACGAGCTTCATTGAAATATGGTCTGAGGAGTGCGGGCTTATAATCATAAGTCGTCTTCTAATCTTTTTTTGTTGCCCTGCTGTGTGATTGCATCCCATTTCTTGACATGCACCAATTAGAATTAGCTTCATCGCGCGTCTGTATTCAGGCATAAAATTATGACCTTAGGGTCTCATCCAGCCAGTTCCCGCAAGCAACATCACAATATCGACGTCATACTAATTGGCTTCCGTTTCAACCAAAAATAATGAGTAACATTAGTAATAATACTAATAATTACGCATCCAAAATAAAATCTTTAACGCTGCTTTCCTACTCTTTTTGTGAATATGGAATATACACCAAAAAACCATTCAAATTATTGTTAAAATTTTCCCCTTCTTCCAATTTAGGGTTTTTAAATGTTGAGCTGTGGAATCCAGGGTATAAAGGTCCGAAAATCCGAATTTCGATGAGCATTTGTTCACTCGGTGTCCTAAACCTGCATACGTCCTTGTGAAGCGAAGGAAGAAACTATTCTAATACGCACGCATGATACGGCGGGATTATAAACATGAATGATTAAGAAACATTTTGAAACTTTATTGACAATTTAAAACTTACTGTAAGATATTTAAGGTGACGAAATTCACCATTTATTAGTAGTACAGGAAGATTGTTAATCCAAAATAAAAGAAATTTTTAGTTTCGGGACAGTTTTGGCTATAAGATTGATGTACCTTGCTTGACCTTTTAACCTATCTGCCTCAAAGGTTGACTTGCAGTTAATTTGGGACGCTCCTTTTTACACAGGTATATTACAATTGTTATTATTACCTGTATACTAAATTAGTAGCCGTTGGGCACTTAAATTAGAGGTAATTTCTCATTTATATAGTTAGTGTGACATTCATCAAGTCCACCACCATAACTGCTATTAAACATGATGTCATGCGTTTGAAATGATCAGGGTGTGGAAAAACCATTAAACTAAAACCTCTATGCATTCGACAACCAGCAGGAAATGCACGAAAGAAACTGCAACCCTAAAACAACGCATCACTTAAATATTTTGACACATTTGGAGTTGTTTATTTTTTTTAGTGCCGAAAGATCAAAACGCCAAGGACATTGGATAAATGACAAATAAGAAAATTAAGAGGAAGAAAGAGCACGGCAGGAATGGACGGCACGAGGAGTTTGGAACGAGTCGATGTCAGGGTGGCGTTTCATTTCAGGGAGGTGTTCATAAATGAAGATATTTTAGTTTGAATATTTCTCTCACATTCATAAATATGAGTTTAATGTGACCTCTGTATCCTTATTCGTTTCAAGTGCTTTTTGTGTGAACAAAATAAAGTGACTGACCACATTTAGTTTCTCTTCAGTCCTGTGAATTAATCAGTAATCGTTTCCGTAATTTTCACGAGAAAATGATGGCGGGCGCTTTCCCGCGCACACAGAAGACTAATTCATAAAATTTGGTTGGTCAGAGAGTGAGTGCTCCAGCTTCCGTACATCTCAGTTGAGCACATCTGCCACAGAGCGCACATTTTGAATAGTTTACGTAAAAGCGGAACTGGGTACACGGGTATTTGGAATATTTTGGGGAACAAATATAAAATGATTTCACAATCGCCAACTCATCACCGTCATAATAAAATGTATCCACTGTCGATGAAAATTATGTCTTTTCAAGAAGATCAATTTAAAGAGAAAAAATAATTTTACTTTTTTATATTTGGTGTCTACTTATGTTTCATTTTTTTCAAAACTCTCCTGACTATTTTTCTAGTGGAGGCATCAAAAGTGGCGAGGATTTCAGGTGGAATATGAACCAAAAATGATGGGGATTCACAGTTCAAACCAACTGTGAAGTATTTATACATGAATCAAGTATATGCCCTAAAAGGATTTAGAAAGAATATACTTGAAGTCTTTTGGCAAGACCTGAGTGGACGAGAGTGAAATGGTCACCTCACACCTTCCCTTCGTGAGTGAGCGTGATGTCGTCGTGCCACGGCCGACGCCAGGTCGCAGCATCATTGAAGGTGAAAGTGAACAGTTCTTGTATGGCATCTCCATCACGATCGCCACGGATATTCGATTGATTTCCTAATCGATTCGAATGACAGGAGACTCGTTCGCGAAGGAGAACTTTGCGAACCGCTCGCTCTCCGTGTTTACAAACATGAACTTGTTTATCTCGCTGCGAGCGTACTTGAGTGTGTGCGGAACGGTTTCCGCCGTCGGGTCCAAAGTCGAGGGGAGGGAGGTACGCGAGCCTCTTTCTTTCTTGCCTTCTCGAGGAATCCGGGAAGGAGGGGGTGGGGTTGGGAGGGGAGGAAGGGAGGGAGTTGGGGGTGGGGAGGGAAGGAGGGGAAGGGAGAGCGAACTTTTGGGAGTCCACGCGAACTTGGCGACGGAGTGAGGGACACGTGGTGGCGGCGTCATCGATCCGGAATTCCGCAAAGAACGGACACCCCGGGGACGCCATTTCGAGGGAAGGGAGAATCCTTTGTGTGGATTGGATGGAAAGGGGCTCACCAAGGAAGGACTGTCAGCTGCATATTTCATTCATTCGTGATCCAATATTTTCTAACCATTGCACACAAATACTCAACGGCTGACAACGAATAACCGCGAAACAACAGGCTGCTAAAAGACTACCTTCTTATTTTAATTCAATCGCGGCCAAAAATCAAAACAGATCGAACCAAGAGCTGATTTGCTCGCTTTGATCTCTGCCAAATCGGAATAGGGAATACATTTAAGACGATTATTTATTCGATTATCTCGCTAAGTTGATGTAGGATTATTTTGTTGTAAAATTCTCCACAGAGCCTTGTTGATACAAGTGAAAACGTTGAACGGAATGGATGCCCTCTTGAATTCAATAAATCATTCATAATTAATTAATGACCAATTATATAATATGTGACTCAGCTCGCATTTCCTGATCGTCACAGATAAACAGATGCCAAAACCAATGGGTTTACGAACTCATTTTCAGCAATTAGCGTATGATGGGCGACAAGATTGTAGAGATTCGCGGCTCGTAGTCCAGGATTTCACCGCTGGTACTTGTACCCCATCCGTTCAACGTTGCGCGTGACCGTTCCGGAGCGCATTCAGAGGTAAGGAGAATCCACAATTAAGCGGAAGCTCATTGCCATTCTCCACTGCTATGAATCCTTCTCATGCACATGAACTTATTTTATATTTTATTAAACCGTTATCGCCTGATCTTATACGAATGTCTACACCAATAATATAACACGCATACCGCCACAATAGCGAGCGAACTGGTGTGTTTGAGCCAACCATTTATACATCAATGTGACTCAACCATAAAAAGGAGTTATTGTTAGCAGTAAGGGGATGGTGCGGTGGCTAGCGTACTGGATTCCCACCCGGAAGGCCCGGGTTCGAATTGCGGAGGCGGCAGAACTTTCAGTGATATCCCGATCCCTACTTTAGGTAGTTTTTGGAGAGCACTGTGAGTGAGTACGCCGTCCGTCGGATGGGATGTTAAACAACGGACCCCTTGGCGCCTTTCAATAAGAGCAGGCTAATGCCGACGCCGGGTTTCTCTCCACCCTTTCTCCCTTCCCATCCATCACTAATGATCTCAGCTGCCGGTCATCTCCCCTAAATCTACTACCACTATTAGCAGTATTCTACCGACATACTAGGTAAGGCTTTTAATGGAATCTGGCACGAAAAACTAATGTACACCTCAGCACCAACTAACATGACACTAAATATCTCAAAACTCAATATTAAAACAGCTCATTTGCTAGCTCTTAATACTTTCTACCTTGCTTAATTTAATCAAAAATGCCTGGAGTCATTTTCTCGAGGTGCCTCCGTTTCCCAACATCCTCCTCTTTTTCATCGTATTCAGCATCCCAATGCCTCTCCGTATTTCCTGAATCCACTTGTCTCAAAGCTAACAGTCTCAGGCTTAACTTTGTGGAATTCCTTCATGGTGAGGGTAAAAGAAATTAAAAATGTGTGGAAGTGCAAAGTTTTTTCTCTTTCTTTTTACCCTCACCACTTGTCTTACCTTTTTCGAATTTCTCTCAATACCCGTCTCACTTACCGTCATGCATAGAACGCCATAGTTTTATAAATATGAATAAATACTTATAAACGAAACATATGAGAATACGCGTACACACATTTCAACATTTTGAAATAATGGGTGTGTTCGAGTGAAGTTTAAAATGAAGATTTTTTAACAAAAAGTGTAGTAATGGTTACTTTTGATTCTGCTATGATTGCGTACCGTGCGAGGGAAGAACGAGTTCGTGAATACATCCGTCGCTGATAATGTCTATCTGTCTTATTTCATTCTGGTGGTCCAATCTGATGATGTGATGTGGGGCCATAATAATTCCCTCGGCGTCACTAGATCACTCGGTTATGTGACCCTTCAATAGTTATAGTCTTGCCTGCTCTCTTTGGAACTAAAGCGACCCTCATCCTAATTCCTCCGGCATGCCTGTCACACTCTTTTCATGGAGATTGTTGTATGAAATCAAGCTGGTTTCCTTTGAACTTCTTCCGATTTCAAATTAATATGTGTCCCATGAAGCCCAAATCCTGGGAGCGTATTTCAATTTGGGTCAAAATAAAGATAAAGAAGATATACGTATGTTTTTTATTAAGCGCAATTGTTTTGGTATAATTTCATTAGCAGATGTGATTAACATGTGATTCAGAGATAAGAAAAATACAGCAGAGGTACTTTCACTTCGATCCTTTAAGATGCCAAAAAAAAATGTTTTTGCATTCCCACGTAATTTACCAAGAAGCATGTGACCTGGATGCCAGGATATCTACCTTTATCCTTTGGACAAACTTGTTTCCTCGATTCTAAAAAAGAGCCACCTTACTATGATTGTTTATCATGTTAACAATGACTATAAAATACCACTCCCTAATAAAGTACGCATGCAAAATTTTGGAAGAGACGATTCCGCGGAGATATGGCGAATAGTTACTTTTTCTAAGAGCATTATTTTTTATCATCGTTGATAGTCTACCATTTAAAGTAGGTTTTAAATGGACATAAACTAATGTGTGTGTACCGTCAAAAAATACCACCCTAGATCCGAATATTTAACTGTTCCTCTATTCCGAATACTTTCTATCCCTCTTCATTCTATACAACTCCTCAGTATTCCATCGCCAATCAGCATACTCTACTTTCACTTTTTCTGACTCCCACCAACTCTATCTCCTCCCCGACCATGCCTAGCATTTGCTGGTTTATTTTCTTTCCCTTCCTTTTCCGCATCCACACTCCAAAAAACCTTCAATTTACTCGTACACCTATCGTCTTTTTGAGGTGTTTTTCCGTTGCCTTCCGCAATGGTATTCGTAACATGACACTATCACTCAATGGCCATACCGCTGGGCTCAGACCTGTTTGCA
Organism: Hetaerina titia; assembly: GCA_037158775.1. Classification (NCBI taxonomy): domain Eukaryota; kingdom Metazoa; phylum Arthropoda; class Insecta; order Odonata; family Calopterygidae; genus Hetaerina; species Hetaerina titia. The sequence goes on along the minus strand of CM073775.1, from coordinate 82,216,964 downwards.
GCTGCTTCACCGATGAACAGACGGATGAGTATTATAACAACAGAAATTTAAGGGAGGATCTCCTCAATTATTAATCAAAACTAACTGCAATTTTACTTTGAACATTAAAAATGGCTTTCGTGAAGCAGTTAAAGCCTCATAAAAGAAAGAAAGGGTCGAATGTTGCAGTAGAACAGGACATCATTGGAAAACTTAAGAAATGCCAAAGCACCGTAAAAATGTAATCGCCATCTTCAAGTATTTCCTTTTTTAATATTTTCGATGGAACTTTTATGCTTTCGTATTAGATCATGGAATCAAAAATTACTCACCGTTTAATCAGTGCTTGAAATCCGTGGCTTTCTCGTCGGTCGTGTGCCTCAGTACATCTGCCTACCGGTTCCAGTGGTCGTCGGTAAAAAGAGGCCCTTTTGTCCTCCTGTCAGAGTAAATGAATATATTAATTAATGCATCAGGTGCATGTAGATGTGGATCTTGAGTGCTGAAATGTTCATACCGCTCTTCCGTGGATTTTTTCCACCAGAGAGAATATCTTTTAATATTTAACTGTGCAGTAACATTACTATTCTCGAGAGCAGACAAAATGTAGCAACTTAAATGTTGAGACCACACTGGCGTGTGTAAATCAATTTTGGTGGAAAGCGCTGTTTTTGGTTATCATCTCATGTATAACGTGACCAGTGATGTCGAATTCCATGAAAACCAATTATATTTACCAAAACCCCTCTTTCTTGAAACCTCATGTGAACCGTTAGGACGATAAAACTTGGGGGGGGGGGGTTCTGAATTTTACTTCTGGAGCAAAAAGTTTTGAAATATTTGTAAGAATATCAATTTCGGACATAAATCTTTAAGAAGAGTAATTGGAGCACTGGGATCTCCAATTCCTACCATCAAGATCCTACTGTAGTCATAATTTTTCAAAAATATTAAAGATTATTGTTTTTAAAACGAACTTCTCTCTATACTTTTCTCCAGCACATTCACCTTGTTCTAAAACCTCGGAAATTTTCACAAAAATTGACTAAATTCATTTGTTAAATGGTGTGCATGCTACATTTTCTAGGTGTCAGTTGTATTTTTAAGATCGTTTCTACTACTATGGACGTTTAATTACGATTAACTTTTCCTGTTGAAAGATAAAACAAAGTTTTCGATAATTTTCGGTTCAGATCACATGCAGTGAAGTTCGGCATTCTTGTAACATGTTATCCTATCCCAATCTGTGCCATTGAACCACCGGAAATCAATTCATGACACATTTTCTGATGACGTCAACTTGCTATACTGAACCAGCATGAACCAGCTCATATGCGGGGTCCGCCAATCATCGTGTGTCAAAAATACCGCTGTTTGATGGTCTAGGCGAACCGAGGCGCAGTAAATAGCGCTAGTTTTCCGGTCGTATAGGAGGTCGTCAACCCACTTTGAGTGGGTCGCGATGATTACAAGCCCGCGATGAAAACAACACGCTCTGCAGATTTGTGCTTCTTTACGTTGAACCCACTTCTGACTAACGGGCAGCGACACCGAAAAACATTTTATTAGTTTTATCAAAGTCTGATAAGAGTTGGCAACCACATAATGAGAAATATATATTTCTGATGTAAAGAACACATAAACTATGGTATCTGCATTTGAACTTGCTCTTTTTGACGGGCTTACGAGTATCAAAACATTTTCCCAGTTTCATTTGTTCATCATTGAAAAGAAGCGTAATGACAACGAAGAAAAGAACAATGACATATGCTCTAGATTTATCATAAAAATAAATTTTATTAATATCAATAGACGTATTTGAAACGTTAGATCTGAGTTGAAATTGAAGGAAAAAAACAAAGAAATGATGCTGTACGGTTCGTACTTTCTTCATTTACTAAATAAATAACTTTACCTTAAAGCATCCCGATACACATCTTATTAAAATATATTTTAACGTGTGACTTTATTAAATAATAGATTTATTCTTTGAAGTTGCAATGAAAGAAGGGGAAAAGAGTAAATCATTAATTTTGAAAGCAGCTTGTAGCGAAGGAGGGGGTTCTTTCCACTTTCAATGTAATTCCATTTGCGGAGATTTACTTATGTGCAGTGTTAAGCCTTAATTAAACTTGAAAATTCGCCCTTTCATTGTTCATAGATAATCTATAGATTACGTCTACTCCATGGAAATGATGTAGTCCAAGTCTAACTACGCACCTAGTCGGTAGTAAATTCCAATGGGGATTTTTGGGTCGGTAGCAAATTCCAAATTCTTGCACAGGGTACGGAATTCAACATATAAACTATTTTCCCACCTATAAGGTTGCAGGGATAAAGTGTTTTCGTGTCGATCTACAGCTCCATATCGATTACATTGATCGATTACGAATAGATCCATTTTACCGGTGCCAGATATATGGCAAGATTTTGGGACGACAATTTTCTGAAAGACCAAGAGAATTTTAATTTCTACTTTACATTATTATTCTTGGGAACTGTTATGAACTAATGCATTAAATAAATCTCGAGTCGATGGATTTTCTACAAAAATCTATGGTGGTACCCTACAAACTTACAAAAACTAAGATATCATGGAGAGTCAAGTGATCGTCGCTCAAGTACAGGCTGGTGAAACCAGGTCTAATACTTTCATCTACATCTTCACAATACACAAAAAGCTTCCATTAACAAGAGCATGTAGCGGGGCGTAGGGCACCAGCCATATGTGCATACATTTGAATATATATTAACTCATATGCAAAAATACTCTTACACATACACTACAAAATTCCTATACACAACACTCAATATTAGAATGTTTATCTTTAAGTGAATATATACGGGTGCTTGGGTTCGATTTTGTTATGGTTGCGTATCGTTGGAGGGGAGAAAGGGCACCGGAATCTGTCGGCGACAGTATCTCTCTTTTTTATCCCGGTGGTCGAATCTACCTATACAATTTGGTGCCATAACAATCCCCCTTACTTTTTGAAATATCCATATCACTCGAGCTTATTTGTGACACCGAGGGCCACTTACATATTATTAAATTTAAATACATACAGATTAGGCCAAAATAGTAGTGTTAGATTTGATCACGTAAAATAAGATTGGTAGACATCGTCAATGACAGTTTCATGTACTCTTTATTCCCTTGCACGATACATAATCAAAAGAGGATCAAAGCACCCCAATACTTTCTATTTAATAGGCAGTGTTTATTGAGTTAGCCAAATGCACCTATTATTGCATTATTTATACAGGTATGCATATGTAGCTGTAATTATGAATATGACTTCGTGTGTTTGTGTACTATGCGTGTGTTTGTGTAATATTCATTCTGTATATAAGCTCATATTCATGCATAAATGGCTGGTGACCCCACGCGCGTGCCTTTTTAGAGCATATGTACATTAAAATAACCTGTGAGCCGTGATATTGTGCAAATGCAGATGAAAATGTTTTCCTAAGTATTATGACTGAACCCAAAAGAGTTGAAAACAAATTGAATGCCAAGGAAATTCTTTTCTGTTCTCTGTGATTAATGTTCTAATATGAAAACAATAAACTCACGACGCCCGATGAAAAATACCCGTTGGCTGAGAGGCCACGAACTGACAAATCCAGACACAAATAAAACAAGAAAAGTGGGAAATTAATTCATATGGTTGGATGCAATAATGGTGCTGATTGTAATTATCAACAAAACTGCATGCTGGGCAGCTATCAAAAAAACATAATCATCGAGCATAGAATATGTGAAAATGAAAGCACACTTTGCGCATCCATTGTGTTACCAAAATCATACTTGTATGAACATAGATGAATGCTTTGCTCGACGGTCTGTGCGGAAATGGAACTTGACAAAAATGGCTTTCCCTGGTGCACGCCACTTCGCAAATAATATTTGCGTTCCACTCGGCGGGAAGAGGTGGGGGAGGAGGAGGAGATCGGAGGAGTTGTTTTCTTCACACCGTTTGTCGCCACGAGCAAGTTCCGGCGAGCCAACTTCCCTATTCCTCCTGTATCCAGTTCGCTTCGCTGCCAACACCCATCGCACTTATTCCTCATTTTCCGTTTCACCCCCTGTCAACTCAATGGTCGAATTTTTCGCAAAAATTCGCACTCTCCGATCGATCGCGCACTGCCTCACCCTGCCCTGTTTTCTGTAAACACTGCATCGATGACAGAGCGAGGATTTTGAAAAACCCAGCACTCACCCCATGCAATCGATCGACGCGATGCGGTACTGATTAGTGGGACTTTTTCCGTTCCCAAGGGATGCTCCAGGATAGCAGTGCCAAACCAATTTCTTCGAGTGGTATGCGTGATATCTAAAGAATCAGTGGACTGGATCAATTGTTCGGTGTGTATTTAACCAAGAAAATGCGACTTTTCGTAGTTTACAGAATCTAAAGTTTGAAAAAAGGGAATGCGTTTGCAGATGACTTTGAAGTTCCTTACCATACTTGACGTTTTGTTCTTTTTCAGTGCCAAGAACATTTATCCCTTAAATGTTTATGGTATCAAACAACCAGAAATAGCGAGTATAGAGTAATTATTTATTATCTAATAATAGGAGCACAGTATTATTTTTCGGCCCTAAACAACGAATTTTTAACAATAATATTGCATTCAAGATAATTGTAAACCCCCGTGCCCTGACTGGAGGAGAACCCACATCGGCGGGAATTGAACCAGCAACTTTTGGCTTGGCAGCGAGGGCTTTATCCCATGTTCACTGACATGTTCACGAAGTAGTAGTAGTAGTTTTAGGGGATGCGACCAGCAGCTAAGGTCATTTGCGCAATTAGGGATGGACAGAAAAGGATGAAGGGTGGAGAGAAACCCGGTGACGGCATTGGCCTGCTCTTTTTGAAAGGCGCCAAGGGGTCCGCAGTTTAACGTCCCATCCGACGGACGGTGTACTCACTCAAAGTACTCTCCACACAGCACCTTAAGTCGGGATCGGGTTATCACTGAAAAGGATTTGCTGCCTCCGCGATTCGAGCCCGGGCCCTCTGGGTGGGAAGCCAGTACGATAGCCACCGCTCCATCCCGATCCCCCATGTTCACTAAATGACGGAATATTAACATTTATTAAAAGTCCAGAACGCAAATACGATTAGGAGGCAGGAGAGTGTTATTTTTTTTTCTAGGCTGCACTTCTAGAATATGAAATCAGTTAATGTTATCCTGGCGAGGTCGTTTTGCATTAGAATCTTGTCCAGTGCACCGGAAACCAGCTAGAGCTCCCAAATGTATGTTACATTAAACTTTTTAACACGACTAGATTGTCAGAAGAATAAGAACGTTTGAATCACGACAGGCAGGAGGCAAAAATATAGTTCACATGCATCGAGGCAATACCTCGCAACCTGCAGCAATGTGCCACTTGTGGATGGAGGCGTTGAACCACCAGGATTTACGTATAAAAATTCACTTCTAAATAAATATATACGTGTATTTCACATACATAAACAAAACCCTTCACACACTAATGCCTGAACACATGTAATGATGTGCGTGCTGAGGTAAAGCATACAAATTTTCAATTTTAATTCAGGAAGTAGGAGTGGCTCTGTCTGATTTTCTTAAGATTTTTAGTGCCGTGTAAACCACCGCTAAGGTGTGTGGCAGGGAGTATATACAATGATTATGATTCATGTGAGGGAAGAACGAGTACTCGAACCTGTCAGTGATGTCGTCTATCAATCTTATTTTATCCTGGCAGTCAAATCTAGCTATGCAATGTGAGGTCCTAAATATTTCTTCGGCGCCACTAGTAAACTCGGTTCCTCTATGACTCTCAAATAGTCTTGTCGGCTCTCTTCGGGAATCAAGGCTCCCAATCTAATTCCTCCAACCATGCTTGCATTCTCTCTTCGTTGATATTTATAAAAAATCTGGCAGATTTTCTCTGAATGTTTTCCAATTCCTTAATTTATGTCTTCTCCCAAATGGAGCCAAAATATCTGCAGCGTATTTCAACGTGGCATAAATAAAGCGGAGTGACACTCCTATTAACTTTTCGTAACATTTTCCCACTTCCATTCCATCCGTATAGCACAATCTCATTTCCCTAAGGCTGACCTGCATATTCCTCTGATGTGTGCGTCCCGTAACAGGTTTGATGTCAGTGCAACACCCACGTATTTGACCTGTTTGGAGTTTCTTACTTCGAAACCCTCAATTTCAGACTCCATTTCTTGTTTCTCTTCTGTTTTATCTCAAAGCTTTGTCTATTTTCAAACGCTTAATTCTATAATTTCTTACAACACTCCGATATATGGCCCGCACCACAATTTATTTTTCACAATCTGGAACGAGATTAGTTAAATTCGCATGCTCGCTAGGGAAATTATTAATAAAATAAATAATTTTAAAGGCAATAGAGAACGAGGCATGTGGGAAAGTGTAGTATATGGTGGGGAAGGAAAGGACGTCGATGGGCGAATTCTATGGAATAGAAAAGTTTGAATGGAGGATTGATATTTGAAGGTAGCGGGACGTTTAGGGTCGCGATCGAAGGGCTAATGGGTAAGCAGGGAAGAGGGAGCAAAATGGTAGGCTTTCCTTGGGACAAGGGCGTAAAAAGCGTGAAAACAGCAGAAGGGGGTAATCTTGGGCAAGCAGGAGTTCAGGGGGAAAGGAAGGAGTTGGAAACTTATAAAGGAAGGAAGAAAGCGGCGCCCCATGGCGACGCGGAATTGTTTCTAGTGACCGTTTCTTGACTTACTGCCAATCACTCAGATTACAGTGTCCCGCAACCCACCGTTTGGGTTTGTAAACAGCGAGTGATTACACACCACATTACTTCAGACAAAATACCTTTCCCTCTTAGCGCGGTGAGACAACGATATTCCGATCGCTTATCGTTCGTGAGAAAAATGGCATCTCAAATCTACGTTCCGAATACCCGAAAACTTAATATCTCTAATTTTATTTACATGATCTCTCCTACCGTAGTGCGATGGGGCTAATAAAACACTTTCAACATCATCGCTAATGAGACATCCTTCCAATTTATGCAAGAGATTTAATCTGTAATTCAACCTTCTCCTCGTGAGTGATTCCTAGCATAGCTGCTTTAACCTTTTGTATACGCTAGTAAGTTTGTTCTAACAACCTTTTACATGCCCAGATCCTCTACGCTGCACGCGATACGATTCGGCAATCAATCCAACTTCGTGTGGATCCCATATACTTGCAGCATATTCTGAGGCCTAACCAGCGAAAGATAACATTTTTCTTTAACCTTTTCATTACACTTACCCAGTGCTCTTCTAATGCATCCTAATTTTTTGTCCTCTTGTCCATCCACATATTCCCCGGACATGTTTCTCCCAAGAGAGTAACGCCTAAGTATTAATCAATCCAGTCTACAGATTCCATTTCTGTGTTCCCGATGATACTGCTTCAACTAACTACATTTAACCTGAAGTAATTTCACCGACACGGAAATAAAAATTATCATATAAGCACCAGTTAATGTTTCATCATAGATTAACAAAGGCTTTTGAGCACTTTTAAATATGACTCCTGGAAAACCTGCGTCTGTCTTTACTAGTGGCTATAGTTTTAAGGATTCACGACTCCGACAGATCTAAGGTGCCAATACTACGATATGACCACATTCCGGAGGTAAAAATTACTCGTGACCTATAGGTTGAGTGCCTAGTGCTTATCCGTAAGTCACGTGAGTTCTTTATCTGACGGTCAGTGCCGTCTGCACACTCGAAAGCTCCCTCGAGGAAAATGTGACGTGCACCGACACAGCACGTCCACGTTCGAGACAGAATTCGTACTATGGGCCACCTTTTGTTTTTCTCCATAGCTCAATGAGATTTTTGTCCCAATGCCGTCTGCACGCGCGAAAACCCCGTGGACAAAAAGTTTAGGTCAACCGACTTTTTCTGTACGCGTAAAGTGACCAACATCCACATTTCTGTATGTTAGCCTCCAAGTCATCGCCCGGCTGCACGGCAGGGGATGTTTCCACGCTCGCCATGAACGATTATCAAGTTTACAAATTGCCATTAGGTTAGGAATGAGGCTTCATCGGAATTAGGACGCGTCGATGTCGAGATGTGAACGTTACCCCTCACTCACGATCTCTCCTGGTTGAAACACATACGGGGAATGTGTGAATAACCTAACAAAAAATTAGGATTTATCAGAAGACTATTAGGTAAATGTGATGAAATGGTTAAAGAGAAATGTTATCTTTCGCTGGTCAGGCCTCAGAATATACTGCAAGCATTTGGGATCCTCGCTAAGTTGGTTTAATTGCCGAATTGGATGAGCATGCAGCGTTGAGGAGTTAGATTTGTAAAACGTTGCAATGATAAACTTAGTAGCGTATCCAAAATATTGGAGTTTGTAGTTTTTTTGGGGAGGCGACCGACAGCTAAGGTCATTTGCGTCATTAGGGATGGATGGGAAAGGAAGGGTGGAGAGAAATCCGGCGTCGGCATTAGCCTACTCTTAACGAAATGCACCAAGGGGTCCGCAGCTTAACGTCCCATCCGACGGACGCCGTACTCACTCAAAGTACTCTCCACAAAGCACCTCAAGTAGGGAACGGGATGCCAATGAAAAATATTTGTTGTCCCCAGGATCATGATCCCGGGCTTTCTCGGTGGGAAGCCTGTACGTTAGCCCCCGCACCATCCCGATCCCCCAAAATATTAGAGCAGCTATGCTCGGAATCACTCACGGAGCAAAGGGTAAATTACAGATTGAAGCTCTTGCATAAATTGGACGGTCTCTTTAGTAACCCATTGTTCTACGGTAGGAGAGATCATGCTAATAAAATTAAAGAGATTAAGTGTAGAACAGATTGATTTCAGATGTCATTTTTTCCAAGAACGATAGGGGATCATAACAACATTTTTCGACCGCGCTAGGGTCATGTTCGGGTAAAATTATTCTGGTGTGTATTCACCCCCTGCCACACACCCTGGCGGTGGCTTGCAGGGAATAGAAATAAATAAATGTTGTGGTCGACTTCACCTCTGAAAAAGACGCGGTGTGAGTGAGTGTCCGCGTCGGCGGAAACATAAGAGATCGACGCCATCTCGACACCGCACCGCAGTGAGTTAAATTATTCAGTGGCGAAGGGTTGCCCAACGTACGAGAGCGCACTCCTCAGAAGAATTCACTTCGCCCTCCCTGCCTCGTCTCCGTCCCTCCCTCTCTCTTCTCACCGTCACCGGCTTCCTTCGGCGCAGGCCGCGAGACGCACGCCCACCGCGCTTACCATCCCGCCCCTCCCCCCATCCAGTGTGCAATTGCTGAGAGGCAGCATCCAAAAAACCGAGATTTCCATTCACTAACTTAGGATTGGAGTTTTACGGATTGAACTCCAATCCAATGAACCTCCACTTCCAAAAAATCGATCCGCTCGTCAAATTTTCATATCCCCCTCTCTCCCCTGCGGTTGTCAAGGAACCTCCCTGAAACGACGCCCAAATCAAAAACACCAAAAAATAATGGCCGATGCTTCTATGCGGGATGTAGCCACGCGATCGCTTCTAGTTCCTCAATGCCAAGCTTGCTAAGGATTTGGCACGTTTTCATTTTAATTGAATCCCTTCGCCGCAACTTCAGACACAAGGGATGGCACAGAGGCACCATTTATGCACGCAAGACGCATAATACACGCTGTTTATGAACGCAAAATTCATAAACGGATACGTCTCATCAATGCTCTAAGGCTTTCATATGTACTCGTATATTCGCGCCCGCCGCCGTCTGGACCCGAGGCTGGCCGTGGGTTTCGTAACGCCTTCCTGCACTCCCCGCCCCAATCTCACACACAGAAAAAGATAACGCCGCGACCGACTACCAATAGTCGAGGAGACCGGGACAGTTTTCATGATATTTCCCAAAAACTTCCGCACGCCGTCGTTTTTGAAGCGAGAAGTCCCCCCCTGCCAAGTACAGCCAAGAGCTCGGCTCACGTGATCGCCGACTCACCATCTCCCGGCATTCACTTTAATTCGCCAGGTTGGCACCATTGGTTCCTAGACGCTCGTAGTTGACCTTGGGGCGTAGAGGGCTGCGCGCCGCCTATGCAAGTCTCCCCTCCTCCATTCGTCTAGCCCCCCCTCTTCCTTCCCTCCCTCCCTCCCCTAACGTCTAAGCCAAGAGCTTCTCCCCCGCCCCTCGTCTCATTCGGAACCCCATCCCTCTTTCGCCACCCCCCCCACACCCCGCCACCCCACCCCTCCGTGCCCCGAATACCCCAAAACCTCCAGACTCGCCATCCTCTCGCATGCTGTAAGGGGTGCTATTCTCCCCTCCGGCACCCCTCCCCCGGGATACTCAAGCCACACGAAAGACTACTCACTGGCATCCCCTTCCTTGCCCCTACCCCCCGCAACACTGCCAAACCGCCCGACTCAAACGGCCCGCGTAGAAGAACGCGGGACCGTCGGGGAAGGCATAGAGAGCCTTCGGTGCCTCGTCGGGAGCGGTCGACCCGGAGATGATTACTGCGTGAATATGTTATGTGAATGTGCCGCCCCTCCCGGTCGTCACCCCTCCTTCCTCCCTCCCTCTCCCCGCTTCGTCCCTCTCCTTCCTCCCCGCCAGTGGGTGAGTCTCTTTCGCCGTGAACTTGGGCCTTCCGACTCCTCCGATGCGGCGGCGGCGATTGTCCGACTCGGAGGGGGAGGGCGTGGAGGAGATGCGGGCGGCAATTGATAATACGATGCGCGACATCGTTCGTTGTTTTCGTAAGGACGACGGATGCAACTGATCCACCGAAACCAAACGTCCGCGCCCGGATCGCGTAAATTGAATGAGACTGAACAAGAACAGATGCCATTCCCGGAGCGAGACCACCCCCTCCCTCTCCCGGCGCACTCAGAATTTTCAAAAAAAATTGAGCAGAGAATGAGCGCCGTCGACCGTGCCCGCCAAGTTCATATCCCGCGTTTGTTGAGTGGGGCCGGAAGATAGAGGGCGAATGCCACGTCCATTGTCTGCGGCGATGCCCTGATACCCCGATGCTCTGCCCCTGCAGTGAAACCGGTCGTTGTTGTTTTTAATAAATTTCACGCGTCAAGAAGTTCGGACCCACCGGGGGCCGGGCGAAGTTGCGGACCTCGGAGTCGCTTCCGGGGAACGCCGCAACGGTGGTGTCGCGAAAATGACGCCTATACATCTGCGTCTTCATGATACTCTGAGAATATTTCTTTACGAATATACGAATATGTTATGAAAGAAAAAAGCGATTCACCCTTGCTAATAGTTAATCAACCATTGAATTATGATGTTGAATTTATGGAGTGAAATCAGCATACACCCTAGCGGTAAGCTTTGGTATCACGTAGAGTGTCCAGCAGGGTGCAATGTAGAATGAAGAACATTTAAATATGGAAAAAATGTCGTCACCATACGAAAACGGGTGTTAACATAGGTTAGTACTCGTAGCAACTCAGAAAAAGAAACTGTACAAAGACTATGCTGCCAAAGGAGTTACTCATGCCTAAGTTGATGTGGGTAGCAAGTGTTTCCGTCTCCTCTCCTCGAAAGAAAAACACCTTGAACCTATCCGTTTTGCAATCAGTTTCTCTGATCTTGAATCAAGTATTTTGTTTCCAGAGAGAAATAGAGATTTCTGAGGTGGATTGAGTGCGTTTCCACCGAATAGCTCAATGCGATCTCATCGCACATCCATGCCATCTCCTCCGGCCGGATACGTGCTGCTACGCTCGTCGAGAGGCGTCGTCACGTCATCGGTGATGAAGAAATAAATGCACGAAATGTTTTGCGTCAGACAACATTCACAGTCAACGACTTTCAGGCTTCGATTTTTTTATAACGAAGTGGTATGATGAGCCAATAATCGAATGGAAATTTTTAAATTAGGTATTTACGACGGCAGGAGGAGAGTTTATTGGCTAGAAAACTAGCCAAACGGGAATCGCCGAAGAACCATGAGATAAGAGCTCTAAGGCTACCGTAGACTAAATGAAAATGACCTCAATGGCCATAAAAATTTGGAAAACGTGCTAAAATGAGATATATCCAAAGAACAAATGACGTCGAGATTAACGGGAAGTTGGGAAAACTAGGAGATCCCGGGCGTTAAGACCGAAAGGCACGATTCATACTACATTATTTGATACCAGTGCTGAAGTCCGGGATGTTCAATATCTGATACCAACTGAAGTGGACGAAGCGTCATGGAGACATCCTTTCACACAATCTAATTCTCCTTACAACTTACAATTATTACGCATGAATATATGTACGCTGATTTGATAGTTGTGTCCATCCAAAAACCTAACTTAATCGGTAGATTACCTAATAATAATATGTACGCTGGTGCTTTTGGTCGACGTACGATATTTTGGTACGTACTCGTAAGTCTTTCCGCTTCACTTCCAACGTACATTTCTACATGGTACTCTGCAAGCCACCGCTAGGGTGTGTGGCAGAGGGTTATTACGAGGGGAAGGGAGTGTGCCATTTTATTAGGTTTCCTTACGGTGGGGCGAGAGGAGGTTTAGGAGGAATCTTACCTAAGGTATATTTTTGCATTATTTCAATCATTTCCTATCATATTTTTTTTAATTTCCTTTCTCGCCAAAGAAGACTTTGTGAAAATACTCAACGATGAGCTCGTCTCAGAGTTAATTAATCATGCATATTAAGTATTATTACTAAAAAAATATCTAATGTGCTTCAAATCACTGTATGTGCTTATTCTAACAATATTTTTTTATTCACGCGAAAATAATCGTTGGCAAAATTTCAGAATCACAACTAGTATTCTTCCAGAATAAAAACATCCTTATAAATTAGTGTGTTTTTTCAATACAAACAAGTAATTAACCTGATCATTAGTCGCAACAAATTACCATTTTATTGAAAGGTTAATGCGAATTTTCTTCTTTTTAGACCAACGTTTTATGCATGAGTAAAGCGCCGATAATTACGGAACATAGAAGTGGAAGAATAGTATATCTTACGGGTCCTTACTAGAACTATGACATAAACTTTATAATGTTGCGACTCGACATCAGTACAATATCGACCCCTCCTGGTTAAGTCGATGTCGACAATATCAAAGACGATGTCGGCATCAATGTCGACGTCTACATATACATGTCGCGTCGACACTGTTAAAATCCCTCTGTCTGTTCCCTCGTCTGTTAAATCGGCATGCTAAAACTATCACAGAAGAGTAGTTTCAGGCGTGACATGGTGGAATAATAAAGAAAAGATAGTAATAATTGTCCCCTAAATAAGTTTAATAGTGCGACTGGGTTTCCATGTATTAGATGTTGTAATGCATCGAAACTCGGTCGCACTATTAAACTTACCTGGTGGACAATTGTTACTATGTTTTCTTCATTATCTCAGAAGTTAACTTCGAACAATTTTGAATAATACAGTGTCGGAGCTCATCCTGTAATGATCCTCACAAATTGAGATCGGAAAAATTACATACCATATTTTCGTGAGATTTCCTTTACCTTTCCAAGGTTGACAGATATTAGGAGTCATTTATCTGACGCACGTTGAATCACTCTATCCTTTGGCGCAGTGCATGCAGGTGCATGTACCAAATGTGCTGTATGCCTCCAAAACATACGGAGCCTTTTGTGTTTTTCTCTCAATTATGAAATATTTCGTACCAAAATATCTGCTTCTTTCCACGTTAATTACCACATTAATTTCAATCTCGACATCAATAGAGCCTCCGATATCAATATCTCACACGTTAGACCGTAGACACCTTATGTCAGTGTCGTCATCAAATTTAATGTCGTCACCCATTCGATAGATCGAAGTATCGCACACCACCAGTCCTTACGAAAGAATTAAGCAGTAACCAAAACCGAAAATAGCCTTACATAATTTAAGCCCGGCCTCTTCGTCAATGCTAGAGAATAAACTCGTTTAGTGATTGGCTTAACTTGACAAGTAGTGGACTAGAGAAGAAAAATTATTCCGATCGCCCAGTTGCCATCTCATTCAAAAGTTGTTGTTTTGGGTGTATAGCCAACTGCCGAAATAAAAAAAATTATTTGGCTAAACATGGTTCCACATCTCGCCTTTAAGTTTTCATATTGTAGCAGAAATCGATGAAATTTGTGATCGCACCAATAATGAGTGTAATGTGCATACACGAGCAATTCAGCTGAGATAGGTTAAATCGTGCATCAGTAACCTCTGGAGGTCATTGGTTCTATTGGCAATGCTTAACGTTGACCTCAGAGATTGTAGTGAAGGATGGAAGTAGGTTGAAATAGGTCAGTTCTTCTATTTTTACGTAATACTCATTTGCTCTCCGCGCTTGCCTTCTTCTCCATTTCCCTGGCCTTCGCTATAATCCGTGATGCAAATTAACGGACGTGGCCTCTGGTGTAACAAAGCATCGCTGTGAGAAGATTCTTTAGATGAGATAACTAAGCCTTATCCATAGAAGAATATGGTTTTGCACTTATTTTTTCATATTATCTCCTAGGTATAAGTAAAAGTTGCGCCCAAACTGGTCAGGTATTACGGAGCATGCGTTACCTAAATTTTAGATAACTAATGAAAAGGCAAATTGAGTTTGGACACCCTACGCAGTAGTACTGCCATCCATGTAGGTAAGAACAGATGATGTCCGAATGTAAATATTTTGATATTTGAGGCATGTTGTGCAAAAACTTTTGCGTGGTTGCAAAACCGCGTAATGGTTTTTTGAGTGATTTGGAGTTTACTTGACAAATCATTCGGCCGTCTTAAACCCAAGTATCCCATTTCTTTCTTTCCATTTAGTAACTTGGACGATTTTTGTTACTAGTTTCGTATTCATTTTCTCATATCGGACAATATTTAACTCTTTGTAGATTACCCATTTTTTATAGTTTACTTTCATTATTAGGTCAAACAGTATTACATTTCAATAATTTTCAACTATTTATCTTATTGTATGGGATTTAACTTCAGAGTAATTTTTCGGTAATTAATCCTTGTCAGTAATAGTTTCAAGATATGCTTTGTGTCGTGTGCAGTTCATTTATATTTATATGCTCTTTTATTGTTAAATGTTTCTTATTTTTAATTTAAGCTTAGTATCAATTAAAAATGTAGCCTACTATTAGTCTTGTGTCGGGACTTTTTCCTCTGTGTTGGTTTTATTACTTTGTGGGCTTTACGTAGTGAAAAGTTGACTCCTTTTGCAAAAGTTTGGCGTACGACCTATGATTACCCAGTTGAATTCATTCAGACAGCTATATTTTCGCTAAAGGCATTGCTAAATACACTCTCTAACGCTTGAAGATTATTTTCCGTAATGTTTATGCATCACAATAAGATTTCCCACACACACAAGCGAGGTGTGAATGACACGATGACAAAGACGATGTTCTTAGTCACGAAATTAAGCATCAAATAAAGAAATATGTTCTTACCCTTGCATTTCAAATATCTGTATCTAATAATTTGATAAAATAAAGTTATCACAAGCATTAAACTACACTCTTGCGTAAGGAAAGCTCATCCTTTTCCCACCTCGTGTTAATAAAGCCCTTCGTTTTTTCAACGAGTAAAAGTGTACTCTCTCAAGAAATAACCAATGTTATTATGACCAACATATATAATATACTGTCGCAATGGTGATTATTCTTCTGCTAGTTGTCTCGCTTCTAGCTCATGGCATTATTGGGTTACAATATGGCGTTTTTAGGATAAACTTCTTGTGTCCTACGTGTCCATTTGACCTGTCTCCGGTAAATCTCCTGTCAGCATGAATAACATACATTTGGAATCAATAAGTGGGATCATAAATTTCGCCAATTTTTATTAAATAATTCTTTCAATTTTTTTTATCTTTCGACAGTTTGCTTACACACCTAAATGAGCAACTTTTGAGCGGAGTGACATTTTGAGTTTCGAACGAAATGCTTTTCAAATCCACCTAATGATTATTTCTCACGAACAATTGAACTAGAATTTGGAGCTTGCGTCAATTCTAATTTCTTTACGACCGTTTCATATTGAGTAAAGAAACATAGCTTAATTTGAAGTTAAACATATGAGTGGGAACAGATCTGTCAGCATATGGTTGCCTTTTGAAGTGAATGCAACGGGAAAGATGGCTCGTGTTTGAGTTTTAAGCCCAAGTCGCCAAGTGTCCAACCACGGGCGAGAATGTGTTCTTGTATCCTCCAACCCTTGGCAAACGTAACTCATACTCTTAGCGCCGCAACTGACCGAAAAACAAAATAGAACCCCCGCAAAGAGTGAAAAAGTCATGAGCAAGAGAAAAAATGAGAGAGAAGCAATCAATCTGTCGAAAATCGAAATCCATTGCGAGTATTATATCCATGCGTTATTATTTTAGAGAGTAAACATCAATCAATAGACAAGAGTGCTCTTATTGGTGGGCGTAAGTGAAAAGAAACGCTTACTGAATGGCTGGAATGCGAGAATTTGAGCTTACGCCAGGTGAGTTGAATTTTTAAGATCTGACACTTAACTAGAACATGGCCTCACCGATTCACCAACTCGCACCCTTCAACTAATCAATTCCTACTTCAATTGAACCTATTTCAATTTTTGATAACACGCCTTTGTTTCCTGGACCGAAAACCCGTCGGACTGGGCGAATCCCAATTTGACTTGGCATAACTTGGAGGGAACCGTGACTCACGAAGGGGATTCAATTATCGGCGAGGGGTTGACATTACAAATGCGGGCTTTTGCGGACGCCGATGGGGGAGAGATGGTTGGAGATCACCGGGAAAGTGTAGACGTCATTATTAATGGCTTTTTACGCTCCGTTGATAACTACAACCCTTTCCAAGTGGCACGCTTCTCGGATCTGAGATCACCCCGGAAATAGCTGCCAGTGACGTCATCCAGGACCTAATATGACCATGGGGTGAAATATAATCAGCAACTTGGGGAAGCCCATTATATAATTCGTCCAACTACTTATAAAAGTACTAAATACTTATCCATGCACCATTACGGACATTACAATTAAACTAGGTTGGAAGTAAATGCAAGGGACCGAAAATAATGGCCCGTAATTGCCGTTACTCGTCGTAATGCATAAAATGTAGCAAAACATTTAATTTACTGTAACTCACTGCACCTCACTTCATACACATTATATTGGAACGAGGTGTATTATTATGATTATTAGGTAATCTACCGGTTAAGGTAGGTTTTTTGGAAGGACACAACTATCAAATAAATATTTTGTAACTCCAAACAAAACCCAATCCAGCAACCAAATCTACATCAGGTCTCTCTTAATTTCTGTGTACTTCTTTCCTCCCTTCATCCCGTCCAACATCCCTATCCTATTCCTGCCCTTTCCCCGTTTGTCCTCTTGATAAGAAGTGACCACCGGGATCCTCATGGTAACATTTTATATCAGGAGCCTATACGAGGGAGCAAAAAAAGGGAACAAAAAAAATCAGTTAAGACAGAGTAACGTCCCTCGGCATATTGAAGAAGCTGGATCTAGGTACTTGTACAAACACCAGTACAATCAGCACAGTTACTGCTAAATTCATCTCTATTATATATTCATTGCATTAGTACATCTACGTATTAAAGACCACTAAATTTGTAGCATTTTCACCTCATTGGAAA
Organism: Hetaerina titia; assembly: GCA_037158775.1. Taxonomy (NCBI): domain Eukaryota; kingdom Metazoa; phylum Arthropoda; class Insecta; order Odonata; family Calopterygidae; genus Hetaerina; species Hetaerina titia. Next base: position 82,199,366 of record CM073775.1, on the reverse strand, counting down.
GCCCCCGCTCGGCCTTTGCGACAGCAAAATGAGAGGAAAGGAAGAGCGGAGAGAACCGTAACGAGTGAAATCTTCGCTGAAATCTCCTTCCCAAGGGCTAAGTTCAGTCCAGAAAAACTCTCAAATTGCGTAATTGACTTATGAGTGTGATCAAATTTATTACTTCGTCGCCATATTAGCTCAAGAAATCTCCTGCATGAACAACAGCGGGCGAAGGTCTTGTGGCCACATATCCAAACGTTAGCTGGATGTGTTTGCATTGCATGAACTATGAGTAAGTGGTCAACCCGATTAACTGAGTGGCTAATATGTTCACCAGCCGGCTAGCCTACGACACGTGTGTCACGCACTCTTCATTCAATACGAACGCTAGTTTTGATGTTTGGCAAAGGGTGTGAATTCGCCAAATTTGGTCATGCTATTGAAATGTATTGCGAATTCATTTTATGAAACCTTCAGAAAATGACTGACTGATTACAACTAGGCTGTTATTTAAAAATAATGGGCTGTTTAACGCTGTTTTGTTGTGTTTACAGCAGTAGGGATCCATGAGATTCGTTATCAGATACCTGTCCAAAGAAACAACGCATGGCGAAGGCTTAATATTGAACTAAACAAGAATGATTTTTTATGAAATTTATCTATATTTCCAAGGGCAACCAATGTTGTTCGCTCTGTGTAAAGTCACGTACGATATCAGTAGCTTAAATAACTCAAAAGTCGACAAATATAAGGAAAGAACTTCCATTGATAAGGCCCTAGTTGTGTTTTCGCAGAGATATTACCTCAGCCGTCTAAGCTCCCAGAAAACCTTATTACTAATTATTAGAGAAGTGTAATCTATTCGAGTGAAAAATTATTTCAGACGACATAACTATTCTTTTTAAAAGTGCACTCAGTTAAATAATCGTTTAAGTAAGAAAAAAAATTCGTTGGAGTGGGACATTTCCACATCGTCTGAAACCTTGACGATGTGTACGCATACATTCAGTGAATTCCGCACATTCGGTCTTTCTCTAATCGCAACATTCTTCGTGAATGAAAACTCACGTGACAAAGAAATTCCTTAAAAAGTAGTAATTTTTTCACAAACATCTGAGATTTATATTTTTGCGAGTCCTCTTCGTGTTACTGACGCATCCACGAGCAGAAGCAGTTTTGAGAAAATAAGAATTTGCGGACCAAAAATTATTGCCCTTCTAAATCGTTTATCACTAGTGCAACATTTAATGTAAACGAGTAATATTGCATTTTCTCACTTTTTTCTCTTTAAGTAATCAACATGAAAATAAAATAGAGCAAAGCAAAGTGATAAGGAAGTACAGGAAAATTATGCATATATTTCCGATGGGCACTATAGATAATATGAGTCCTGGCAACTACGGGACACGGCCCAAGAGGCCGTGTGTCGTGCCCGGCAGCGGGAGAGGCAAGGCTTCCGCGGTCGTCATCCCACGAAACCCTTGCGGGGAAGGAATAACTTCAGCAGGACAGAAGACTCAGAAGAAGGCGAAAGTAGTTAGAATAGGAACCTGGAACGTCAGGACAATGTTGAGGAGAGGCAAATTAGAAAATATTAAGCGAGAGATGGAAAGAGGTAACATAGATGTTTTAGGCCTCTGCGAGGTGAGATGGAAGGATAGCGGGGATTACTGGAGTGACAATTATAGAGTAATATACAGCGGCGGGGATGAGAGCCAACGAGGGGTTGCCGTAATTTTAAATAAAGGGGTAGGAAGAAGCGTAGTCAACATAGAGCAAGCGACAGATAGAATTTTACTCGTAGAGATTAAAGCAGAGCCGACGAACTTGGTCATTATTCAGGTATACATGCCACCGAGCAACCACAAGGAGGAAGAAGTCGATAGGATGTATGATGAGTTAGAGGATATAATCACGAGTGTTCCTGCAGGGAAACATTTGATAGTGATGGGGGATTGGAATGCGACGGTAGGCGAAGGAAGAGATGGTGGTGAGGTGGGGGACTATGGGTTAGGCAGGAGGAATGAACGCGGGGAGAAAACAATTGAATTCTGCAGGAGACAGGGGTTAGTCATCACTAACACATGGTTTAGACACCACAAAAGGCGTAGGTATACATGGAAAATGCCAGGTGACTCAGAAAGGTATCAGTTAGATTATATTATGGTTAGGCACAGGTTTAGGAACAGTGTGATAAATTCGCACAGTTTCCCAGGAGCGGATGCGGACTCTGACCACAATCTAGTTGTTATGAAATGTAATGTTCGTTTCAAGAAGATAAGGCAAGGGCGGCGGGTTAAAAAATGGAATTTAGAAGCAGTAAATGAATTAACGAGGAAGGAGTATCAGGAGGCTGTAGAGAAAATGATGGATGACGGTAAAGAACTGAGTGCTATCGAAGAAAAATGGGAATGTATCAAGAAAGGGATATTGGAAGCCGCTAAAGACACTATAGGAACCGTTAACGGGAAAAGGATAAGGAAACCATGGGTAACGGATGAGATGATTGCGAAGATGGATGAGAGAAGAAGATGGAAAAATGTAAACACAGAGTTAGGCAAAATCAAGTACAAAGAGTTAAACAATAAATTGAGAAGGGCCACAAATAAAGCAAAAGAAGAATGGTGGAAAGCGCAATGCGAGGATATGGAAAGTTTACAGAGGAAGGGTGAAATTGGTGCTCTATACAGCAAGGTTAAGTTATTATCGGGAAGTAAGAAGGCAAGAGCTGTGCTAACAGTTAAAGATAAATGGGGTAAGATAATAGTTGAACCAGGAAAAATCCAAGAGAGATGGAAGGAATATATAGAAACACTGTATGGTAAAGAACTTAGGCCGACAAGGTTAGACATAGAAAAGGAACATGACGTAGAAGAAGATAGATTAGGTCCAGGCATACTCGACGATGAAATAGAAAGGGCATTAAAGGAGATGAAAGCAAATAAGGCGGTGGGGGTGGACAATATTCCTGTAGAAATGTTGAAATGGTTAGGGAAAGGTGGGAAAAAGGCCATATATGGACTGATTCGTAGTATCTATGAGGAAGGAATCTGGCCGGAAGATTTTGTGAGATCGGTGTTAGTTCCTATTCCAAAAAAGACAAAGGCTTCGTCATGTGAGGATTACAGAACAATAAGTTTGATATCCCACGCAGCTAAAGTTATTCTCAGGATCATCAACAAAAGGATAGAGAGTAAGGCAAATGATTACTTAGGGGATGATCAGTTTGGGTTCAGGAAAGGAAGAGGTACGCGTGATGCCATTGCAGTAATGAGATCACTAGTCGAGAGGAATATAGAATACAATCAGGACGTTTTTGCCTGTTTTGTAGATTTCGAAAAAGCGTTTGATAGAGTGAATTGGGAAAAATTAATACGTGTATTGCAGAAAATAGGAATGGATTGGAGGGACAGGAGACTGATCCGCAACCTGTACATGTCTCAGACTGCTCAGGTGCGAGTGGGGAACGGAGAGTCTGGATGGGCAGTGTTAGGAAGAGGTGTAAGGCAGGGTTGCCCATTGTCACCGGTACTGTTCAACGTATATTGAGAGGAAATGATTAAAGAGGCATGGGAAGAACTGGAGGTAGGAATGAAAGTCGGAGGGGAACTCGTAAAATCGGTTAGGTTTGCTGATGACCAAGCATTAGTTGCTCAGTCAGCCAAGGGGTTGCAAGCATTGTTGAGTGAATTAGAGGTTCAGTGCGATAAATATGGGATGAGAATCAATATTAATAAAACAAAGGTTATGCGATTTTCCAGAAAGAAAAAGGCTAAGCTAAATATTAAAATAGGCGGGGAAAAAATAGAGCAGGTAGAGCAGTTTACATATCTCGGAAGTGTTTTGGACCAATACGGTCAAAGTGGTAGGGACGTAAGGAGAAGAATTGCGCTAGGCAAGGAGGCTTTCTCAAGGAGGAGGGAGTTGATGACGGGGACGTTGAGTAGGGATGTTAAGACAAGACTCGTAAAAACTCTGATATGGAGCGTAGCTATGTACGGCGCGGAAACGTGGTCGCTGAAGCAGGAGGATAGACGTAGATTGGAGGCTTTTGAAATGTGGGTGTGGAGAAGAATGGAGAAGGTGAAATGGACCGAAAGGAAAACAAATGAGGAAGTACTGGAAATGGTGGGTGAGGAGAGGGGTTTGTTGAGAGAAATCCTATGGAGGCAGGAAAAATGGATGAAAGGCGTATTGAGCGGTAGTGGAATGTTGAAGAGGGTAATAGAGGGGAGAATGTTGGGCAAGCGAGGTAAGGGTAGGAACAGGATAGGGATGTTGGACGGGATGAAGGGAGGAAAGAAGTACACCGAGATGAAGAGGGACCTGATATAGATTAGTTTGCTAGGTGGGGAGTCACAAAAGGTTTACTTGATAGTTGGGTCCATCCAAAAACCTACCTTAACCGGTAGATTACCTAATAATATAATTATAATTTCCACTCTAAAAAGTGTAAGGTTATCAAAGAATATTCCCAATTATTCATAAAAAAGAAATTTGATCACAAAATGCTATAATCGAATGTTTCCATAACCTAGCCTCTCGAGAAATATTGATGGATAGAATACAATTACTTCATGATGAATCAGGTCTAAGTGAATTTTGGACATTATATTATTTTATGTATTTAGATATACGTATCATGAAATGAAATGCCTTCATGCCGAAGATATCGTATTTCGTACGATGGAGGTTGGATGCTGTACAACGATTTTACTATTGCGACTACACACCACTTACGATATACTATATCACAACTAGAACTACCATTTCATCCATTTGCATTTTTGGTTGACTAATGACCCCGACCACATTCTGCCGACACTTCCGGTCGTATTGTCCTCCAAACATATCGCGACGTTCAGACCCAACAGTTAGTCGTTGGCCAAATGAGTTGTTTTCACGTACAGCCCGATCACTCGAAGGTTGAATTCCCTGGATCTAAGGCCAAAGATATGGATGATGGGGGAAACCATAGACCAAAGGAGTATAAGTAACCCGCACCTCACTCCATACTGAATATTTTGCAGACATTCGTCAGAGTCTGCAAACTCCTACAGGTATATATGTCTGAATGTTCTTGTGCTTACGTTAGTTCCCCATCAAACTCCTTATCGTACGCTCATTCCAAATGTTCTTTCTCATATGAATTCATGAAAGAGACACACCTAGAGGGTTTTATTTGGAGTCTGGGTGCTTCAGGAATTCGCTTAGTGTGGTAATGAGGGGTTCAAATACGGAGATTAGTGGCAATCTAGGGAGAAGCAAGCGAGAAAAAAAACCATTCAGCGCCTTCTTGCGTCGGCTTTTCCTAATTATTCCAAGCGTTTCTGTTCCGGTTCCTCCTCCTCTCATCCGTGAAAATAGGTTTAAATTCCCTCCTCCACGAAGAGTCCATGGACACGCCCCAGGGAACAACTTATGAGAGGGAACTCGGCGTATTTGCACTCGCTTAATGTGAAATGCAATTTTAACAGCGGCGTTCAATAAAACTAATATTTTAGTCCCCTGCGTTAGAATCTCAAAAACTAAAACTTATCATGTGATAGTACATTATTTATCTTGAATGGCATTTGATTTCAGTTTAGCAATTACAAGTTCTCACCTCTATTGGGCGCTCCTTTCCTCTCTCAATGAATTGCCAGTATTCCATTAACGCCTGGTCACCTGGCGAGGGTTTAAAACGAACATGGAGACGCTTGAATGGAAAATATTATTTATTAGGTAATCTACCGGTTAAGGTAGGTTTTTGGATGGACACAACTATCAAATAAACATTTTGTGACTCCCCACCTAGCAAATTAATCTATATCAGGTCCCTCTTCATCTCGGTGTACTTCTTTCCTCCCTTCATCCCGTCCAACATCCCTATCCTCTCCCTACCCTTACCTCGCTTGTCCAACATTCTCCCCTCTATTACCCTCTTCAACATTCCACTACCGTTCAATACGCCTTTCATCCATTTTTCCTGCCTCCATAGGATTTCTCTCAACAAACCCCTCTCCTCCCCCACCATTTCTAGTACCTCCTCATTTGTTTTCTTTTCGGTCCATTTTACCTTCTCCATTCTTCTCCACACCCACATTTCAAAAGCCTCCAATCTACGTCTATCCTCCTGCTTCAGGGACCACGTTTCCACACCATACATAGCTACGCTCATACAGAGCTACAGAGAGCTACATACAGAGATACAGAGCTACGCTCCATATCAGAGTTTTTACGAGTCTTGTCTTAACATCCCTACTCAACGTCCCCGTCATCAACTCCCTCCTCCTTGAGAAAGCCTCCTTGCCTAGCGCAATTCTTCTCCTTACGTCCCTACCACTTTGACCGTATTGGTCCAAAACACTTCCGAGATATGTAAACTGCTCTACCTGCTCTATTCTTTCCCCGCCTATTTTAATATTTAGCTTAGCCTTTTTCTTTCTGGAAAATCACATAACCTTTGTTTTATTAATATTGATTCTCATCCCATATTTATCGCACTGAACCTCCAATTCACTCAACAATGCTTGCAACCCCTTGGTTGACTGAGCAACTAATGCTTGGTCATCAGCAAACCTAACCGATTTTACGAATTCCCCTCCGACTTTCATTCCCACCTCCAGTTCTTCCCATGCCTCTTTAATCATTTCCTCTACATATACGTTGAACAGTACCGGTGACAATGGGCAGCCCTGCCTTACACCTCTTCCTAACACTGCCCATCCGGACTCTCCGTTCCCCACTCGCACCTGAGCAGTCTGAAACATGTACAGGTTGCGGATCAGTCTCCTGTCCCTCCAATCCATTCCTATTTTCTGCAATACACGCATTAATTTTTCCCAATTCACTCTATCAAACGCTTTTTCGAAATCTACAAAACAGGCAAAAACGTCCTGATTGTATTCTATATTCCTCTCGACTAGTGATCTCATTACTGCAATGGCATCACGCGTACCTCTTCCTTTCCTGAACCCAAACTGATCATCCCCTGAGTAATCATTTGCCTTTCTCTCTATCCTTTTGTTGATGGTCCTGAGAATAACTTTTGCTGCGTGGGATATCAAACTTATTGTTCTGTAATCCTCACATGACGAAGCCTTTGCCTTTTTTGGAATAGGAACTAACACCGATCTCACAAAATCTTCCGGCCAGATTCCTTCCTCATAGATACTACGAATCAGTCCATATATGGCCTTCTTCCCACCTTTCCCTAACCATTTCAACATTTCTACAGGAATATTGTCCACCCCCACAGCCTTATTTGCTTTCATCTCCTTTAATGCCCTTTCTATTTCATCGTCGAGTATGCCTGGACCTAAGCTATCTTCTTCTACGTCATGTTCCTTTTCTATGTCTAACCTTGTCGGCCTAAGTTCTTTACCATACAGTGTTTCTATATATTCCTTCCATCTCTCTTTGATTTTTTCCTGGTTCAACTATTATCTTACCCCACTTATCTTTCACTGTTAGCACAGATCTTGCCTTCTTACTTCCCGATAATAACTTAACCTTGCTGTATAGAGCACCAATTTCATCCTTCTTCTGTAAACTTTCCATATCCTCGCATTGCGTTTTCCACCATTCTTCTTTTGCTTTATTTGTGGCCCTTCTCAATTTATTGTTTAACTCTTTGTACTTCATTTTGCCTAACTCTGTGTTTACATTTTTCCATCTTCTTCTCTCATCCATCTTAGCAATCATCTCATCCGTTAACCATGGTTTCCTTATCCTTTTCCCGTTAACGGTTCCTATAGTGTCTTTAGCGGCTTCCAATATCCCTTTCTTGATACATTCCCATTTTTCCTCGATAGTACTCAGTTCTTTACCGTCATCCATCATTTTCTCTACAGCCTGCTGATACTCCTTCCTCGTTAATTCCTTTACTGCTTCTAAATTCCATTTTTTAACCCGCCGCCCTTGCCTTATCTTCTTGAAACGAACGTTACATTTCATAACAACTAAATTGTGGTCAGAGTCCGCATCCGCTCCTGGGAAACTGTGCGAATTTATCACACTGTTCCTAAACCTGTGCCTAACCATAATATAATCTAACTGATACCTTTCTGAGTCACCTGGCATTTTCCATGTATACCTACGCCTTTTGTGGTGTCTAAACCATGTGTTAGTGATGACTAACCCCTGTCTCCTGCAGAATTCAATTGTTTTCTCCCCGCGTTCATTCCTCGTGCCTAACCCATAGTCCCCCACCTCACCGCCATCTCTTCCTTCGCCTACCGTCGCATTCCAATCCCCCATCACTATCAAATGTTTCCCTGTAGGAACACTCGCGATGATATCCTCTAGCTCATCATACATCCTATCGACTTCTTCCTCCTTGTGGTTGCTCGGTGGCATGTATACCTGAACAATGACCAAGTTCGTCGGCTCTGCTTTAATCTCTACCAGTAAAATTCTATCTGTCGCTTGCTCTATGTTGACTACGCTTCTTCCTACCCCTTTATTTAAAATTACGGCCACCCCTCGTTGGCTCTCGTCCCCGCCGCTGTATATTACTCTATAATTGTCACTCCAGTATTCCCCGCTATCCTTCCATCTCACCTCGCAGAGGCCTAAAACATCTATGTTACCTCTTTCCATCTCTCGCTTAATATTTTCTAATTTGCCTCTCCTCAACATTGTCCTGACGTTCCAGGTTCCTATTCTAACTACTTTCGCCTTCTTCTGAGTCTTCTGTCCTGCTGAAGTTATTTCTTCCCTGCAAGGGTTTCGTGGGATGACGGCCGCGGAAGGAATGGAAAATAATGCGAATGAAAATACAATGCATACGAATATTTTCAATTATATTTAAGCGGTAATTAAATGTTACGTCCACCACTAATTCAAGCCTAATGCACTATAAAAGTATATTCAGGAGTCTCACAATGTGCTTCCCACTCCTAACGTTTCCGACAAGAGAGATAAGTTAAGAATAAAAGTTGGAGACTGATATTATATGTGTATATTACATCCATACAAGGGACCGCAAATATATGTGGCGGGTGGTACTAAGGCACAGGCCCTTCATGCATCAATATGCACTTTGATGTAATTATGATTATATTTCCACACATAAGATTTGTATAAAAGATATCGGAAACAATTTTTTCCTGACGTGACTGTACGTCGCAGTGCGCTCGGGCCGGGCGGGCTCGCTGGTGTGGGATCTGACCTTCAACACGCTCCAAGCGCCAATTGCCTGCGAGCGTTCATTCAGGCTAGTTCGTGTTTTAATTGGACCTCTGTTGAGTGACTCGGGGGCAGAGCAAAATACAGCGAACGATTGGACAGCGATACGCCATCAAGTTTTGCATTGGACTGGGGAAATCGGGTAAGGAGACGTTGGGCATGATTCGTCAAAGTTCAAGGATAAAAGCATGTCACAAACTGCAATTTCTGCGTGCCAAAACCTGAGTTGTTGTTGTGTGTGTTGTGATTGAAAGTGTTGAGGTTGAGTCTGTTAAAATTGTATGTCACGCGATGGAAAGAAGAGTAATTTTAATTTGCCCGCGAGGGTTTCTCCGTATCTCTCTGACTTTATCCTGGTGGTCCAATCTGCCATTATGATTTGACAAAATGATATCGGTGCTACAACCAAACTCGGGTGTTCTGTACCTTCGAAAAATCTTCGTCCAGTCTGCTCTTTACGTAAATCAAAGCTCATCCATCCTACTTCCTCCGACATCCTGGTCAGTGTTTTAAACAAATTTTTAGGACATACTCTAAGCAAATACCAGCTAGTATATTTAAGGAACTAACGTCGGGAATTGCGCCGTATCTAGAACTCATATTCATGAAAAACCTACTAGATCACAAGGTTCCCAGTAACTAGAAAACGTCTAAAGTAACAACTATATTTAGAAACGGAGACAGCGAGGAACCAATCAATTACAGGCCCATTTCCCAACATACTACCTTGATCAAAAAGTTCCCGGAATTTATTCAGAAAATTAAAAATACAAGTTTATTCATCTAAATCTATATTGTCCCCTTCAAAGTAATCCCCATCGACTGCAACACACTTATGCCAGCTTTTTGATCAAGGTAGTATAACTGCTAGTTCAATGGTGAAACACCTCGATAGTCAAGAGTTATTGTTGCGAAATGTCACGGTATCCGTAAGGGTAAATCCTGCGAGACACAGCTAGCACTTTTTGTTTCTTTGGTTAGAGAGAGAGCAATGTACCAGTGGATGCGGTTTTTCTAGATTAAAAAAATTTTTTCGACGAATTACCTCATAGTAAACTACTCACAAAACTAGAAGCCTACGGCATAGGTAAGAATATTCTGGGCTGGAGCAAAGACTTTTTGGATGATCACGTACAAAGGGTAGTCTCAAATTGTGTTAACGCAATTGCAATAGAAGTTACTTCAGGATTTACCCAGGGAAGTGTTATCGCATCTCTTTTATTCCTTTTTTACGTTACGACATTAATTCCGTGGTTAATAGTAAAATGAGTTTATTTGCCGAAGATTCAGTGGTTTACTATTATTGATGATTATTGCGTAATAAAAGTGCGTAGTCATTAATTTTTGGAGTGAGAACAATTCCCTTCAGAAAGCCTACTGCATCAGGAAAACCGAAGTAGAAAAATGTAGACTCAATTAAAAACTTGAGTGTTTCCCTCAGTTACGACCTCTTCTCAGTGAAAAAAAAGGGGAATATGTGGACAAGCTAATAAAAAATTAGGATTTATTAGAAGAGTAATGGGGAAATGTGACGAGAAGGTTAACAAGCAATGCTACTTTTCGCTGTTTAAGCATCCGTTAGAGTATCCTGCAAGTACACGTATATGGGATCCTTATAAAGTTGGATTGATTGCTGAATTAGATTGCGTGTAGCGTAGCCTTAACCTTCCGCCACTAATAATAAGAGACGTACGATTCCCGGGAAGAATATCTTTCTTCATTTAAAATTGCGCATAGGTCTTCGTTAACTCGTGCTAGAACCTTAAAAGGGTGCTTTTATGATAGTGTCAATTTCAGTATAGGTCAAATTAGTTAAGGCTCAATCTAGATAATCAGAGGAGCTCGATTTGAAAAGCGAGGTTATGACAAACTGAGTAGCCTATCAAAATTATTAGAGGAGCTTGGCTGGGACTCACTCACGGAGCGAAGGATAACTTACAGATTAAATCTCTTGCGTAAATTGGGAGGATATCTCTCCAGCGATGATGTTGAAAATGTATTATTATCCCTGTTGTACTTCGTTAGGGTAGATCATGCCAATTGAAATGAGAGAGATTAAATTTAAAATGTAAGTTTTCCCACGAATGATTAGGGATCAGAATAGCGTTGCCTGACCGCACTGGGGAGGAAATGTACTTTGGATCAAATGCAGTATGGCTTGTAAATCACCCGCTGCCACACACCCCAGCGGTGGTTTTCAGGGTACTACGTGATTATGTAATTTAAAAACGAATGAATGAAAAAAAACGTTTTCAAATGCCTTAATTAGCATATAATCCCATAGATGCAAAACACAGCGCGGATTGAAAATGGAGTCTAACTAATGCAGAGTAATTTTCAAGTCAAAGTTGAGATTTGAACCCATGATCGGGAGGATCGGGGGTTGGTCAGAAATTACTTCACACAATGCTTTTAAAAGGAAAATGGAAATTCGTTAAAAGCCATAAGAAGGAGATAAGTAACACAACAGCATTCTTGTTACAAACAGAACTCGCGGTTCTATACGATATTCGGAAGTTACCGCCGCCCTTGCTTTGGATGCTGTGCCGCTATGGTAGGGCATAATGTGAGTCAGCGGTGAGATATGGCCACAGCAATCGGAAGTCCTCAAGCATATACTCGTATACTACCTCTCTGCTGGGGGAATCGTATTTAAATATATTACTAATTTTTTTACGACGACAGAAGAAAGAATGGAAGGAACTGTATAAATGAATATTTTGTAATTTAATTGTGATTCCCCATCGCCGCAGTCTTTCGTTTCAATGCATTCATATTCAGTCCAACCACTCGAAATTCATCGGTGGTTTACAAAGAAAACGGAGAGGCACACCTGGCGTGGTAGACACCTGATCCCATTCTGCCACTGGGGCTAGAATAGCCACTCGCCTTCTTTTTCTCCGAATTATGTGTAAACCGTCCATTATGGAGCTTGGCGTTGAAATGAATAAAAGCTGCATGCGCTAGCGAATTGGATAAGCGAGAGACTATTGGAGCAACGTCTTAAGGAATTGCGCGTACATTTTAGTTGATCCACATTTTTGTTAATCTCAAGCAGCAATAAGTGGCAAGCTTGAGGAAAACGTGCGAATGAATTGTGTATTTCCGACAAATTAAGTTATGCTTCGAATATTCCGTCATAGAAGAATTTCTCTCCGTATTTAACCTTATTTAGTGAATAGCGTAGCGAATTTACATTCTTTAAACAGATGCTATACAGGCTATTTGCCGTCTATCTTGTGAATTTCGAAAAACAACACTTCTATTGTAACTTTTATGCAATGGTAGAAGGCGTTACTCTTTGGAACTTCTTGATAATGAGTAGGAAAGAAAATACTTTGCCATTCCGCACAATGTAATTTTATTTGCGATAGGTTTTCTTCCCGAGTATCACTTGCCCCGATGATGGTACCTCACCTGTCCAAATAAATCTATAATGAGTGGAATAGCATATTATTTTCTTTCCTATTTATCACTTTTATTTTGCACGAAAACTGAAGCCCAGGGTGATCTTAATTTCCGCCCGCTTGCGTCCTGCCGCAAGCGTCTTGCCCACTGCATCGCCGATCGTTCGTTTAATAACGATGTAAATTGAGGAGAATTATCCCCATTTCAAGCAACGGAGAACCTCCCGGGAATCAACACGCAACGTAGATATGAATTGTGCTTAAGAAGAGAGAGGAAAGTCGGCTAGTTGAACCGTTTCTCCTAGCCATTGCTAGTTGACGTCAGCTGCGGGCATGTGCGTTCTGCGTCGCGTTCTTCCCTTTATCGATAGAAACGAGCAGAAACCAATGCACGCTTTTAAACGTATGGCCTCGCGTGCTACTCTCGCGGTTATAGAAAACGGATTTATCAACTCCATGCATATTGCGAAATTACTTCAATGAATTGTATTCAATATACCCACTCATGCATATCATTATTTATCATCCAAATATTTACATTAGCACGTTGATTTGACTTCAAATGCTGCTAGAACCCCGACAGAACATGAATAATAAAGGATTTTTTTTAATGTCGAGTATTTTATATAAATATGTAAGTTCTTTTATAGGTATGACACGGAACGTTCTCAAGAATAAAACTTATTAAAATGTAAACGATGGCAAAAGGAATGGAACTAATTTTGCTAAATTTTTCGCTTTAAATATCAGTCACTAAATAGATTTAGCATTTTCTTTTCTTTCAACTTTCTGGTACTTTCTGGCTATTTCATATGAAATATTTTGAGTGCAATTAACTTTGATTCGAAATTCTTCCTTACATTAGAGTAAGCGAACAATAATTTATCTCATTGCTCAAATAGACATCATCGCATAAATTAACATTCATACTTAATTAGCTCATCAATGCGACACCCACTGTTTATTGGAATGCATTGATTTCTTAGTTCATATGCAACATTTTGCGGGGATTTCTTTTTTTATGGCACGCAGAGAAGTTTCTACCACGAAAATGAACTCGGAGAAATGGGGAAAGCTCTGGGTGCAAGGCCAGACTGAAATATTTCTTGGTGCGTTTTCGGCTCTCCCGTGAGGGAGCAACATGGCGGATTCACGTTGAGCAAAACTCCGAACTCGTTGCCGACAGGTGCCGGTTAGAGGGAGAGGGAGGAGCGGCGGGGGTCGGGAGACGACCGGGTGAGGGGCGGAGGGGCAAGGGGAGAGAAACTATCGCTTGCATGAAAACCAAGCCCTTCCCCCTCCCTCTCTCTCTCCCCCTGCCCATGTCTCGTCGTCGCTATTCGGGAAGAAAGGGATGCGGAAGGGGCAGGGCCACGTGTCCGGGAAGGCGTGCCTCTCCTCCCGCCCGCTCCGAATCACGTGGAATTAATGGCGACGATCGCGGCGAGCGTGGAGGTTGTGTAGGAGAAAACAAGATTTTGGAAGCGGAAGGCACACACAGGGCCGGAGGGCACGGTCGTTTGCGATGCGAGCGAGAGAAAATCGATGATGGTGCTTGGATCGAGCATCGATATGAATGCATTAAACGAGGGTTTGCACCCGGCGAAGACGTTTCATATATGCATCAGCGTAGAGTATTGCATTGCAAAGGCCGCGACGCCATCCTATGAAAGGAGATTGCCACGCGCCATTCGCACGAAGAAAAGAGACCGAAGAAAGATGGTGCTAATTTGTAGCGACGATCGATAGCACACTGGAGAGGAAAGTCGCGTCTTGCCACTCGCGACTAATCGCGATGCTGTCGCCAAGATTCTCTTGGAACACCAAAGAAAATGCTACCAGTATACGAGTATTCATACTAATGATGACTGGCTGTTGGGTGGTCACGGTAATGCTAACGTCAAAAAATGCCACGCGATAGTTGGCTGAGGAATAAGCCCACCGACTAAGGCGAAAGTCGCGGGTTCATGACCTCGGCGGGATATTCGTTGCAATTTTAAACGGTGCTTCATGCGATCATTTTTATTGGCTGTCATTAGTTTGGTACCATCTCGATTGTCGGGGAGCCTTAAAACATGGTGACGTTATTTTGCCGGAATTAAATTTACAACTTTTTTCTTTCTTAACTCATTATACACCAGACACCATTTTGGCTGCAAACCACGTGCTAGTATGCACTTCCGTCAGAATGTCAGGAGACTGTTGTGTATCACGAGCGACATTCTAGGCATTTCTATGATGTCGAAAGGAGCCCTTTTAAATCGCAAAGTTGTACAAGCCCTGAGACACAAACAAAGGCACCATTCCAGATCGGGTGGCATACTGTCTTCACGATTCTCGGCCGCCGGCACGTGGAAACACTAGAAAAAATGTAAAAGGATCCCCATTTGACGGAGCACGTCGCAGCTTGTTTGGGCGAGGAAATATACTCACTGAGATAAGGCAAACATTGAACAAGTTTGCAAATGACTCGGAATCATACAAAATCAAATTCATTTCGGACATCTTTAGTTTCTTGCACCTGAAAGAACTACGATTGAGAAAGTTCGTCACCTCGTGCCGAAAGTAAGATACTAATTGTTAGCGCTGCAACCTCATGAAATACGACGACAAAAAATTAATTTGAGGTAATGATCGGAATTTCCTATCTGGATTCACAGGAAGATTAATCCGGTAATTTATTTCATTCGCATCAAGTCCGTCAATTTCTGTATCCTTACCAAGCGGTTGAAATAATTCTATTTTTTTTATCTTTAGCCACAAATTGATTCCTAAGTACGTAGACCAAACGGCTTTTAAAAAATAGCTGACGAGGCAACAGCGAACGAAGAAGTTTAGAACAGGACGTGGTGCATTCGCTAAGAACCAGAACACTTGTCCCTCATGTCTTCGGTATTGTTAGGGTTTCACGTGCGCTACAATTCAAAACGGTTGTTGACGGTGATAGGGGTATACAAGAGAGAACGGCTGTACTAAGAGACAATAAATATACGACGTCGCGGATCAATGCGCGCGTCCTTTCTTCTGATGAAGAAGGGCCTTTTTAGGTGCTTAGGAAGACTCGAATGCAGAGGAGATTGGGTCATGGCAATTTTAGCGCGAAGCCGAATAGGTGAGTTCGTTCGCCGAAGGAAGGGAGAGGGGCGGCGTTGCCGAATAGTCGACGAAGAGAAAACATGGGGGGGGAAGGGCAATTCCCCCCCCCCTGCCTTCCTCCTTGTCCCACCCCCCTTTCCATTATTCCAGCACGCGCCGGCGGCACCACGCGAAGTGAATATGATCGCCCATTTTAAGAAACGCCAGCGATCGCGCAACGGCACACGTGCGCAAGGCGGATCGTCGTCGTTTTCACTCCCTTACGAAAATGGTTGCCAAAGAAACCATACCAAAACCATTGCACAAAATTATAACCTCCGGAGTCTATGCTGATTTCTTCTTTTCCTAGATTGAAAATGACGTATGTCTAACCCCAATGAGTAAAATTGTGGAGTAAATTGATTTCATTCGGCTCATATCTTTAACAATACTTTAAAATGCGTTTCAACGCTGGAACATCATCATCAGGCACATGCAATGAATCTCTAAATGGAACGTGCGTGCGTATGTATGTAGTATAGCCACCCCTCTCATACCGATGAAGGGGGCAGTGACCACAGAAATAATACTCATTTTTACACATGTGCAATTAATAGAAACTTAATATCATACGCACCATACGCTCAGGCTTTGAAGAGTAAAAAAAGGTAGGTAAAACGAAGGGGATTAGAAAAAATTATTTTATCCATATGACGTTCTTCCACGCCTAACAATATTTAAATGAGAACATGCACATCAATTGTACATTGCAGGAGTATTTTATTATGCAGTTGATTCTCTAATGCGATCTCGCTTCAACACCTTACGCTCTATTCGGTATTCCTTCCTGGGGTGAAACGAGAATATTATCTACACAATTCTGAAATGGCACATGCCTCCTGATTGTTCAGCTCTTTAGGAAAACAAAATTCGGGGAATATGTTGATGGAAAAGAGGTGATACATCCAATAGTTGAGCTCAGATGGAAGTACAGCAAAATAACGAGCTGCATGTCTACTTGAGTCTTTCCGCTCTACATTAAAATACGAGATAAAAAAAGGCGGTTTCGGTATAGCTCCTGCGCTTGGGCTTCCAAAATGACGCAACATTCGTTTGGACCGTATATGCTAAGGTCATCATAGCCCCTTCTCATTAAAGGAAGATGTTGAAGCTTTATCAATCACTATTATAAATTACGTAGACTCCCTGAACCCCAAACTCTGGTTCGTTGTTTTCTTGTCTAGTGCCTTACACTACAGTATGTCAGTCTTCCCAAGATTTATAAGCAGAGATTTCTTTACTTTCCTCCATCCGCTTTACTAACATTCCCTCTTGTGTGCCGGTCTTTAACGTACCACTAACTTTGAATACCTTCTCCGTCCTCTTTTATTGCCTTTTTCTAGCTTTACTTAGCACCTTCCTCTTTTCCTCCGCCATCATTTAAACTTACCTGATAGCCCTCTGTCTGTCAACTTATTTCCTCCAAAGTACTTCATGCCCACATCTCAAAAAGCCTCTCTCTACACAACACTCATTATTTTGCCTCGTAGTCCAACCTGTTACGTGACATAGGATTAAAATATACATCTTTCTTTAATGTGCTTTTATTGTTCAAGAAAAAATACGAGCGCAAAAAAAATACTTTTTTCTTCCATTCATAGCGGGTAAATGATATTTTGAAGATGTTTTAGGGTTAATCGGTCATACAGTTATGGCAATTATTCGACCCACGATTTGAAAGAGAAATTGACCTAAATTTATAATTTCGTGAATAAAATATACCAAATACGTTTCTCATTACCCACTCTTTCTAAATCGATATTATATTAGGCTTTAGATAAGCTCAATCTCTCAATTTATATCAAATTATTTGCAATGATAATACTCTGATTTAGTACGTATTAATTTTATATGCAGCTATATGGATCTGCCTTACTGCCCACTTTTGTAGATGATAGTGATATTAGTTTACTTTTAATATCGTAGCACTGAAATGTAAGGCAAATAATTTTGGAACATGTTTTTCAAGGCTCTATGCTTTCGGCAAACTTAAGCTATACAGAGTTCCACAACGAAATGTGAGCCGGCTCACGGCTAAAGGAAGACATGCATTCGCCATTAGGATAACACAATATACGATATTAAGGCGGAACTGGTACGACTAAAAGCGCGCTAACCGGCTGCAAATTGACTGCTAGAATGCGGCGTCGTCTATTCATCCCATATATTACCATGCCATATAATTTTTATACTCACTCAAACGGTGTAAATGAGTGTTCACGGTGTACTGAACGTGAAATTATTATTACTACGACGGGAATTGGAAGCGAAATCGCAGATATGATAAAGACAATGGATGTCGTAGGCAATGGAGAGGAGGGAGCAAAGAGACACGCTTGAAAAGCTCGGAGGAAATGGGAAAGAACATATGAAACATATTTTTTTAAACCAGATTTTTTATAGCGAAAAGAGTAGAAGGGGAATTGGATCACAGGAGCTTGTGAGAAAGGTTGTCATTTACCCAGAAAAGAAATGAATATATGTATTAATGGGTCCTAAGTACACAAAAAAATAGACCAAAATAAAACGTCTGAAGTTCAAAAATCTGTTTGAGATTATCTTATGAGAACATTTTAATTTAAGTATGTACAGGGTCCCACCCAAAAGTGGTAGGACTGATTTTTTTACAAGAATTTTATTGACGATATACTTACATCGACTTAATAATCTTCAAAGTATGCTCCTTGAGATGCTACAAACTTAGTATAACGTTGCTCCCATTCCCCGTAGGCCCGCTGGAAATTTTATTTGGGGATGCCGTTGATGTCCCTCGTCGAAGCCTCTTGAACGGCCTTTATCGAGTCAAAACGTCGTCCCTTGAGCTGTATTTTCATCAGGGGGAAGAAGAAGAAATCCGGTGGTGCCAGATCGGGAGAATAGGGCGGGTGCGGCAACGTGGCAACGCCGTATTTGGCCGTTGCCTGTTGGTCGACACAGAATTTTCGGCACCATCTTGGCGCACACCTTGCGCATGGCCATATCCTGTGAAGTAATGCGTTGGACGTTGGATGCAGACAGACCCAACTGGTCTGCAATTTCTTCACTGGTTAAGCGTCGGTCTGTGTTCAGCAGTGTCCTCACTCTGTCCACATTCGTGTCGGTTTTTGCCGTCGACGGCCGTCCGGAGCGATGGTCGTCTTCAACGAGCTCCCTACCCTCTTTAAACAACTTGTGCCACTCCTATACTGTGGAACGGCTTAAGGCAGTGTCCCCATAAGCCTGCTTGATCATATCGAGGGTCTCAGTTCCGTCTTCCCGAGTTTCGCACTAAACTTCACGGAATAACGTTGCTCTAAATTAAGATTCATTTTGTTTTTCGACGCGGACAAAAACCTTGCTTTACTAAAAACGGTGTTCTCACTCAACGACAGCCCGCAGGCGACTGAGGTTGGTGTCGGTCTGTTGCTAAGAGCCCCCTCCACCTTACCCTGCCAGGAAGACCCCCCTCCACCGCTCCGTTCGCGCCAGAGAAAATCAGTCCTACCACTTTTGGGTGCGACCCTGTACTTAGAGAAAGCTGAGAGAGGAAGTAAAGAGGAAAATACGTTGGAAACGGGAGATTATCGAAGGAAGAGTAGTACAGTGGAAATGTGTGGTCAGTCCGCTTCAGGACTGCTGTTCGAGACCTTTCTATTGAATACGAGTATTCGTACATATCCTTTCCATTTCGATTATCAATGTGGCAACACCGCGGAGTAGTTTGAGTCTCCTGAATGAATGCGCAGTATAATTTTTACGGGTACGCTTTTAAAACATCAATTAATGCCTCCATTCTCCTGCTTACGTCGCTACGTTTAGTGTCATTCGTAAAATAAGTTACCAATGGATCTGAGGTTCTGGATGAGATTTCTTGAATAATTTCCACTGTCCACAAAATGTCAAACCAATGTAACTTATGTCTTCCTCACTTCAAGCATTCATTACGTACCCTCTCCACCACACTCCTTTACCCTAGCAGAAAGATTCATTCGAATGCACTTGCTTCTTTTCTGTGTTGTCCCCGGACAATGGATAATATGCGCCAAAACCGGTCCTTAGTGGCTGCGCATGTTTGGTTCTGTGGATATGACACATCAACTTTCCAGAAAATCGAGTTTTATTTACTCTAACAAAGGAACTCTATGAAGCGATTGTGTTTACTTCCTGCCTGTCACAAACTTCCAGGCCAGTTATTTTAAATAGGTGTGATACTTGAAGATAATCAAATGTATATTCATAAAATAAATCTTTTCACTCAAGTGCTTCTGGAAACCAAATTTAAAGATCTGAAGAGAGCTGGTTTGAAGAAAATAATATTCTCACCATAGGCGGAGCAACCATAAAAAGAATGAAGTAACATACGCTGCCTTTAAAGGATATCCTACTCGCGATTCTGGTTTTTTTAAGAAAATATATTGTTACAGATATGCCTAAAGATGCCTTGGAAGCAAATGAACTAAAAATTTAGAATTATAAGGCTCATGGTGCGGGAATAATAGAGGATAGATAAGCCAGAGGAGGAAGAGAAAGATGAGGTGGTAGCAAATTAAATAAACAAGGTGATGTAAAAAAATGTCAAGCTAGATTCCACTAATGAAGAAGTGCGAAGATTGAGTCGCGAAAGAAACTGAAATAAAATGAAACTTGAAATAAGAAAAAGTACTGAAATAATGGCAAGGAAGGATAACTGCATCCGTTGTATCTTGCAGCCCGTAAAGTTATACTATTATTGGTAATCTACCGGTTAAGGTAGGTTTTGGATGGACTAAGACTATACAACGGTGTCATTACTTGTTTCTCCAAACAAAAACGCCACCTGACATCCGGCGGTACAGTAACTCCCTCTTCATTTCTTCATACTTTATTCCTCCCTTCATTCCCTCCAACATCCCTATCCCTCCCTTCCTTGTTTTTCTGACATTTCCCCCTCTATCATTATTTTACATCACATCGCCAATCAAAATGCCCTGCATCCACATTCCCTACCCGTTGGATTTCTGCCAACGATTCCATCTCCTCCCACACCATACCTACCACTTCCAATAAAAGGAAATAAACAGTAAGCACTAGATACGACGTCCAGGGAGGAAACCCTTGAAACAGCTTACATAAACCTGTACATGAAGGAATATTGAGTGAAGTAGTTTAGTAGAGACAAGAATCGAGTGATGAATTGCATTGAAACGATGCTAAATTTTAATGCCTGCTGTTATTGATGAAGAATTGTTCAGGAAAGAAAAACAATGGAGGCGTTCGCAACCTTCTTCATTCACCGTCATAGTCTTTCGACGCCGCCGATGTGAAGCCCCGGCTCAGGACCCCTCGTCGAGGGTCGTGGTTTCATCTTTCTCCGAAGGGAATCGATGCTTCGCCAAAATGTCGCGATTTTTGTCAAAATGTTGCGAATTGATTTGTACTCGAAGTTGGTTCCCTACAATGTGAAGCAAGAACACTGAAGCATGATTTCTTTCCACGAATGAAAAACTTGATATTCCTTGAATTAAATTTCGTGATAGTCTCTAATTTTTACCGCAAAAGTTCGTCATGATTCACCGTATAACTGCACGAATTCTAGTTCCCCACTTTCCGTCATTTACGGGTAAAAGTCGAACCAGAATCTATCTCATGGCGATCCGAAAGAGAGCCAAAGTTGTTTACCTCTTTTGCCTAAGAACAAAGAGTAACGCTGCTACCCGAATAAAATTGTCCTGTGTCCTGCGCTCTCGTCTAGTATATACTACTACCTGATACCAGTCTAGATTGTTTCTTTAAAAGTACCTTAGTGACAAATCTGCGCTCAAAAACGACCGCAAAACAGCGTTCGGCATAAACGTCCCAAGGTGTAATCTAAGAGGAAAATGAGACACAGGAATGTGAAAAAAGGGAATAAAAGGGAGGGTTGGAACACAAAATTACAAGCAACAGTTGCACACAATCTCCCTCTCTCATTTGTGGAGTACAGTGACACTCGTGAGTCACAATCACGCTCGCACTCAAAGTTTGCGAAGAGAAACTCTGACCAGTAAGAGTAGTTAGGGTCACTGACGTACGACTTCCACCTCGCAAGCCCCGAGTGGGTGTGTAAATGTGACTCACGAGAGGATGAGCAACTACTTCCGTCTTTGCTTGCCACAGAATTCAACTTTTAAAATCTTCGGCTAAAAATCTATAGCTAACGTGATTTCCACGAAAATATGCCTAGGTGCGACAATAATTTTCTAGAGCCATTTGTTCTGGTAAAAAATTCACAAGATATATGAGTACGCATCTTTGAGAAAAACTATAATTAACATTACCTAAACAGAATATCACACACGATCGATTATTTGCAATTTTTCCAGAATTATAAAAAGTTATCAACTGTCAGATCAAATGTTGCCCTGAAAATGGTTCAAGAGACACTAGGGCAATGTAGGTAGCTAGGATTAGGGCCAATAATACTAGGTCGACGGAAAAGGAGCAAGTACTTAGAAAGAAATTACCATAAGGGAAGTGTACGTGTGCTTTTGCAAATATGTGGACATACATATGCTTTTGTGGGGGAGTGAAAGGTGTTGTGTACGAGAGATGCACATTTAGCGAAGGAATGACCTTCATAAACATTTTTAACAAAGTCGCTACTTGGCACAAGTCTGAATTGAGTTTGATTAATGCTACGTGGAGTGAGCATTACCGCAACTCTTATGGGAACCAAAACTCTTTTCGAACAGAATGTACGTATTTTTCGAGAGAAATACTGTTAGTTCGATTACAACGAGAAGCAGCATAGCGCCACACTCTCCGGTGCACCGAAGTGCCGCCCCGTTTCCGAGAGCCGATGTTGTGCCTGTGGCTTGTTTCGTGGGAGGGTCCCTGAGAGACGTAGGCTGAGGGTTCCCGACTAGAGCTCCCCCCGAAGTGTCGCAAGGCTGGCGGAAAGCCGGCGGGGAGCAAGGGTTTCGCCGGCACACCAGCGGGGGTAAAAGGGGGAGAATGGTGGAAGGGGGTGGGAATGAACGAGGGGCAGAAGGGGATGGATACGCGAGGGCGGCGCCGGGGAAAAAGGGTGCGGAGAGAAGAGCGAGCGAGGACGGGGGGGGTTGGATCCTGGCCGCGATACCCTCACGGCAGCGCCATCTCGTGGCGACGCCTCGAAGCACTGAGCGGACTACCGTGGAGGGGAGCCTTGTCTAGCCGGAGCCCACCGTGAGGGCGCATTTCTCGTAATTCGTGGGGAGCGGGCGAACTCCCCCCTTTGCTCCCCCGCCCCTTCTAACCCCCAAACCTCTAACCCCCCCACACGCAAGATTTCTCCGCCACCATGGCGGAATTAACGTGTTTTTCGAGTTTCACGAGCTAGGGACACACCGCCATCCACCTCCCATCCCCCTTTGCCGAAAGTAGACGCAGATATAGATGGGCGTAGGAGGGGGTCTTCGGAACCGTTCTAGGAATTTCTCTCGGAAACTAATAATAGTCTGTTTTATTCCTTAGAATTCGAGCGCGGTTTACTCTGGACTCCCTCGGGCGCCTACTTCGCAGAGGGACGCCGCCATTTGATACATTGTATTCAGGGAACTCACGGTTGGTGAATGCGTCGTCGAGAAAGGATAAACAAAGGAACTTAAAGATTAAGTGATTTTCCTAATTTTTTTAGTTGACTTCCCATAAAAAATTCGAGCGCTCGTGCGAAACTTTGTCATTGCTTTTCTTATATGCATGATATTCTTCAAGCGTTAGTCAGCCAGTCAGTCAAAGGGTTACCATTAATAATTAGTGCAGTGCATAATTAAAGTGACATGCATGGAATGAGAATCAATCAAAACAAAAGTTATGAAATTCTAGAAAGGAATAGGTAGATTGATAAACTTTAGAGTTGGAGTAAGAACAGATTAGAACAGGTAAAAAAATTCATCTACTTGGGAATTGTTTTTGATAAGGGTGTCCGGAGTGGCGGTGACATTAAAAAAAGAATTATGTACGGTTGCAAATTGCATAGAGGCATTTGCGAAGAGAATGGAGTTGGTGACAAGCACCCAAGTAAAGACACCAAGAAAAGGGATCGAGGACGGGATGGTCAGTGCTAAGAAGAAGAGTAAAAGAGGGGAGTCCATTAACACCTGCGCCGTTCAATGTATATTTGTAAGAAATGGTAATTACTTTTTTAGTACTCAGCAAGCCGCCGCTAGGGTGTGTGGTAGGGGGTGATTACACACGTCTATTTTGAACCGAAATACCTCCCCCCTTAGCGCGGTAGGAAAACGTGGCCCCTTATCGGCCGTAGGAAATACGTATGACATCTTAAATCTATCTGTTCTACACTTAATCTCTCTCATTTTATTGACATGATCTCGCCTACCGTAGTACAATGGGGGTAATAATACATTTTCAGCGTCATTGCCAAAGACACATTCTTCCGATTCATGCAAGAGATTTAATCTGTAATTTAACCTTCGCTCTGTGAGTGATTCTCAGCCAAGCTCTTCTAATAATCTATTAAGAGGCATAGGAAGAACTTGAGAAGGAATGAAAATCGGTGGGCAATTCATTGAATCAGTTAGGCTTGCTGATGACCAAGCTTTAGTTTGCGAGTCAGCAAAGGGTTTGCAAATATTTCTGAGCAATTGGAAAGTCAGTGTGTTTGGAAGGGAATTCGAATAAATGCAAATAAAACAATGGTTATGCAGTTTTCTAGAAAGAGAAAGCCTAAGTTAAACGTTAAAATAGGAGGGCAAAAAAAGAGCAGGTGGAACATTTTACCTATCGCGGAAATGCTTTTGACCAACGTTGTCAAAGTTGTAGAATAGATATGAGACAAAGAATTACGCTGGACAAAGAAGCTTTCGCAATGAGGGAATTGATGAGATGGACTTTGAGTAAAGAGGCTAAGAAACAGCTCGTCAAAATTTTGACATGGAGCGTGGTTTTTTACGACGTGGAAACATGGTCATTGAAACAAGATAACAGGCGTAAAAGTGGAGGCTTTTGAAACGTGGGTGTGGAGAACGACGAAAAAGGTGAAATGGACAGAGAGGAAAATAAACGAAGTATTGTGGGGTAGGAGAGAGGATTGTTGAGAGAAATGCATTGGAGGCAGGAGAGATGGATTCAGAGTGTTTTAATTGGCGATTGGATCTTGAAGACTGATGTAGTGGAGGACGTCAGGCAAGCGTTAAAGGGGAAGGAATAGGACAAGCATGCTAGATAGAATGGAGGGAGGAAGTATGCAGAGTTGAAAAGGGACTTAGTACGGTGTCCGATGTCAGGTACTGATTCTTTTTATTAGGAGAGGTAATTAAATGTATCTTTGTTTCATTTTTAGGGTGTGTCGATGGGAAACCTACCTTATACGGTAGAATACCAATAACAGTATCAAAGTCATTCAGACTGCAACAATTTTCCTAATATTTTTTTAAGGGAAAAATTAAAAGACAAATACAAGCTTAAAAATGATAAACAGTGTTTAAAAAAATTACGTTGAGACAACTTTTTAATATTAGTTTCCTATTCGCATAATTCATAGAAAAAAATAAAATTTATAAAAATAACCTTTTTTCCATACGCCTTTTCATCTTACGAGGAGATAACAGTAGAAAGAACTGGACGAAATCAACCAATGGAAAAACTAATTGGATAGCCGCTCGTGATCGTTGACCGTTGATAGTGGAAAATCAGTGTCATTTAAAAATGTCCGATAATGACTCTTCATGGAGTCTGGTTATTCAGTAAACTGATTATCAATAATTTGTAAAATCCGAGCTTAATTTCCAAAGGGCCTGTCCTCAAAACACTTCCTCAGTTTTTCCCCAGCGGGATCTGTCAAATTGAAGGATATCGGACATTGTGGAGAGGAGAGGTTATCTATGTGTATCTAATAGAAATTTAATGAAATACTAATAATATGAGAATAAGATACAATTATTTGCGAAATTCCTTCACTTTCTTTCACCATTCAGAATACAAAATCAGAAAGATCTATCGAATTCCAACACAACTAGAAAACCCCACTGTCCTTCAGGATGTAAAGAAAAGCAACCCGTTCCGTGAATAATCGTTATTAACGAAAAAAAGCGCCACGTTATTATTGTGAGAGAGATACTGGAAACACGAAGATCACATTCGCGTCTCAAACTTAAGAAAAATAAAATTATTTTCGAGCATAATGCTGACTCAGAAGGAATATTATATATAAATTTTATATATATATATATATATATATATATATATATATATATATATATATATATATATATTGCTAGGCGAGACCTCATTGATAAGTTAATGGCAATTGGAAGAACTGACAATTTCGCCGTCCTAATGTTGTCGTGATCAGAACAAAAAAACGCGTAATAAGAAAAGTGTCGAACGAGTAGAAATCTGAGAAGGGAATTTTAACACTAAAGAGAAAGACGTAATGGGTCATAGTATTATCGCAATGGCTCCAAAGACGCCTACTAAAGAGGATTATAAGATTCCGCAATATTGAAGACAACTGTTCCTTGTGGTTCAACTTGAAGTTTTACGTGAATAAATAGCGACTGAAGGTTTTAACCAGAACGCAGAAAAACACTTTTCATTGTCATATCGTCCTCAAAGGGAAGAAGAAGTTAATCCGCATGAGCCACTCTAAAAGGGTTGTAATACGACGGCTATTTTTTAAGTTCGACCCGTTTGGTTACAAAAAATATATTCTAATATTTCTAAAAGAATATATTTTATGAAATAAAAGACTTTAGTTTCCTAGAAACCTACTACATTTTTCGACATATTCGCCGTTCACTTCTACATACTTTTCGTAATTATTATTATACAAATCTCGTTGCAATTAGGCAATTGTCCTGGTGGCAACGGTCAAATCTGGTAATTCCGCACCAGTTTTTTTTAATTCCTCAGCATAGAAGTTCGCCCCCTGGGAATTGAGCCAGTTGACAACGGCGGTCTTAAGTTCTTCGTCGTTTTCAAACCATTGTCCAAGAAGCCACTGTTTCAAGTGCAAGGAGCAGAATAGTTGCGAGATGCAAGGTCCGGACCGGGGATAGTGGGCCAAAAACGTTGGTCCACTCAACATTCGTAGCCTTTGTGTTGGTCGGTATTTTCGGTACCCATTTTGCACACAATTAGTAATATCCGAGCTTTTCTCTAAAATTTGTGGTAAATGGTGGTGCGTCCAACAAGAAGACATTTTTCAGCCAGAGCAATAGTCGATCAAGTTGCAGTTTTTGTCCACTTGTTGAACGATTTCATCGGTCTGGATCCTGGGTCTATAACTTTGCGCTCTTCATCATGCACATTTGTGCGGCAATTTTTTGAATTCGCGACACCATTGTCTAACCTTTCATTCATTCATTACTGTATGCTCATAAACCAGGCACAACTGTCAAATAATTTGGGCAAATTATGACCCTTTGGCACAGAAAAATAGAATCACAGCACGCACATCGCAAATAGCGGGAGGAACGATTTTCGCGGACATTGTTACCTGCATTCACCGACAGGAAAGCACCTACTGAATCAAAGAATAACTTCAGGGGCTTCGGAGACTATTAATGGATGGCACTACATACGTACAACTTTGTAATGATCCGCTAATATTTAAATATGAGAAAACGGCCCATACTTATCGAAAATGGCTCGTAGTTGTCAAGTTTTGTCACGGGACTGGCCAGGTAACTCTTCCAGAATGAGATTGTGAAGAAAGACATAATTGTGAAATACCTTTTCAAAATTTTGCCTCAACTTCTGATATTTATCGCACCCATTCGCTGACATTAGTAAGCGTAGTGTCCAGCCAACTGGAACCCGATAAAAGATTTTTGACGGAACGTTTGAGTGAAAGATTGACGTTGCCCATAGCTGAATACTTGGAAAAGCTGTTATTTCGGAAAATAAGATACTCCGCAGCAACACAAAATATGACTTATGGCTATTACATGATAATGTAAGCATGTCTGGAATGAAAAATGGATTATTAACAAGAATCAAACAACTTTATGAATATGCAGATTATCCGAAGTGATCATCTCATTCATTAAATCTGAAGGACGTTAATTCTGCTGGAGAGTGAGAAAAGTTGATATTCCATTGAGTACGGGCAATTTACTCTTTCTGGGTGGAAAATTTTGAAACACGAAATAATTTCCGGGTATTCCGAAGCACCATTTCTAAAGCACGACAGGAAAGTGCATACTTCAGTCAGCAGCTCCGCTCGTATGCAGTCCCAGGAAGAATCCAAGGTTACCTACTTCAGCGGTTCGGAGATCCATTCGAAAGTTTAAATGAAGGTTCCTTAGCTGTTCCACTGAATGAGCACGAGTTTTTAAATTGCATCGGAGTGGAAATATCCTATTTTAGGCTCCTTCCGCAAAAAAAAGAAAAGGCGTTGGCCGATGTGGAAAATAAAAAATCCAATGACATATATGCTTTTGTTCGCGGGTGCAAATTTCATGTGCATTATTATCCACATTCGTGAGACTTTCATGTAAGTTATACATATGGCCACCCTACTCTGATGTGTGAATTTCACAAGCCGTCGGGCTTAGAACTGGGTGAACTCTACCATCACCTACCAAACCGACCTCCGGGTTGATTCCTGTGTTTATGTTTTTTTTATATATACTACATATAAACTGTGTTTTTGCGCGGCCCAACTGCACTACAGCGCGACGTCCTGAGGTAGGTGGCTAGTTTCGTGCAAATAAATTTTCCTTACTTAATTGTTTTATAATGCCACCTAAGAGAAGACCGGGGGAAGTGGCAGGAACTAATTGGGGTTGTTAGGGGAACCAATGAGAAGGAGGGGCTGGCGAGAGGGAAGGTGGAGGAGCTTGGGCGCGGGAGCTAGAGCGGCAATAAAATGTAGGATGAAAGTGCTTTCGACGTGATTTCTTCTTATTATCCTTCCACACTTTGTGTGATTGATGCTCTGGGCATAAACTATCCGGGATATACTTTCTGTCGACGACGCTTCTTAGCTACACGTGGGAGAGAGCACCGAAAGGTCAAATAGGAATTATCAGTGATATTGACGGCATTGACTCACTCCTAATATTACTCCAACTCATTTGAAAAGTAATTAATTATGTAATTTACCTACTTTACTGCACACACTGTTGCAAAGCACTTAATTAGTTTAGGAAAATACAGAAATAACAGAAAGTGAAATATAAATATTATCGTTTAACATAAAATTGGTTGAATTACGAGTGATTATTAGATCTAAGAAAATAATATCGCTAGAAAACATACAGAAGTGTGGCAAGTAGGGTGATGGTGTCAATTTTTCACGATCTTCCTTCGGGGAAGCAACATTTTTAAAAAAAGGCCAAGGTAATCTGCGTTATTCATAAATCTATGGAATATTTTGTGTTTGTGAACTTTGGAAGATTAAAATAGGATTCATTTCTATGAGTTCATGGGTCTATTTACCTTATTATTGTACATGTATATGTGCGTGTATTGAAAATGTATTAATAGGCATATCAACCGACTATATTTGCCAATATTTATCGGCTCAATGCAACAATGAATGCAATGCAATTTAGCGGATGACTCCGTGAAAAGTTACTATTGCGGCATCTCCCGCAGTTTCTTGAAATTTCTCGGCTCATTAAAAGGAGAGAGGAACATGTTTTTTTACTTTTACTTTTACCAAAAATTACTTTTTGGATGATCTGTCCATCAAAGTCATAATTAAAACATATTTCCTGTATACTATTGCTTTTGGTACAATAATATTTCCCATAATTTTCATCAATGCGTCTAGAGTATAGTATATGATTCCGTTAGATGACAGCAGCTACACATTTCTTGGATCACCGAGTAACGATTCCGCGACAAAAAACTCCATTTTAAATAATTAAGGAGACGAAAAGCGTTTAAAAACAGCGTTTTTCACTACTCTTGCTTTCTTTTTTCTCATATATCCTACATTACATTTCATATCACTATGAAGGTAAATACAATTATTAATATAAGGCTAATAATAAAGATTAAAGCCCATGAGAAACAGGGCCATAACACCATTAAGAGTTCTTTGTACATGTCAATATTACAAATATATATGAACGATTGATTTTAAATTATTATCTTCCATTCATACAGTTTTTTGGTAAAGGGGATTTATCACGAAAATTTCCGTTTAAAAACTTTGGCAATTGATTTTCAACCTTTGTCGTAAAAAATTATTCTGAAACTTTAACCATAAACTAACATGTATCACGAGTCTGGAGTGATACGATTGCGGAAAGAGTTTTCCTGCATGCTCGAAATCTGTTCGCATACATTTTTACGAAATGATACAGGGGCAATGTATACATCAAATAAGTAAAAATGAGACATTAGGGTATTAAAAGAGGAACAGGGCAAAACAAGTTATATAGCTGACCGAACGAAGTCGACTGTGGTGTACACAGACATATTTTAACCCAATGACAGGAATACGATCTGGCATCTTCCTATCTGTTGTTGTATATAATTACCCAATTATAATCCTGATTGCCGCATTTTTGTGTAAATAATTTAATATATTTTATTATATCGCAATATGGGGATTGTTTGGCCTAAACTCTTAAAGAAACGTTGATAGTTGTACTTAAGTAACATTACAAATATTTGTAATAAAAACATTATTAGGTCTCTTGAAAAAACAACAATTTTGATTTTTATCATGGCCTTATTTCGTCGCTAATGGTGGACTTTTGTGTTCAAAAAGAGTTCTTGAAAATATGCAGGGGTAATAAGATGGGCTAACTTACCTCTCCGAGTAATATGGACTAATCGTTGAAAACACTGAAAGATTGAAAGTGAAAAAAGTGACCCCAGGATGAAAGAAGATTGGCCCGCCGCAAAGAAAAAGGGGAATAAAAGCAAAACCAATATATCTTCAATTCACCTGGAAAATTCACTTAACCTATAAAAGTATTAGAAAATAATTAGCATCTCAAGGAAAAAAAATGGAAACTTTTAAACATGTATGTGTGAATAAGCAGTGGGGCGGGCCCTCACAGTACGGTAGCCTTTTGTTCTACTGCATTGAAACGAATATGAATATTTAAACTTATTAGAAAAAAAGATTAAAAATATTGGTGCCAATAATAATAAACTCAGGTGCTGCAGAATTCATACGTTGCAATTTTCAACGCTCAAAAGGAAAACGATTTGTAAAACTCTTTTCGAGGCCTCGAGGGCCATTAAAAACTTGCATAAAATTAACTTTTATCACCAGAAAGAAATATACAAGTAACTTAAGGATGCCTTTTCTCCCATTTCTCCGTTTTCCAAAATTTCAGTATACGCTGACCTACTTGATAAAGTACAACCGACTGAAAAGGTTAGTTGTCAAAACCGGTCGTGTTTTTATGGAAGAAGGACCTTCACTATGGAAAACAACACATTTTAAATAAATACGGACGTTTATGCAGTTTCGGCTTGGCGTTTTCTTATTTCGACCATTTCATTCTCGTATATCTATTTATGGCTCCTCCGTTCACCATAAACGTTTTACTACTACGATAAGAATCTGCCATTTCGAAGTGTCAGTACATTAGATAATATATGCATAAACCTCAAGTGGTGGGATTTAGACAACAGTATGCAGGTGGTATTAAGGGAGTCCCTTCAGGCAGACTTGTTTCAAAAAATGAAAGAGGAGTTATAACTAATTTGAAGATATATACATGACCATAAACACAGTAATCAACCCGAAGGTCGGTTTGGTAGGTGCCGGTAGAGTCCATCCAGTACTAAGCCCAACAGCGTGTGAAATTCACACATTAGGATGGGGGTTAGTACCTTTCCCTGTGCCGGTTATGGTTTCCCAGGAAGACCTTGTACCCGAAAAACCACATAGCTACTGGTGCCCAGAGAGGCTTGCTCGGGAATTGAACCCGGGCCCTCCGGTCAGTAGCTCAACGCTCTACCCCTGGACTACCGCGACTCTTATATAATATATATGTCTATGTATATATGTATATATATATATATATATATATATATATATATATATATATGTATATATATATAGTTGTGTCCATCCAAAAACCTACCCTATCCGGTAGATTACCAAAACAAAATATATATATATACATGTATATATATTATATGTATATATATATATATAAATTTATATATATAATATATATATATAACACGCAAACACTAAGATAATAAATATTACACACACAGAAACATAAAAGAAGGACACTTACAGTAGATATTTACGTTTCGACGGCATATTTATCATATGGCATTATTTCATCATATGATGACGACGGCCGCCGTCGAAACGTAAATATCTACTGTAAGTGTCCTTCTTTTATGTTTCTGTGTGTGTAATATTTATTATCTTAGTGTTTGCGTGTTTGTGCGTCGCCGAAGAGCGTCATTTTCATAATTTTACACACACACACACACACACACACACATATATATATATATATATATATATATATATATATAACATATATATATAATAAAAGAGGAGTTATAACTGCAATTAACTTTGTTTTCTCAATTGGCACTTTGGTGAAAATGTTCCCAAGCTGAATATTAGTGTGATTGCTGTTCAGGAATGCTGTAAGTGACGCAGGTACTGCAAATAGTGGTAGCATAGATTACCAAATTTCCCAGTAATCATTAGAACCAACCCTCCCATGGACTACAACCTTGTCGTGGTGGAAGGGCTTGTGTGTTCCGATGACCCCTAGAGCTGTGCTGGCGGGAGTAATAATAATTACTCCTGGAAGGGTCACCCATGCCAGATAGGTCGAAGTTTAGGAGCCAGACGAAAGGTAGTCCACGCAGCGTCTGTTCCTCAGTGAGGCGGCTGCAATGGCGTCTGACCCCAGTGGGGTGGCCATTAAGTGATGGTGTCACGTTAAAAACACTATTGAGGAAGGCAACGGGAAACCACCTCAATTATGATTCCCAAGAATGTAATGATGGGCACTATAGATAATATGAGTCCTGACAACTGTGGGACTCGGCCCAAGAGACCGTGTGTCGTGCCCAGCAGCGGGAGAGGCAAGGCTTCCGCGGTCGTCATCCCACGAAACCCTTGCAGGGAAGAAATAACTGCAGCAGGACAGAAGACTCAGAAGAAGACGAAAGTAGTTAGAATAGGAACCTGGAACGTCAGGACAATGTTGGGGAGAGGCAAATTAGAGAATGTTAAGCGAGAGATGGAAAGACTTAATATAGATGTTTTAGGTCTCTGCGAGGTGAGATGGAAGGATAGCGGGGATTACTGTAGTGACATTTATAGAGTGATATACAGCGGCGAAGACGAGAGCCAACGAGGGGTTGCCGTAATATTAATAAAATGGTAGAAAGAAGCGTAGTCAACATAGAGCAAGCAACTGATAGAATTTTACTCGTAGAGATAAAAGCAGAGCCGACGAACTTGATCACTGTTCAGGTATACATGCCACCGAGCAACCACAAGGAGGATGTACGAGGATGTACGATAGGATGTACGATGAGTTAGAGGATATAATCGCGTGCGTTCCTACAGGGAAACATTTGATAGTGATGGGGGATTGGAATGCGACGGTAGGCGAAGGAAGAGAGGGTGATGAGGTGGGGGACTATGGGTTAGGCACGAGGAATGAAGGCGGGGGAAAGCAATCGAATTCTGCAGGAGATAGGGTTAGTCATCACCAACACATGGTTTAGACATCACAAAAGGCGAAGGTATACATGGAAAATGCCAGGTGACTCAGAAAGGTATCAGTTAGATTATATTATGGTTAGCCACAGGTTTAGGAACAGTGTGATAAATTCGCACAGTTTCCCAGGAGCGGATGCGGACTCTGACCACAATTTAGTTGTTATGAAATGTAATGTTCGTTTCAAGAAGATAAGGCAAGGACGGCGGGTTAGGAAATGGAATTTAGAAGCAGTAAAAGGATTAACGAGGAAGGAGTATCAGCAGGCTGTAGAGAAAATGATGGATGACGGTAAAGAACTGAGTACTATCGAAGAAAAATGGGAATGTATCAAGAAAGGGATATTGGAAGCCGCTAAAGACACTATAGGAACCGTTAACGGGAAAAGGATAAGGAAACCATGGGTAACGGATGAGATGATTGAAAAGATGGATGAGAGAAGAAGATGGAAAAATGTAAACACAGAGTTAGGCAAAATGAAGTACAAAGAGTCAAGCAATAAATTGAGAAGGGCCACAAATAAAGCAAAAGAAGAATGGTGGAAAACGCAATGCGAGGATATGGAAAGTTTACAGATGAAGGGTGAAATTGGTGCTCTATGCAGCAAGGTTAAGTTATTATCGGGAAGTAAGAAGGCAAGATCTGTGCTAACAGTTAAAGATAAATGGGATAAGATAATAGTTGAACCAGGAAAAATCCAAGAGAGATGGAAGGAATATATAGAAACACTGTATGGTAAAGAACTTAGGCCGACAAGGTTAGACATAGAAGAGGAACAATACGTAGAAGAAGATAGCTTAGGTGCAGGCATACTCGACGATGAAATAGAAAGGGCATTAAAGGAGATGAAAGCAAATAAGGCTGTGGGGGTGGACAATATTCCTGTAGAAATGTTGAAATGGTTAGGGAAAGGTGGGAAAAAGGCCATATATGGACTGATTCGTAGTATCTATGAGGAAGGAATCTGGCCGGAAGATTTGGTGAGATCGGTGTTAGTTCCTATTCCAAAAAAGGCAAAGGCTTCGTCATGTGAGGATTACAGAACAATAAGTTTGATATCCCACGCAGCTAAAGTTATTCTCAGGATCATCAACAAAAGGATAGAGAGTAAGGCAAATGATTACTTAGGGGATGATCAGTTTGGGTTCAGGAAAGGAAGAGGTACGCGTTTTGCCATTGCAGTAATGAGATCACTAGTCGAGAGGAATATAGAATACAATCAGGACGTTTTTGCCTGTTTTGTAGATTTCGAAAAAGCGTTTGATAGAGTGAATTGGGAAAAATTAATGCGTGTATTGCAGAAAATAGGAATGGATTGGAGGGACAGGAGACTGATCCGCAACCTGTACATGTCTCAGACTGCTCAGGTGCGAGTGGGGAACGGAGAGTCCGGATGGGCAGTGTTAGGACGAGGTGTAAGGCAGGGTTGCCCTTTGTCACCGGTACTGTTCAACGTATATGTAGAGGAAATGATTAAAGAGGCATGGGAAGAACTGGAGGTAGGAATGAAAGTCGGAGGGGAATTCGTAAAATCGGTTAGGTTTGCTGATGACCAAGCATTAGTTGCTCAGTCAGCCAAGGGGTTGCAAGCATTGTTGAGTGAATTGGAGGTTCAGTGCGATAAATATGGGATGAGAATCAATATTAATAAAACAAAGGTTATGCAATTTTCCAGAAAGAAAAAGGCTAAACTAAATATTAAAATAGGCGGGGAAAAAATAGAGCAGGTAGAACAATTCACGTATCTCGGAAGTGTTTTGGACCAATACGGTCAAAGTGGTAGGGACGTAAGGAGAAGAATTGCGCTAGGCAAGGAGGCTTTCTCAAGGAGGAGGGAGTTGATGACGGGGACGTTGAGTAGGGATGTTAAGACAAGACTCGTAAAAACTCTGATATGGAGCGTAGCTATGTACGGCGCGGAAACGTGGTCGCTGAAGCAGGAGGATAGACGTAGATTGTAGGCTTTTGAAATGTGGGTGTGGAGAAGAATGGAAAAGGTGAAATGGACCGAAAGGAAAACAAATGAGGAAGTACTGGAGATGGTGGGTGAGGAGAGGGGTTTGTTGAGAGAAATCCTATGGAGGCAGGAAAAATGGATGCAGGGCGTATTGAGCGGTAGTGGAATGTTTAAGGGGATAATAGAGGGGAGAATGTAGGGCAAGCGAGGTAAGGGTAGGAACAGGATAGGGATGTTGGACGGGATGAAGGGAGGAAATAAGTGCACCGAGATGAAGAGGGACCTGATATAGATTAGTTTGCTAGGTTGGGAGTCACTAAAGGTTTACTTGATAGTTGTGTCCATCCAAAAACCTACCTTAACCGGTAGATTACCTAATAATAAAATTAGAACCAAAAAGTCACGGTCGGCGTAGGTCGTATTGGATTGGCTCACCACGAGATGTATGTATGAATTCATTTTTACATGAAACTACTGGTTTCTAGAATGTTAGAAGTGCGCATGGCAAGTGGTAACAAATAAAAGTTACTGAAGGGAATGACGGCAGTGATAAATGGAGTGGATTGGAACTTCCTCA
This sequence comes from Hetaerina titia, assembly GCA_037158775.1. Taxonomy (NCBI): domain Eukaryota; kingdom Metazoa; phylum Arthropoda; class Insecta; order Odonata; family Calopterygidae; genus Hetaerina; species Hetaerina titia. The sequence goes on along the minus strand of CM073775.1, from coordinate 82,163,516 downwards.
GAAGTGGACGATAGTACGTATACACGGTAGCCAGGACATACTATAGTCAGCCCTTGTTTCTGTATAAGACCTTTCTTAATAACTAATTGGCAAAAAGAAATACGAACTAGTTCCCTACGGGATTCATATGGAAGTAGGCATTAAAAAGAGTTGTGGCTCTAGCTAGTTATGTGTGTATTTGCATGTGCAGTGGATGGTGAGAGTGGAAGCGTGAATGAAGAGTTCTCGGGAATATGGAGAGAAGTCTCAAATGATTGTGAAACTGATGGAAGAATAGTATTAGGAAACAAGAATGGCTGGATTTTTGTTATAATGGATTCCTCTGTAGACGTAGTAGGGTCATTTGGTGCTCCCTAAGTGAGCGATAATATTTATACAATTAATAAATGCTACCCACCAGGAAGGCGCAAGGCAGAGGGTTGGTCTTCTGAATGCAAGGAATGCGGCGTAATTGTATACAGTGGTAGATCACATACTTCCTTACTTCTGTCAGTTATAAAACTCTGTGCTCAAATTTATATGCAAGAAAGATTTGAAGTCCCTACCGATCATTACCCTCCGAGCACTGTTATTAGAAGTTAAGTTTCTGACTCGTTTTTCTCGTTCGAGTGGTGGATAGATGTCAGATTTCACACAGTTTCTTTTTATCTTAGGTTTTGATGGAACTTAACATACTTTTCGACTTGCTATCATAAAATAAATCCCTTCAATCACTGTACTAATCGTTATCTGCTATAAAAACTCCTCCACCGATTTTATTGACTATCTTCTCTCTTAAAGAGAATGATTTTTGAAAATTTTCATGATCTGAGATTTCGTTCGATAACCACATTTCGATCCCAACAGTTATTTCAAAATCATTACTTTAATCAAGGCAGTCAGTTCGACCATTTGATTTTTAAACTGAGCTAGTTAACGACCACTACAGTAATGCTCCCCTCTGAAAAATTTGACACGGCATTTTTACTCACCGTTACACGAAAAATTAATATTTTGGGTAACCTCTGAAAAATTCATCCACATTGTTTTAGGAAAGGAATTTATAGACTATCTTTTAAAAGGATCTCTAAATCCAGGTATCACAAATAACTACGGTGTCTTTAAAAAATATCATCGATGGTGAATAACTTTAGGAGGTTATATTTATGGAACATTTGCCAAATATTAAACAATAGAGGCATCTAGTCTCTTTCTTGGGACATAATAGGGTACCCTTGTTGAGTATATTCTTCGAAGAGAATCATTTTTCTCAATTACATGGTTTTATCACGAATGTATTCATTTGTAAACTTGGCAAATATCTTATTTTTACAGAGCATTATAGATTTTGCAGCATATAATAAAATACACAAGATAAAGATAAGATTGTTAATGAAGGACACGTGGAAAATCAGAGACGCTGGCTGTAAAAAACGGCACTATTTCGTAGTTACAAAAGTAGATCCGTGGAGGAAGTGAGTAGCAAGGTAGCTAACAGAGGAAAATTAATTTAGAGTAGAAGTGCATAAGCTGTCCGACGTAAAAGAGAGAATACGTAGAGAATGCACGCTCAAGGAAAAGTTGTACTCGAATCGGGCGGATGGGTAAAATACATCGACACTTGAGGTGTGGATTAACCTTTCAAAGGAGTGACTACTGAATGTGCTGAGAGCGGGAGTGTGGTCAGGAGAACGAAAGATGATGTCTGGTGGTATGAGGAAGTGAAATATCCTGTGAGGCCACCCACGGAATATTTCACTTCCTGTGAATTTTTGTGTATTTCACTTCTTTATGAATGAGAAAAAGAATAAATGCAAAAATAGAGTTAAAGAAACTAGGGAAATATACTAGAGGAATAAACAGTAAAAATGTAGAATGGTTTCGTGGAAAATGTGTACAATAAATGGGTTAAAAGAGAAAAAGCATGACGAGGGTAAAGGGATAACGGAATAAAAAAATAAAGAGTAGTAATCTTCAAGTAGTGTTCAATGAATGCGGAATTAGGGATTATTGGGGGCAGTATTTTGAGGATTCATGCGACATTTAACGTATAACAGTGGTGAGGAGTACGAACGTGCACCATATGGATTGGATTGTTCAAGGAGGTGGTGGTAAGTGAAAATCAGGTCATAACAACACTGATAAGTTTGAAGAATTGAAAAGATGCAGGCAAGAACGGTATTGTTACCAAAGTGTTGAAGTCCTGGAGAAAGTTGCAATTTTATCTGTGTGCGTATAAAGGGAAGGAAAGTAAGAGGTCAGTAAGAATGATAGATAATTGGCCTTTGAATACACCGGAGAAAGTATTCGCTCAATTGTTTATTGAAATTGTACGGAAGGAATTGTAATGGATAGTAGTTAGTAGTTTTTAGGGGAGGCGACCGACAGCAAAGGTCTTTGGCATCATTTGAGATGGTTCGGAAAGGAGGAAGGGTGCCTACTTTTAATGAAAGGCGCTAAGGGATCCGCAGTTTAACGTCCCATCGGACAGGCAGCATACTCTTTTGAAGTGCTCTCCACAAGGTACCTCAAGTAGGGATCGGAATTCCACTGAAAGAAATATGCCTTCTCCAGTTTTCAAATCCGGGCCTTCTCGGTGTGAAGCTAGTATGTTAGCCACCGCACCATTCCGATCCCCTTTCCGGTAATTATGGCTTAGAAAAGTTACATACACAAACATAATTGCCTAGAAGTGCACTAGAAATTAGTTCATATTTTAACCTTCAGATTATAAGTAATTCTCACCCAGATCTTACAATATATGACCTTATCGATAAACCAGCCACAGTGGTCAACCCATAGGCATAGATAAGGATACCCATGGGATTGATAAAATATCCTGGGCTGGATTAAAGACTTTTCGCCAAGGGTCGCGTACGAAGGGAAGTCATAGATGGTGTTAGCTCAAATGCAGTAGTGGTCACTACATGAGTTCCCCAGAGAAGTAGTATCGAGCCTATTTGCCGGCAACGCAGTGGTTTACAGAGATACATGTAGTCCTGAGGATAAATTAGCTTTAGCATGTCACCTAAATGCTAAACAACGCTGGTGCGACACTTGAAAATTCGAATTAAACTTGAAAAAATGCGTAGCGATGAATTTTGGAATAAGAGTATTTCCTTCCCAGACGCCTACTACGTTAGTAATACCGACATAGAAAGTGTAGACTCGATTAAATTCTCTTGATTATTTTTGAATACTTTTAACTTTACTCAACTTTAGCCTTACTCATTACCTCTCCTTAGAGAAACATGCATGGGAAATGTACGGAGAAGCTAACAAAAAATTAGGATTTATTAGAAGAATATTGGGGAAATGTGGGGAAAATATTTCAGAACAATGTTAGCTTTCACTATTTAGGCCTCATTAAGCGATGATGTTGAAAATGTATTATTAGCCCGATCGTACTACAGTAGAAGAAGTCATATAAATAAAATTAGACAGATTAAGTGTAGAACAAATAGATTTAAGATGCAAAAATTTTCGAAATAACTTCCTTGTGCACTTCGAAAATTGCCAACTGTAGGTATGATTGGAACCTGATGGTATTCTGGAAACGACTTACAAAGAAAATTAAATTAACATCTAAATTACATGCTATGGCTAATTTTCCTGCTTCAGTCTAGCACCATTGGCAAAACATTTCTCAGCAAACAAAGACATTTAATGCGTTATAAATTGCGGTATAGATTAATGTTTCTAATTTTGAATATTGCTTTTTTCCAGGCATGACTTTCCATGCCTTTTCATGTTAAAAGACGAATATTCAATTTTCAAATGAACATGTATCAAATAAAATTTCTTCGAATATGAAATCCTTGAGAAAAACGATATCTATGGCAATTCATAAAAGAAATTTGTTTAAAATTTGAGTAATGCGTTGTTGGAACAACGAAGACTTTGAGCTTAATTTTCTTTTCGGCTAAACAGAAGATTCTGGTCAAAGATCTTCATGGGCAGCGGATATGTCATGTTCGGAGGCAGTATTTTCTATAGTGCAAGTATTTCAATTCGTTTATGGTGAAAACAATACAAATTCTATTGCTCTGCTCTTGATAGTGAAGTGAAAGCGTCTAAACTAATCGAGGTTTCATAAAAAATTTGGGTGAAATATTATATGTACAAAGTGGTTTTCTTTTCACCACTTAAAAAGCCTACATAATATCTCCGCCTTAACACTATCGGTCCTACGTCCTTGGGACCCTTAAACCCCTCTCTCGCAATACGATAAATCAGCGAGTGAACCACCGAAGTATGTGAAGCGCCCATTCCCGAGGTGGGACTCTAATACTGGATATGAGCTTCAGAATTACCTGGGAGGCTTAACTACGTTCAGGGTGAAAATATACTGAAGCTAATAGGGAAAGAAAAAGATAAAAAGTACTAGAATATCGACTTACCGCTGCATATTCGAAGATTAAGGACGAAGCTTTCCATGGTTCAATAATCTGAAGAGTGCGTCGCCATAATTAAGACCTCTTCGATCACTCACTCCAGCGTCTGCGTCAGTGGCCATGATTCGGTCCCGTTTCTCAGGCTCCTGTTGAGTCATGATGGATGACTTTACAATAAGTCATTTCATTATTAAAAAAAAGACTTGGAAGGGTGACTAAACACTTGGACGGTGATAAGAAATACCCATGGAAATTTTAGGTGCACACAAAGAAACGGATTTAAAACTTAAAAAAAAAAAAATTCTCCATAACAGAAAAATGTAAACATCTACCAGCATACCAAATGATGGAAGGCACAGTAGGAAACAAAGTAAGTGTAAAAATGAATTGAGTTACTTTTCAAATTAAAAATTTAAACTTTATCATATTTGCTCATATGCTTGCGAAGGAAGGAATGGTTTGAGAGCGAGTATCAGTTATGTCAAAAACACTGATACATACACTCATCAAACCAAATATACGTGAAAATGATCTCAACTCGTAATTTCCGTTCCGTGTCATTAGTGAAGTAACAGTGGGTCGGTACAAAATGGTTTACTTTGTGATGCTAGGTCACCATCTCCCTCAACATTCTCAAGATTTTGGCGGACTTTGAGTTTGATGGTCCGTATACGAGCACATTTCTATTTTCCTTGGACCCCAAAGCGCGAAAGAGTTTACTCCCTTCTCTTCCGGACACCGGAGCAGCTCTCAAATCTTTCTTACTATACTCTATACTTCAATTATTATCGGTGCTGCAATCTAATCGTCACAGTCAAGCCTTAAAACCCAGATAATAATAATCGTAAATCACTTAGGGGAGTACGAAACCCATTTGAAATATACATGCTTCAATTCGCAGAAAACACACACAATATAGGGTACGGTTCTTACTTATCAGGTACCACAGTATGAATGAAATAGTACACTATATCAAACCCTTTAAAATACAAAATACAATGCAAATAAGTACACAACCCTGTAAAAAAATTAAATTAATCTTTTTATCAAATCCATCTAGTATCAGCTAATCCCAGGCTCACTATCGTCAAGGCTGCTGAATGATGTAGACTTGTAAACCTGTATGTATTTTTAATTCTGTTAATTCGTAAAAACTCGGTAAATTTCTAAAGGGATATTTAGGATGGACGTTAAATTGAAACTTATTTAGAGTGCTTGGAAATTTTCTTCATATGAGGAGACTGTAATCTGCCGAGAATTATTTATACAGACAGCTTAAAAAAACAATATTCTAAAACATTATCTGTTAAAAGGTCTAGAGAAAAAATATTAATGCATAAAGCAAATGCCTTCATTTTCCTGAAGACCTCATGGGCGATATGGAGAACCCAGTTAATTACAGACCGAATTATTCAACATCGAAATCCTGTCAAATATTATAATACTTCACTGTTAGTATTATAATGGCCTAACCCGACCGTAAGAACATATTTTGCCTTTACGGCACGGGTTTAGGAAAAGCAGGTTACGTCAAACACAATAGGGTCTCTTTATTCATGATGTCGTGAAGTCAGGGAAAGAGAATACGTAAGTGGATGCTGTATTTTGAAATTTGAAGAAACCCTTCGAAGAGATCCCGCTGAGACATTTGTGCATAAAATTAGATATTATGGTGGTAATGAGAAAGTGACCAATTGGATTAGGCACTTCCTATCTAATCGTAACAAAAAATAGTCGTCTACAGGTTGAATTCAATAGAGGTAGACGCAACTACGAAATTGCCGCAGGGAAATGTTATAGGGCCCCCACCATTCTTCGTCGACATTAACGACCTAAGGTCCCATGTTATCAGCACCCGTAGATTATAATCTATGTCTAATCTATCTAGTCTAATTAATAATTATTAATATAATATTCCCATATCATCATGTAGAAGATTTTTACGTAAGTAACAACATATCTATATCTTGAAAACTATAGCTGATAGGAAAAAACTAGTGTCATAATTGGATTCAGCACCCCAATTGTTCTTTAAATCAACATTAAAAGCTCCGGCACCAAAACCACTGTTGGCCTGTGTTATTAATATAATATTCCCATATCATCATGTAGAAGATTTTTTTACGTAAGTAACAACATATCTATATCTTGAAAACTATAGCTGATAGGAAAAAACTAGTGTCATAATTGGATTCAGCACCCCAATTGTTTTTTAAATCAATATTAAAAGCTCCGGCACCAAAACCACTGTTGGCCTGTGTTATTTGCAGACGACAGTGATTTACAGCAAAATAAGTACATCAGGAGATTACGGGCTACCCTCTAGCGACTTACGTGATCAGACATCAGTGTACCATAGTGTAAACAATAGGGGTTAGAATTAAGTATCAGAAAATGCTCAACACTGAAGGATTGGAATAAAAGGAAAAATAAACAATATGAGACAGAGTATAAGGACCAATAAAAATTTTCCTAAACGCGATCCTTTACAATTATTCTGATTCTTAATTCCTAAAACCATTATGACGATGAAAGAGAAATTCGAAAGAATTTTACTTGGTGAGAAATAAAAGATGAACGTCATTCTTTCCTTCAACAAAAAAATTAAATAATGGATTCCGTCTTCTGAGAAACTCTGCGAACATATAGTATGACGCTCTGGACGCGAAAGTAGAGAGAGACATTTGTTTTAGCGTGTAATTGGAGTAGCCTGGCATGCGTGGATTTTACTTTTACTTACTCGTACTTTCCGCTTGATACATAATCTTTGCAGTCTCCCTTTGATTAGTTCTATCGGAATTAGAGAGCAAGAAGTATATTTCCGTTCGCCGGACGGGTTTCCTTCCCCAACTATTTCCCAATTCATTACCCATTCCTACAAAGGGGGACATGTAAGCTGCCTTTCTTGGGGTTTGCTCCAATGGTTCCATGTGGTCCGGCTAGAAGCACGTAACTATATGGATGGCATAGTGCTTTATATTTTAAAAAAGGAACTAAGATTCTACCAAAAACACCAGCATTACATTAAGAATTGTGAGAGACACAGCTAATATGAATGTCTTCTGCTCCTAAACGACTTGTTAACTCTTAGTAATCACTGTTATTACCAATATAATTGTCGTCTCCTCCTTTCCCATCACTTTCGAGATTTCGGTATCTGATCTCACGTGACTGAGGACGAGTGACCTCTTATCTTGTTCCGTTTACGTAACCGCCAAAATGACGAGCAATGATCTTTCGCATCAAACCTTAGCTGCATTTACAAAGCTCCCTAGACTGTGCAATCCTAAATTATTTCTAACACGTACGAGTATTGAGCGTCAAAACGAGTTCTTTTAAATTAAGTTGTGCAATAGTGATTGCTGCCAAAGAAATAAGTGACTAATTACACCGAGGCAAAGCTAGTAATGAGACATTTATCTGTGCTGCCATAGCCGATTTTATGATTGCGACCACAAATATACCTGATCAATTCCTCTGCATCAACCAAACTGAAATTTTAACTCATCAGTCAGGTACAAACGCTCGAGGTGTAAGGTAAGGTAATGGGGGGATAATGTAATGATGAAGGCTAGCTAGCCGGCCTAGAATACGGTTCATATTCTAGAAATGATAATACAGATGCACCGCTAATGCAAAATTTCAATGGAGTGAAATATTTTTGCGATGTTTAATATTAGAAAAATGTTTTAACCATGTGTATACAGAGAGAGCGGGTCGCGGTGGTCTAGTGGGTAGAGCGTTGGACTACTGACCGGAGGGTCCCGGGTTCGATTCCCGGGCAAGGCACTTTGGGCACCTGCAGCTCCACCCAAGCTAGTTGATTTTTCGGGTACCAGGTCTTCCTGGGAAACCATAACCGGCACAGGGAAAGGAACTGGCCCCCCTACCCTGAGGTGTGAATATTCACACGCCGTCGGGCTTAGTACATGGGTGAGCACCATCACCTACTAAACCGACCTTCGGATTGATTACTGTGTTTATGTTATACAGAGAGAGAAAAAATAAGCAACCTGACTTTCAGGCGAAAGGCTAACTTCGCTGCCTCTATCCTCCTAGGAAAGAATTTTATGAATTCTAAAAATCACATTTACGGCACAAGTGTGGTGCGTACTTAGTACAATCTTCGTGTCCTGTTTATTCTCGAAGATGCTCAATCTTCCCCATTTGATTTGACACCTCTGTTTACAAAATAAATGACTATATACATATAACTAACCCATCCATATACACCCAATCTCATACCTCTTAGGCACCTACTTTTCCAGAAGGGGATAATATGGTATGCGAAACTTACATTTATTTGTCCCTCTTTAGTTTCAAAAATAATATTCGAGTGCTCTGGATATTTATAAAAGTTTTAATGTTTCTTCCTTCTCCCGCGAGTAGAGGGTTCACTCTCTCTGGAGGAACTTAATTCCTCTACGAACCTAGTACCATTTACTTCCTTCTCTTATGAATGATTGACAAACCTTACAAAATTTTCACTGAACTTGAACCGGCTTAACTGAGTTTAAATGGCCATAGTTAACACCTTCATAATTTTCACAAACAACAATTTAACTGGCTCCTTACGTTAGTCACAGATCCTCGTACACATTCTAACTTTGGCCGCACCTATTTCTGTCCGCATGTTACCCAGCAAGCGACCGGTGTGTGGCAGGGGGTCCATCCGCAACAGGCATTCAAGTACGCGAAGAGTTGCGGTCTCGTACCCTACATGATTAAAATTAATGAAATTAAAGACTGATAAAATATAAAGCATCCGAAAAGACTGAAAGCAAGACTGGTAGTTACATAAAAAAATTCTGTCGTATTAAAAAACGAAAAATGTTGTGCCAAAACCGTAAATATTCGTAGTATTATCCCTCACTCTTCTACCTTTTCGTTACTTAATTGACCGTTCTCTTTGCCAACTCCAGTTGTTACATTCGGTATGAACAGGGAAGTGTGTATCATTTGCGAATAATTGTGAGCATATGGTGTTATATTTACTAAGAGGTGACGGCTTCATGATCGCACGAAATCCGGAAGGATATCACTAACCGACGGAATACACCGAGGGAAACATATGTGCACTCCCGGACACCTCCGCCATTATTAACTAAATGGAGGAAGGAGTGATAGAGAGAGAGAGAGGGGGAGAGAGCGCGCTTGGGTCGGGTGGGTCTTCCCGCGCTGCATCCCGCCCGCATGGATTCTCCAACCCACGGGGGAAGGGGGGGAGGTTTAGTGGGGAAAAGCCAACCCAGCAATCTCCCTCCACAAGTTCCAGTCCTAGACCCCTTTGCCTCCACACACATACGTACAGCCACACGAACACACACGACACCCCGTCCCACTCCCCCCTGCCATCCCCAGAATGGCCAACGAACTGACGGGGGGGCGGTGAGGGGGGAGTGTGCTCCGAGAGGGGAAGATGGTTGAAAAAAAAAAGAAAATAGAAAGATGGCGGGAATAGGAGATGTTCAAGACGGAAGGGGAGAGGGAGGGAGGTTCGTCTAGGTGGCGTCGCCCCCGCGAAGGTCACCTTGGGGAAAAAAGCGTGGGGCCAATGGGGGCTCCCGAAATCGCCTTCACCCTCTCCCTTCCCCACTCTTCCTCTCATCATCTCCCCCGCGCCCTCTCCCCCCGTCACTTCTCGCCAACACCCCAACAACCCACACCCCCGTGCATCCAATGCACCTTCCACTCCCCTCCTGCCACTCTGCTCCATCCGTAGAAAACCCCTTCGTCAAGCTACAAGCACAAGAGCCTCGCTATCTTGCCCCCCTTCCCGCCCTCCTCCCCCGTCGCCCACGCCACAACCCCTTCCACCCCACGACCCCTCCGACCCCCTCTCCCTCCCCGCGCAACCACCCCTAGGGAGGGGAGAGAAAAAAAACCCCTTCCACCCGATAATCTCCGAATCCCGAAACCAAAAGGACTCGCCGACCTCGAATTCCTCAGAGAATGGTGCGCGCAGCCAAACATTTCCTCCCCTCCGCGTCTTCGTATGAGTGTCTCTCTCTCTCTCCTTCCCGAATCTCCCTCCACCTCTTTCCCTCCCCCTTCCTTCTTCCGCCGTTCATCTCCACTCCTCCAGTTCCGTTCGCCGCAGCATCTTCCACACTGCCCCAATCTCAACATGGACGTCCCTGTAAATCTATACGCGACTAAAGTCCACAGATCTTCGCATAGTCACCAAAGAATCTGAAGCGAGAGCATCTGGAGACACATAGGTTCATTGTTCCGTAATACTTATTTCAGGGGTGTCAGCTGCGCGACTGTGTACTCGCGTCGCCGTAGAGATGATCCAAGCCGGGCATTGCATCGGTAGGTCAGGGCGAATATAGACGCAAAGGGGATATGACCTGACGAGCTTATTCAAGGACTGATTATTCCTTACTAAATTGGCATTCCCACTGCAAGCTGAAGGGAAAGCTAACATTTAAAACGCACACGTATCTCTCTTGCGACAGACTTCCTTCTTAATTTTTCAGCTTGGGATCCACACACTCTCTGAGACACGCCACGCCCATGTGGTGGAGGCGGAGGGGGAATTTAATACATGCAGAGGATTCTTCTTTCTCTTCAACAAGAGGTGTGGTGTATAGTTCGTTGGTTTCGCAAAAAAACATTTTACTCCATGATCCCTAGGCGCCTTGCTTTCAGAGTGGGATGATTCCCATGCCGTGTAATATCTCCTTTCTCACACTCTCTCTATCTACTCTCCCTCAATTCTATGGAGGACCTATCTCCTCCGAATTTCCAGCATGTTACTAAGGCTTTTTGGCTGTATAATTATTTGTTTAGTGAATATTTTATCCCTTATAAAGTCCAATTCCTTTCGAGTTCACTATTTTACTCATGTTTTAAAAATAAATTACTTCTTACTCTTATCCATATGTTTTCCCTGTCATGTTTGACCTTCATTGAGCATTCAACCTACCGGCATAAATTGGGCAACCGTGCGTCTCCGTGCCGGGAAAAGAGGACTATTATTGTATTGTGTGGAGAAATTATTAGTAACCATAAAAAACACGCAATTGTATAAAAATAACAACAAAATATTAAAAGACGCCGAAAATGACGTCAGCTGTCGGTCACCTACCCCCGAAGAACTATCTTATTCCCCCTCTTCCGCGTTCGCCCCGCGAGTGAAAAACCATCCCCCGCCGCCGCCCCCTCCTCAACTCTCCTTCTCACCACCCCACGTCCCCTCTCGCACCACCACCGAACGATCCCATTGCCGCCTGCACGCACGCAGCCTCCTCCCACGCCACCGCGGAGGAAACAGCCTTCTTCCGACGACACAACCCCTCTCAGACCCTCCTCTCTTTTAACTTCCACCCCTCTCGACTCCCCACATAACCTCCCTCCTCTCTCTCTCTCTCTCTCCTTCTCACTCCCTCGCCCTTTTTAAGGGCCACGTCACACTTCGAAGGAAATGCGGCCCAGCCACCCACTCATGCAGAGGGGTAAGGGGCGATATTCCAATAGCCCGTCGTCCGCCATCGCGCGAACCTCCCCGCAACGCCCCCCGCTCCCGCGGCGGCACTCCCAGACACCCCTCCCTCGAAGCAACGGCCCGCCGCGGTTATTAGCGGCGGTCACACATGAACACATATTACACACTGGGCCTACGACTTCGATCTTTTCCTCCCATTTATTGTTCGAACGTCTGAAGCAGGTCAAAGGAGTTTGCTGGATATTCAAGGGTTCATAGGTCTTGAAAGATGGGTTAGTGTTCGGAGGGCAGCAGTGAATGTTCAAAGGGATTCTAGGGCGGTGCACAGCCATGCATCTTAGCAGCACCTTCACTGATGCCACCAATATAGTGAAGGCGCTTTAACACATAGAAAAGTCCTTTGAATGTGGTCATTAAGTTCAATCTATTTTCTAACACTCAATGCAATAGATGTACTCGTGCGTATGTCGTGGCGAAAAGGAGAATTTGAAAGCTCTCCAGGTAGGTTGCGATGAGGAATAAGGCACGTTTCAGTCTCAGCTTGACGGAGTTTCAACCGATATTGAGGATTACATACTGTAGAAGTTTCGGCAAACATTATTCAGCCTAAGTTGATATTCTCCAAGTCAAGTAACGCTTCTGATCTTATTCACGAGAATATTTTTCATTTGTCGGGCAGATTCTTATTCTCTGGTACCCATTTAAAATCCAAACATTTTCAGGCAGAGGTGGAAGGATACAGTAAATAACAATAAACCCAGCGATGCCCTCCGGCGCGGTGTCGTGCCCTCCGCAAGACAACCACGGAGGAGTCGCAGCAGAGGCGAATTCCAGAAAGCCTCGAACCCACGCACTTCCGGTGTTAGAAAAGCGTTGAACGACGTGAGAAGGCGAAAGGGGTGTCGTACCATTGAGGTTGGTGAAGACAAAAGACTGTCGCAATCCCAGGACTCCACGTCGGGCGAGGCAAGTTGTGCGGGTCTCCGATTACAACCCCTCCCGCAACCATCCATCCCCCGCCCTCACCCTCCCTCCAAGAGATTAGTCAGTCCCATGCGTGATTCGTGTCACGTGATCAGGAGATGGGAGGCAAGGGGGGGCGGAGGGTGGTGGACAGGGCGTGAAGGGTTGAGCGGGTGATGAAGGGAAGTGGGGTGGGGAGGAGGTTACCACCTGCATCGGAACTCTACAGACGACTCAAGGCAAACGCAAAGTATCACGGACTTGGCCTGTTGCTTCCGAATGGAAAGCTTCGTCGCGATTGAAATTCTACGTCAAGGCGGCTGAGACAGCTGCTTTGCAAGCCCTACACCATGGAGTGGGATGCGTAGGACTTAATACATTGACCCCTCCCCCCCATCATCTATCGTCTCCCGAAAGCAAAAACTCTAAGAAAAAATTTAACTTACACCGGTGAGGACGTTCATGAAGCATTAAATCATACTTGGTCCTTCATCTTCCCTTAAAAAAACTGCCACAGATACTTGACCCTCTATTACCACGTAAAGCCGGCATTGCAATAACGTTCAATTATTTCTCCGAAGTTTTGCTGAGACGTAAATGTCGCAGGATCATTATTACCAAACATACAGAGTACCTACGGCATACTCGACGACGAGATAGAAAAGACATTAAGGGAGATGAAACTAAATAAGGCCGTTGGGGTAGACAACATTCCTGTGGAACTATTGAAAGGTTTAGGGAAATGTGGGAGGAAGACTATTTGGACTCATTCGTAGTATCTATGAGGGAGGAATCTGGCCGGAAGACTGTAAGATCAGTGCTAGTTCCTAATCCGAAACAAGTAAGGGCTATCTATGTCATGTGAGGACTACAGAACAATAAGTTTGATATCCCATGCTGCTAAAGTTGTTCTCAGGATCATCAACAAAAGGATAGAGAGTAAGGCCAATGATTACTTAGGGGATGATCAGTTTGGGTTTAGGAAGGGGAGAGGTACGCGTGATGCCATTGCAGTAACGAGATCACTAATCACTAATCGAAAGGAATATAGAATACAATCAGGACGTATTTGCCTGTTTCGTAATTTCGAAAAAGCGTTTGACAGAGTGAATTGGGAAAAACTAAAGCGTGCATTGCAGAAAATAGGAATTGATTGGAGGGACAGGAGACTGATCCGCAACCTGTACATGTCTCAGACTGCTCAGGTGCGAGTGGGGAACGGAAAATCCGGATGGGCAGGGTTAGGAAGGGGCGTAAGGCAGGGTTACCCATTATCACCGGTGCTGTTCAATGTATATGTGGAGGAAATGATTAAAGAGGCATGGGAAGAACTGGAGGTAGGAATGAAAGTCGGAGGGAAGTTCATAAAAGTAACTTTGGTTTGTCAGTCGGCTAAGGGGTTGCAAGCATTTCTGATTGAATTGGAGGTTCAGTGCGATAGATATAGGATGGGAATCAATATTAATAAAACAAAGGTTATGCGATTTTCCAGAAAGAAAAAGGCTGAGCTAAATATTAAAATAGGCGGGGAAAAAATAGAGCAGGTAGAACAATTCACGTATCTCGGAAGTGTTTTGGACCAACGCGGTCAAAGTAGTAGGGACGTAAGGAGAAGAATTGCGCTAGGCAAAGAGGCTTTCACAAGGAGGAGGGAGCTGATGACGGGGACGTTGTGTAGGGATGTTAAGAAAAGACTCGTAAAAACTTCGATATGGAGCGTAGCACGCGTACGGCGCAAAGACGTGGTCACTGAAGCAGGAGGATAGACGTAGATTGAAGGCTTTTGAAATGTGGGTATGGAGACGAATGGAGAAGGTGAAATGGACTGAAAGAAAAACAAATAAGTACTAGATATGGTGGGTGAAGAGAGGGGCTTGTTGATAGAAATCCTATGGAGGCTGGAAAAATGGATGAGAGGCGTATTGGGCGGCAGTGGGATGTTGAAGACGGTGATAGAGGGGAGAATGTTGGGCAAACGAGGAAGGAGCAGGAACAGGATAGGGATGTTGGACGGGATGAAGGGAGGAAGGAAGTACGCAGAGATGAAGAGGGACCTGATTTAAATTAGGTTGCTCGATTGTGTTTCTTTTGGAGTCGCAAGTTAATTATGTGATAGTTGTGTCTATCCAAAAACCTACATTCATCGGTAGATTACCTTAAAACAAAAATACATAGTACCATTCACTGATCCCCCTTCCTGCATCAGTGCAGAATCAACTTATCGACATATCTTGCCATTATCGCGCGAAATCCTACTCCATAAACTGCTTCCCCTGTTGGTCGTGACACGATACGAGTATATGGAAAGTACTTTGGGAGGGAGGATGAGGGCTTGAGACAAACTTATTTGAAAGGATAATTATGAGGTCTGAACCCATATTTAGTTCTCTGAGAAAGGATATTGTTATAAACCAGATTGAGTTTTTATTTAGATTTGTGTAATAAAAGTACATTTTATAAACATAATTTTGATTATTCACTGAAAATGTTATAAAAAATAGCAATAGACATCTTTAAGACGTAGTTATACAGTACTTACAAACCCTTTCCATTGTTAGGATCCGGTAGATGAAATTTAAGAAGTTATTTTACGCCATTTCTCTACACAAACACACCATAAACACGCATCCGAAGGTGCCACGCAAACTTGTGAAACTACTTGCGTATGTTGCGCATTTAAAGAGCATACGCTCGATACTTCTTTCAGGAAAAATTAAAGGTATCGCATCTGGTCCTGCTTGCCGGGCATAAAGAAACGCTTTCGTAGGAGCAATCATCTCCTCGACATTCCTATGAGGTTGATGCGATCCCTCAATGAGATGAAGTATTCTAATTGACCGACAAAAATATCCTTTCCGGACAAAAATATTCATTCAACTGTTACAGCAGACGGTTGATTTCATTTACTCATACGTATCCTGCGAAAGGGATATTATTGAAATAGGGTCTCCACGCTTCACACCCTACATGAAGTCCGAAATTGAAATGAGAGGAGGATTTCAATTTGGCAACCTTGAGAGATCAGTTTGTCGAAAGTTCACACAAGCTATTTGAGTCCACCAGTTAGCAACATTTCCACTCAAAGAGTCCACAAGATTAATTGCAGGATAACACCGAGGAAAGCAAATCTCCTGTGTTCCAGCACTCCTTCCATCTGCTGCTGATTTCTAACCCCTCTTGCTAACTTAAAGGTATATTCATATTACAAGAGCTCCAACCAGTACGGTGGCTCCAAAAATTCCTTAAGTACCTAAACAGTTTTTCCAAATGAAAGGCTGAGCGATTGTGATGAACTCAATGCTTGACCAGATAGTTTACCATGGGATGGCCAGAATGACGCACGAAAAATCAAATAATGCGACGCTAAAATACTAAATGCTATCGCGAACATTCATTAATTACTCACACGGTGACCTATCGCACCATGCCAAATGGCCTCTTGGTGTTCCGCACACTGCTGGGATGGGGATTCTGTTCGTTCCCTGTTTATTGTAAGTTTAGTTTTTATTGGACGCAGTAATTACGTCGATGGGTCTTGAATTTGAATTAAGTGAACGAAAAGTCCTACAGAGGAAGATCTCATCTGAGACAAAAAGGTACATGCAATTGAGACATGGTGATGTTATGTAACTAAATTAAATCATAGTAAAATAGAATATCCTACCTGCAATCAAGAAGACAGTCAAACTGATCCAATGTATATAACGTTAATGACGAGATACTTACAATTATTGAACAGAAAATACGTGAATCTAAAGGCTAGCATTTCATTATCATTTATTTATGTACTCTTACACTGTTCTTTTTCACATGATCTTCACATGGTTGCCTTAAGCGTACATGAAACTGCGGTATTTCTGTACCTACATCTACAAAATACCACGGAAGCCTTCGCACGGGCGTATGGTGGGAATGGTATGACAAAAACCAAACATGCACAGCTTTTAGTTCATGTATGCCTTTGAATATATATTATCTCCTAGACAAAAATTCTTGAGCACATACACACATACATGCCTGTGCGTTGTGTAATGATTGATTAAAGCACCGAATTTTATCCTTTCAATAAGAATATTCGAAAAGGTGGGTTCCATTTTGTAATGATTTCGTATCGTATGAAGGAAGAAAAAATACTTGAAGGTGACGGTGTCTATCTCTTTATTTTTCTCAGAGCATCTCTTACTTTACCAGCCAGTATAATTTGGTGCTATAAGAAGTTCCTCGGAGTCAGTAAAACTCAGATGTCCTGTACCTTTCTTGAAGTCTAAACTTTGCCTGCCCTTGTCGTGGATCAAGAGGCTCTCAGACTATACTATATACTTCAACTTACCGACTCAGACTTAATCCTTTCGCGTGGAACATTGTTCTATTTTATTTTTATTTTAATTTTAGTATCCTGCGAGCCAACGCTAAGGTGTGGCAGGGGCCCAGAATAATTTTGACTCGAATATGACCTTACCGCGGTCGGACAATGTTATTCTGATTCCTCATCGTTCGTGGAAACCATGACATCTTAACTCTACATGTTCTACACTTAACCTCTCTAATTTTATTGACATGATCTCTCCTACCGGAATACGATGGGGGTAACAATACATTTGCAACATCACTGCTAAAGAGACCTAATTTATGGAAGAGATGTAAACTGTAATTCAAACTTCGCCCCGTGAGTGACTCCCAGCCTAGCTGTTCTAATATTTTGGATACGCTGCTAAGTTTATCATAACATTTTACGAATCTAGCCCATCTGCGCTGCACGCGATCCAATTGGTCAATCAATCCAACT
The DNA here is from genome assembly GCA_037158775.1 of Hetaerina titia. Taxonomy (NCBI): domain Eukaryota; kingdom Metazoa; phylum Arthropoda; class Insecta; order Odonata; family Calopterygidae; genus Hetaerina; species Hetaerina titia. Next base: position 82,145,944 of record CM073775.1, on the reverse strand, counting down.
TCGTGAGGATCCCATATACTTACTGCATATTCCAAATGCGGCCTAACCAGCGACAGATGCCATTTCTGTTTCACCTTTTCATCAAATTTACCCAGTTCTCTTCTGATGAATCCTAATTTTTTATTAGCTTGTCCACAAATACCCCGTATGTGTTTCACCCAAGAGAGGCCATGAGTGAGGGTAATGCCTAGGTATTTAATTGAGTCTACACACTCCATTTCGGTGTTCCCGATGCAGTAGGCGTTCGGGAGGGAATAATTTTTGATAAATGTTATCCATTTCATTAATTAAAGTTTTCTCCCATGGATCCTAGATACTTTCCAGATTGCCTAACTAAGCGAAGAACACCCTACACCTAACCTTTTCATTACGCTGTGCGTAAAATTGACATATACGCCCGGGAATTACATTCCCGGGGTAGCCTACAGTTTCCTTCAATCACTCGCTCCCCAGGGATAGAGTTTAGGTGGAGATATGCATAGATTTGAAAGCAAGACCATCTGGCAGGGAGTAGTGGTAGATTTAGGGGAGGCGATCGACATCTGAGATTCTAGATTGTAAAACGCGGATATTAGAAAGGCATTACGACGTCAAAGGCAATGCCACGCCATGATGAAAAAATATTAGGGATGATATCTAGTAGTAGTAGTAGTATTGTTGGGGAGGCGACCGACAGCTCAGGTCATTTGCGCCATTAGGGATGGATGGGAAAGGAGGAAGGGTGGAGAGAAACCCGGCATCGGTATTAGCTTACTCCTAACGAAAGGTGCCAAGGGGTCCGCAGCTTAACGCTCCATCCGACAAGCGGCTTACTCAAAATGCTCTCCACAAAGTTCCTCAAGTAGGGATCGGAATTCCACCGAAAGAGATATGCCGTCTCCAGGATTCGAACCCGGGCCCTCTGGGTAGGAAGCCAGTCCTTTTGGGTGGGAAGCCGAATGCCCTGAGATACCATTTCTTACATGACTTCTAAACTTTTCGATTACTCTTGTTCAACCACTGCAAAAGTTGGCAACCTTGGCCCAATGTGCCCGGAAATAAATTGCCTTCCCTCAACAGCAGGAAACCTGAAAAAGCCCCGTAGATGCAGCCTACTCGGCGTGAGAAAACGCGTGAAGCGAAGCACCCCTCTCCGATGGACAAGCACACGCGCCACGTCTCGACAAAAATGGTATGGGAGCACAGGGCGACGGCCAAGCGCCGCTCGTTTTCAAATAGTTTCAAATCGCACCGTATCTCGAGGCCAAGGACGAGTCGACATTGACAATGCCCCTCCCCCCCCCCACCAACTAGTCTCTCCTCTTCCTCGCCCTCTTCCCCTCTATATCCCACTCCCGTATCAATCAGAATGCAACGGACGCGTGTCGACTCGCTAGCACCGGCCGAGGAGAGCCGGCGCAAGGGAAAATAAATGCAGCCAGTCACTCATCCGTCGTCCTGCAGCATTGAATCGTGCGTCCGATGACCCAAAATGCACGGAGGGAAAAATCGACGGAGGAGGGGGAGGAGGCGCGCGCGGGTGGGGAAGGTGGCGGAGGCGAGCGACGGCCATCATGCTCCCCGGGAGTAATCGAACACATGCCTGCCTCCCTACTTCGCTTATCGCCGACCTCCACCAAATGTGGAACCACGGATTGCGCAGCGACCTGCGGCACACATAAGAGCGACTAGATGTGAGCTGGGCTCACCGCAGTAGTCATCGAAAAACCCCCACATTTCAACTCAGTAGTGATTGCCATAAAATGATTCTGCCAAGCATCGAAACAACTCCAAGGGTATCTTTTATGGAAACGAAATATTTCGCTTCGAAGGGAATTATTACATTTAAGAAAACAGGGAGGCAAAAGTGAGAATTATTACGTAAGTACCTCATATGACCGGAAACTCCCAATTTTTTCAGAGGATTAGCAATTCACCTCTTTTAGGCAAGCAAAGGCACTCAACACGAATTTTAGTGTGTAAGGTGAGGGTAAAGCCCATCAAATATTGGGGTCTCTTGCGTGTGAAATATACATGCTCGAATGATAATGGTGGCCAATTAATTTTCCAGTGCCGCCTGCGGTCGTCCAGGAAGATCTGATACCCGAAAAATCACGTCTTGGCGTCTGAATCAGGTGCTCGGCCAGAGGTGTCACCCGGAATTGAACCCGGGGGACTGTGGTCTGACGCTACCGGATTGGCTAATACACACTGTGTTAAAAACATAATCCATAATATTAAATAATAAAATAAATATCGAAAATAAAACTATTTTTCAATGAATCATTACAGAGCATCAATAAAATGTTGCTACCAAGAACAACTAGAGTACATACAGCGTTCGCTATCATAGCATCAAAATAGCAAACTGATGCAAGAAAATACATATTTCTGGAGTTTTAAATTGAGATTTCCTAGGTGCCTTAATCTCGAATAGAGCAATGAAAATTAGCGTAGCTACCCAGGAAGAAGACGGAATCTACACTCTACGCTAAACAAATTCTCTAAAAGTGCCTTTTCACCTGTTCGTAAAAAAATTGAGTCCCTGGGGATGGATTTATTTTGAACGTAAATGAACTCAGCTTTCGGTCCCCTCCCATCATGACTAATGCCAAACTGAAGTCTTGCGGAATATGTCAAGACACTCGTTTATTGTAAAGTAATGATTTGTTCTGTTAATTTTAATGCAAAATATAAAAATAAATGTGCATATATGTACTCGTATATATATAAACCATAAACACGGTCATCAACCCGAGGGTTGGTTTGGTAGATGATGGTAGAGTTAACCCAGTATTAAGCCCGACGACGAGTGAAATTCACACATCAGGGTAGGGGGCCAGCTCCTTTCCCTGCGCCGGTTAATATTTCCCCGGAAGATCTGGTACCCAAAAAATCACATAGAATGGGTGGATCTGCAGGTGCCCAGAGTGGCTTGCCCGGGAATATGTGAAACACACACACACACGTACACAAGTATATTTATAGTTTTAGTATACTTGTGTGTGTGTATATATGTTTTTATAAAAAAATATATATATTTATTTTTATATAATTTCTTCAAAGTAACACGGAAGTGTTAAATAAAAAACTTTGACAGCAACACACAATAAGAGAACATATAAAAGGAACACTCACACGTTATTTCTTGATCATTTCGACGAAATCTCCGCTCCGAAGACGGAGCTCAACTCCGTCGAAATTATCAAGAAATAACGTGTGTGTGCGTTCCTTTTATGTGTTATCTTATTTTTTGTTGCTGTCAAAGTTATATGGAATCGTCATCTACATCTACAGTTGTTACTAATATACATCTACTACCTTGCAGGCAACAACGTTGGTGCGTGGCAGGGGGGTTACCTCACCAGACATTAGGGCAATTATTGGTATCAGTTGTAAATTATGCCTTTTACTATTACGTCCTAAATTTGTGCGAGGGCAAATGACTCTATGTATCGCTCGCAATCTATTTCCATTAACTTCTCACTCTGGTCTCGCACACCAATGTGATGTGGCGCTACTCTCATTCCTTCAGAGTCAGCATGAAAGCGCCGAGTGATTGGTGTTTGTCTAATCTTCGTGCTACCAATCACTCCTAACCAAAGCCTTCCAATGACAAATTAACGTTTTCTGTTTGTCATGGCGATTCTTGAACGGGAGTCTTATATTTGTACCTTGTTTAATGCTGCAATTAAGACCTGCGAATGATCCAAAACGCTTAACGCGTATTCAACCGACGCGAAATACACGTAACCTTGACTTTTTCCTTGACTTTTTCATTCGATTATTACTTTCTTCATGCGCTCGCTCCCTTGATGCCAATAGTTACGGCTGGCGGTGCATATTTCAGTGTTACAATTTTAAAAACAGCCAACCATTTTATTTTCCGAAAATAATGCCAGCGCATGAAGCAGTGAAGGTAAAGAGCGAGTTTCCAATTCTACCGCGCTAAAGAAAAAACGCTGTCGTGAATGCGATGTGTCATGCTGAACCAGGAAACCCGACGGTTAATCGCTCATGAGCTGAGGGGAGCGAAGCTTAGCAATTTAGGAGTTCCCGACAGTAACTCCCTCAGCGTTTGAGCCCGACACCAATGCTGCCAACTGAGAAATGTGACACAATCGAGAGCTAGTGACAAATTATATTCACTCCAGTCTTGGTAATGAAATAATCCGGACACCATGGAGAGTACCATTCACGACGAGGGTCAGACCGAGATGTGTATTGGAAGACGTCGTTTATCATGTAAAGTCGACGAATCGCAATTACATTTCCACAGATAAAAAATCAGCAAGATACAGAGCTTGAATATGGCGATATATGTCTTTACGTGACTTCTTAAATCGCAAATGTATTGTCAATTGATTGTTGCAGTTTTAATATATTTGTATCTATATTCCACATAATATTCAACTATTAGTAAAAGACAATCATATTAGTCATAAAACATTTACGGTGGCTACGCGACAACTTTCAAGAGGCTCAACTATTAACTTTACTAGACGTTAAAAATTCTATTCGATTTTGATTATTGGTAATAATATACATACATTCAAATAAAAAAATAATTTCATGAAAGTTCACTAAATCTACGGGCCAATATTACAGTTTCACTACTTTAATCTACGCGATATTGTCTTCTTTTCTTCCGTAGAATCCTTTTTTCACAAATAAAAAAAATAATTAGGTACAATACAACTAATTGGTCATAAATTGTACATTATCGTGTATTTTATGTTTGAAATAGCAGTTATATAAATAAATATACAAATTCAGAATATAGTCCAAATACACCATGCACCACAGCAACTAATCTCCTATCCCGGAAGGATTTCGTCCACTCACATTTTAGTTGGACTCATGAGAGTAATTAAATGCTGGAACAGAGTGTTGACAGTCGTTAAGATGTTTGGGGGTTGTTACGGCAAAGCAAAAAAAAAGCAGAGGAAAAAAAACTTGCTCTCATTCGAATTCGTCTTTCAACCTAATACATAATTTGAAAACAATTAAAAACCTAATAAAGTGAAAGAGTCTTCTCCTTTGAGAAGGCCATGAGAGTCGTAAATTCTTCGCTTGGTCAAATCGCCTGCTGCGACTGTCTCACGAAACTAACAGAACAATGAAGCGGCCTTATGCATACGGAAGTGGGCTGGAAAATGTCCCACCCCCCCTTGCAGCCATTATTTCCGTCTTTCGAGCACCACTCCGCCGACACAACATAATAAACAGAGAGGCAGGCAGATCCCAGGCCGAGTGGGGGAGGGGACGAAAGGGGGTGAGAGCGGCGGGGGGGCAACGGGGCGTCGATTGAGAAGTCCCATCGGGTCCTTGGGACCTCCGCAGGGAATTAATTAGGCATCGAAGTGCGTGCGGCCCCCGAGCGGCCCGACTGGTGCAGCCAGGACTTGTACCGGCTCCCACGCTGCTCGCCCTGTGGTGCACACACCCACACATATCACAACATTGAATAACCTGTGTAGACCACTACGCAAGAAGTCTAACGCGACTCTGTTTCAGTAAAGTGAAATGTGAAGTGAAAGTGAAGAATATGGATTTCATGAGGGAGGGAAAAAATTTTGACAAGAAAACCAATAGCGATAGTGGTTTATGATTTTTAACTAGTAACCGAACTTGTTTTAGGTGTACCATGGTACTGTGATATAATAGGGAAGCTCTAAGTTTAACGCAAGAAGAGCTAGAAGCACTGACACTGATTCCTATTCCACAATATCATTATGAACCCACAGATATATTCGAGGAAACAGATTTTTTTGACGCGTTTGTAAAGTGAAAAATGTATCTTTTGAGCTGAAGTAGTGGGTTGGAAGAAAACGTTACAAGCGGTGTATCCTTTGGGGCTTCACCTGCATAGGAAAATGTGGATTTTTAGGTGGTTTTGGTTACGCCTCTTTTGGCCATAGGAATTTTCAAATCGATTCATTGTAGTCACCTTTCTAATTTTTCGAAACTTCTTCCATAGTAACCCCCAATTGAATATATGAACACAGTTCGGTAAAATGTTGGCGCTAAATGTGCAGAATTTGAGATAGATGCTAATCAAAAGACGGCGACATGAACATAGCTTTCAAGTGCTCGATGTAAGAAAATACAGAACTCGGTTATCTCGTTTCAACATTGTTTAATTGCTTACTCTGAGCTAGCTAATAATGACAGGTTAGTATTTTCCCAATTACTTTTCCTAATTTCTTGCTTCCGAATGCAACGGCACACCGAATGAAACAAAAGTGTCCGTTTTGTCTCCCTTACACTTATTGCGAACTTCATGACGGTGAGAACAGTAATCTAATAATTCTTCCTCGTCGATCGCTTCAATTCACTAGCAAGCCAAATATAACCATAAACACAGTAATCAACCCAAAGGTCGGTTTAGTAGGTGATGGTAGAGCTCACCCATGTACCAAGCCCGACGGCGTGTGAATATTCACACATCAGGGTAGGGGGGCCAGTTCCTTTCCCTGTGCCGGTTATGGTTTCCCAGGAAGAGCTGGTACCCGAAAAATCAACTAGCTTGGGTGGAGCTGCAGGTGCCCAAAGTGCCTTGCCCGGGAATCGAACCTGGGACCCTCTGGTCAGCAGTCCAACGCTCTACCCGCTAGACCACCGCGACCCGCCAAGCCAAATATAACCTTCGGTATTTTCCAACCCCGCGTTACTCATACCAATATGTACATGTATGTTATTTTGAAAACTACTTGTATTTTGAAGGCAACATTTCATTTATTCTACTGAGAAAAAAAGCAATATATCAAGGTACTATGGATAACGTTCGAAGTTGAACCACTAGGCTCAAACTTTTCCACCGACAGTAAAGAAAATATTCAGGAATACGAGAGATGTGTGATGACCGCTTTATTGTATTAGCGTATCCCTCAACCGCTGTGAGGTGACGTTTTCCAGAAGACTCACGTTCCACAAAGAGCTTTTTGTACGATGGACCACATAAACAGTGTACAAATGGAAAGGGGGAGTTGAACGAGAAGTCAAAGAAACATGGGCATCACGCTCACGCACTCTCGGGCGTGGTCGAGGAGTAGTGGGAGTTCAGCAAGCCAACAACGACCATGCGTCGCAGGGACGTGCGTCCGGGCAGATAGGGGAGACCGCGATTGCACCGATTTCGGTTTTCCCGATTAAAACCTTCGAATAAAGATTAAACTTGGCGTGAATATTTTTAAATTCATCCATAATCATTAAAAAATTTAAACAATGAAGCTTCTCTGATTTCACTACCGGGGTCTTCGAGTCAGAAATGCAAGGTTTATATAAAAGTATCGGAATTGATTTCAGATTTGGCTACATTGCCTCAAAATTATTCGAATTATATCCCTTGAGCGTCGACATTTTTGCCAGCGGCTTGTCAACGATTCGAAGGCTCCTAGTTAGGAGGATTTCGGAAGGTTCTTAAGGGTATGCGTGCAAGCTTCTTTGACGGCACTTAGCGTCCTATGGTGGTGTCCTTTGAGGGAGGATTTCACTTTTGGGAATAGGAAATGGTCCGCTGGTGCCAAGTTAGGACTATAAGGGAGTTGCACAAGGTCTTCGACCCGTTGCATAAGCTCTTCACTAGCAGACACTCGACTCTGCTTTTGGTCGCCCGTCAAGACCTTCTGGAGGATATTAGCGCAGAACTTTCGTATCGCCACATTTTCGGTGATAATGATGCGCACTACCATCTTATCAATACCAAAACGACCTGCAATCATGCGAACAATTGACCGACGATCTAAATCCAGCGCTTCACGCGCACGTTGCACATTGTACGTCGGTTCTTGATGTCGACGGCCGTCCAGTGCGGGGCTCGTTCTCCACACTCTCTCGGCCATCATTGAAGAGGTTGTGCCACGCAAAAACTGCACTGACATTATTTCATCCTTGAACACTTGAAGAATCATGCCCAGAGTCTCCGTACCAGATTTCCCCAAACCAACACAAAACTTAATGACGTATCGCTGTTCAATCGTTCGCTGCATTTTGCGGTATTACCGACACACTCGACAGAGGTCCACTAAAATCAGAACCTTTTAGATGTCATTATGTCTTTTCTCAATGTCCCCAAGTCCATTTAAAGCAGTTTCATGGTAATAGTAATTAGGGGGAGGCGACTGACAGCTAAGGTCACTAGCGAGGCAATTTCATTTCCAAGTATCTATCGTATGTTCTTAGTGGCTGATCGTTCACATTTTTATTGCAAGCACTGACCATGAGGGGAAATAGTATATACGTGTACACGTAATTGGTGAATGTATAACTGAAGTTACATACACGTAAACGTGATGAAGAGAATCGGTTAAGTTTCCTATTAAATCATTAAGAATCAAATTCAACACCTCGCTAATGAGATCAAAGCTCTTTTTGGGTTTTGCACGCATAAATCTCCAATCTCATCTCCCCCGTCTTCCCGAGGGGTGAGTCAGTTGAATATCATATTAATAATAATAATATCACAAGAAAAACTACTGAGAATGAGATTCCCTCGTACGTCGTTTCTGGTTCTCCATTGCTTGTACTCTGCGTTATCAGCCGAGGTTATGACGTCAATTCTATCCATTAACATTCTCTTAGAACGGTCATGGTACATGGTTTTTTTAGATATGGGCGGAACGCTGTGTTTTATTTGGTGAAACTGACATTAAATTGATGTAACTGACTTAACAGTTTCAGCGTTGAAAGGTGTATTATGAAATCTGAACAATCCTCGTCCAAGAATGCGAAAAGGTAAACCATCCTATCTATTGAAGTTGTCAGTATGATCAGCTATTCATATTTATCTCGTCTCTCGTTATAAATGCCGTTTTCCGTATCACATTCTTAGTAGGTAGATATCATTTTCACATCTTGAATTTGAAATACGGAAGGCAGTCATACACAAAATGAGTAGAGCTAAAGAAAAGGCTACGGTATAAATAAAGAAGGTGAAATACGAAGGAAGGTTTAACCAAGATATCTCAACAACAATGTGATTTGAACTAAAAATAATAAGGCATTAAGAGACGCATTTTCATTTCGAGAAATTTCTTCGCCTAGTCAAATTTGGCTTCTGTCGTATTTCCGAAGAAAATTATTCGTCCCTATGCGTGCGAAGTTTATAAGGGATACTGCATTACGATGCTGTAGTAATGCATCATATATCGGTGACGATTGTACCACTTTTACGCCATCGCATATTAATTTATACACGATCTGAATTGAGTAAGTGATTATATACGTGATGAACCATGTGATGTGACCGCTTCGAAAGAAATAATTAGCGAATAAATCTGTATGCTTAAACAATACAGTCAAGCCATTCAAGAAAAATTGCCAAAAACGCTTTGGTCGATTTACCAACCCTCCCTAAAACTTCTACGTGGTGTTTCTAGTTCTTGTAATGATTTCGCTTATATGACGTGCGAGGCACCGAGGCTATTTTTTAGCATCAAACTACAAAGCAATTATGATTACACCCTTCGAATTTAGACTGATTCATTGATAAGATATTATTTTGAATCCATTATTCGATGTAACATCTACTATGGACCTCGTATACTTAGCTAAAAAAATTCAGTAGCGGCAGCATCTTTTCTAATTGATGCTAAAGAGTCTTTAGAGGATATGTTGCAAAAAAGACCCAATTAATCCTAGTCGACACCTTCGAATGTAATCATCATCAAGATGCGATTTTTAAAATCGAACCTCGCGCATTTCTAGATGATGCTGTTGTGAAAACTCCCCTCCGTAACCGGAAGGCTGAGAGCTATGGCTTCTCATTTCCAGGGGTGATGACACAGGGGAAACCTGTGGCAGGAGAATGACCGGTGGGGCTAAGCGTTACGTAAAGGCCAGGGGTCGGTGGCGCACGGGGAGAGGGGATTGAAGGAGGGCGAGGAGATGATGCATTCTCGTCGACTCCCTTGACCACAGCGTCGCACTCACCGCAGACGTCACATCTTCGCCGACTCTTCCCGTTTATCCTCCCCGTGAAGCTTGGGGTTTTGATAATCGCGTCGCGTCAGCAGAATCTCCCTAACGTGAGTCAACTGCGTAGCCCTTTTTACGCGGAGGGCACTTCCTGTCCCGGGCCTTTTATTTCTGTTTCCTCCGAAAGGGTTGGAGCGGAGGGAAAGATGGTGAGGGCTCCCGGGGGAGCGGGAGGGGCGCGCGAGGGGGAGTGGAAGCGGTGATGGGGCGTGGATGCACCACACGCTGGCGGAGGAGAGGCAGCGAGAAGGGGACGAAAGCAAGGTGAAGAAAATCAAATAGGGTGTAACTCGTGTGTTTATCGTTAGCCATTTGCAGAAATAACTGCAACATCCCAAGGAAGAAATTTGCATGGAGCATAGCGCTGTGTGAACCCTAAACCTGGTCTTTGCGGTTACAGGGTAAGCATAGATAGACTTTTTTGACGAAGATTTGGAGAGTAAACGTTGTACAGGAGAGGATGATGATTAACAAGGTCTTACTATGATGATAGAAGAGAAGTGGTTGCTCGGTAAAATTTGAATTAGGCAGAGAAAGTGGGTCGAAGGGATATTGATGTAACGGAACGCTGAAGACTGTAGGCATGAGGATATGAATGAACAACCAATCACAATGGTGGAAAAAATTTCATTATTACGATAAGAATTGGTGTTAATAAATAAAGGCTGACGGAGAAAACATTTAAAAACCACCTTATGGTAGTCCGCAAGGTTACTGCTTGAAAAATTGATGGAACAAAATATATGCTTGATAAGTGATATCATACATAAAACGAATAATGCTACATATTGGACATAGGTTTGGCAAAAAATGCTGGAAAAATCTGTAGAGCTTCATAAAAGAAAATAGATCCCATGAAAGGGATAGTGGAACACCATTCTAATGAGAAAGTTAGGGAGAAGTGTTATTTTCCATCGGTTAGATATCTTGAATAGCATAGTGCATTATGGACCTTGCGCAGGGGCCCTAATTTCGGAACTAAAAATGATAACTGAGAAAGGTTGTTAAGTGTTTGAAGAACCGATGAAAACGAACAGAAACATTCAAATTACTATTGAAAATACTGGGTTTGGAGCCACTGTCAGAACACACACATTTCTAAATTAATAAAAATCGTTCGAGATTAACGTAAATACAGAGGGAATAATGTCAGGTCCGCATTAAATCGGTGGTGGCTACATCGAGATGTTAAGTGATATTGGCTATCGAAAAGAGCGATTTAAGGAATCCTTTTTCCCGCGGACAATTCGTGACCACAACACGTGCGACAATTTGAACTACCCGAAAATGAATAAAACTGTACCGAATGTCAATAATGACCGAGTACACTAGAGGCTCGTGGCTAACTCCCCTGCCACATACCCTCGTAGTGGCTGCTAAAGGAAGATGTAAGTTAGGAGAATCCAGCTTTACCATTCTTGCTATTTATTGTGGAAAGTTTTAAACGAAATCTGAATTCAAATCACTGCTTAGAGCATTAGATACTCGGTGTGATGGTTACGTCATAAGAAATAATCACAAGAAAATGAATGAAATGCGGTTCCCAAGGAATAAGAAGGTTAAGCTAAACGTTGAAGTTGGGAGACAAACATTGGAACAGGTAAAGGGGCCTGAGCTCACGTATTTAGGATGTTTTGAAAAGGAGGGCAAAACAAGGACAATAAAAGCAGAGTGTTTTAAGCATAGAAGCTTTTACATAGAGGTCGGAGTTGACAACTATCGACCTTACTTGGATATGTAAAGGCAAGACAGCTTTAATATGGAGCGCAGTTTTCAATGGCTAGGAAACTTGGAAGTTGAGGCTAGCGGAAGAGGTTGGTTGAGGAACAGAATGGAGGCTTTTGAGATGCAGCTGGAGAGAATAATGGAGAAAATATAATGGGCAGAAAAGAAAACAAACGATGAAGGCAGGGCAATGAAAGAGAGACGGCTGGTAGAAAAAAAATCGAAGAAGGCTGGATAAGTGGGTACAAAAGATACTGAGAGGAAATGAAATAGTGAAGGCCATGGTAGAGAAGAGAATGTTGGGAAAGGGAGGAAGCAGGAGGAAAAAAATAGGCACATTAAATGGAATAAAGGGAGGTAGAAAGTATGCAGAGCTAATGAATGCGTTATTGTTATGTAATATAAGATTTAGGGATATTTTGTTTCGTGTTAGTCTGGTCGTAAGGAGTACAGAAGTGTATGGTGTGAGGGTTTATCGAAAACTTTCTTAAAACCGGGAGACTAATGCTATGAAAAAATAATGATTTTCTGTAAGTTAAAAAAGAATGTGATTGCAACTGTTCAGGTAAGAGTTGGATTAGATTTTATTATACACTGACAGGAATGAGTACTGGAATATAAAACAAACTTATTCTGTTTGAAAAGATTTGACGTCCATAGTATACTCTTATTTGCGAGTAATCTACTTCTTGAAAATCAAAAATGATTTATTGAAATTGATAGTTTGGAATAGGATCTACGTGAGGGTATGGTTACATTATAAGATTTATGAAGATAAGAAAAAAGGGCGGAAATAAATAAAACAGGTATTTTATAGGAAAAGGAATCTCCTATTAGACATTCGTATCAATTTAGAAATTTGGAAAACCTTTGCAAAGAATTTCATCTGAAGCACATTGCTTTATATGAGTGAGAGCTGGTTTCGGGAAGAGGGAGGAAGATCGTTTAGAGGGAGTGGAAATGTAACTCCGGAGAAGGATGATAAGCTTAGTGTGAAGGAAAAAAATGAGGAAATTCCAAAAACATAAGCAAAAAGAGTAGCCTTATGCAGCTAATGGAAACTAAATAGAATGCATTTTTCGATAACTTATTTCGGAAAAATTTTTTTGTAAATATAATGGAGGGAAATTTGTTAGGGAGTGAAAGAATGAGGGAGACCAAGGCAGCAGTAATGCAGTGAAAGCGAATTGATGGCGACTGAGGGTTACGTGCAACAATAAAGAAGCAGATACAGAATCCTTTGGTAGCAGAAAATGGATATAGCCTAGAGAAAAAGAAAATTTTACAGAAATAGTCTACGAAATATTTAAGTCTTTAAAATCTTTCCCCAAAGAAATAATTACCGTTACCTGGATGGGATTACAAAATTCATTACACATTTAGTTTTAAGTATAAAAACATTATTTCAGTGAATTACGCTTAATATAGAATGAATCTATCCCATAGTCGCGCCTCAAACAACCAATTATATTCTTAATTTAATAATTCCATCATTTGTTTATAAATTTAATAAAAGTAGAGTAACAGACTTTTTCTCTTGTGGGCTGTCTATATTCGCGTTTGAATAAATGAAAATGGGCCGGATGCAAGCGTCGCAACGCGACTACCACTCCTTGGACACACTGTTCAGATCAACGGAATACACTGCACATGTGATTGCACTGTTTTAAAACCTTCCACTTATTATGTTATTTAACAATTATGTGGTTAAATATCTTTCTAGCCTCATGTGGTAGGCTATTTAAACAAAGCAAGGATTGAAATTAATTTTGATCAAAGAATATTTTTCGTATTACAATGTCTCGCAACCAAGTGGACATTTGGCCCTTAAGCACTCACTCTTAGTTTTGGGCATTCGACCAAAAGATGTATCCACTAATTTTTAAAATTTATTACGACTCTCGCCAACTCAAAGAAGCTACTAATTCAAGAAGAAGATCGACTTCGGAGCTCTTCGACGTACGGAGTGGGAAGGAAGGAAGAAAAGAGTCAAGGAGGAAAAAAGAAACCACGAGCGAGCACCGAAATCTCCCGACCGCCTCAACAGCGGAGGATGCCATCCTTCTCCTTTGCCCACCTACCTCCGCCTCCTCCGTTTTCCCCTCTCTCTCCGGGGTCGAAAGATACACGAGCACGGTGCGGATCGGAACATATATATATATATGGAAGGAGGACGTAGACGTGGTATGGGAATTTTAGGGGGGAAGGTGGTGTGGGGTTGGCCGAGATGAAAGGGGGAAAAAGGGTGGGGGGTGGCGCACTTTGGCTTGGAAGGGAGTGGGTGTGTATTAGAGTGTGTGTGGGAGAGAGAGAGAGAGAGAGGAGCATCTCTGGGGATGCGGGAAGAACGTTTTATTTCTCCCCGCGGCGATCACGTGGCTGAGTTAGGACCGCGAGAGAGATACTTGGGAGGGAGGGGAGGAGGAGATGGAACGGGAAGGTGTAGAGGGGGGCATAGGATCTCCGACTCCCCCTTTTCCCCTTCCCCCCGTTTCTCTCCGGCTCTCCTCCATCTCTCCCTCCTCGCCCGCACGCCTCCTCGCTTCCCGAGGTGGCCGGGAAGGGTTTTGGTTACGGGCGAGGCGAGGAGATGAGGTTAGGGAAGATGGCCAGTGCAGGGAGAAATAGGGGAAAGAGAGAGAGAGACCCGAGGCGGGCCAAAGTCAAGGTCAGGGGAGTTGTTGCCGGCCCCCATCCTTCCCCTCTCTCCATTCCTATTTCTAGCCCCGCCCCCTTCATTCTCCTCATTCGACCAAACCACCCTCTCTCTCTCTCTCTTCTCTTCCCATCCACAGACTCTCGCATGCACACGGATCCAGGGCCGCCGGACGTCTAAAAATCCATTCTTCCTGCCCGCTCCTCCTAACCCCCCCTTCCTCAGACCATTCAATTCCCCTCATCCCACCCACAAAACCCTTTCTTCCCCCGCCCACCCAACTCGCATGCAGGAACAGATCAAGGACCGGACGTCCGAAGACTCTCACTCCACCGCCCCTGGACGCCGATGGTCGAAGAGTGGAAGGGGGTGGGCACATGGTCCTCCGCCGTCCTTCGCCCCAACCATGCATCAAACACCCCTTCCTCCAACCCTTCCTCTCCCCCCCCCCCCCGATCGCCGTTGAAGCGAGAGATGCAGTTCGCGCCAGATGTTCACGGATTTCGTCTGATTTCAAAATCTCCCTTTCCGACGGATTGTTTTTTTTCTCTCTCTCTCGCTCCAATATCTCTTTATTTTTCACTTATCTCGCGGGCGGAGAGCGAGTGGATGTTGTTGCCCTGTCGATCGTCGCCGAAGGCCATGGACGATCACAAAAAAAATCTCCGCCGCAGGAGGATTCATTACACTTAATGTTAGCGGCTCTCCCTCCGGGATGCATTCATTTGTAGGGGCTCCCATCCGGTCCATCGCGGGGAATCATCCTCTGCCCATCCGTCGTCCCGGCGTGAGGGGATCCGTTTGGCTGAGCCGAGTGCCGAAAAATCGCAGACTGATGTAAGGGTTCAGGGCTACTCTTGTGATAGCTACATAGGGTTTTATACGGCACAGATACATCGTCGTTGAAGCAAGACGACATGGGTAGTAGATTGGAGGTTTCTGAAAGGTGCGTGTGTAGAAGGATGGAAAATGTTAAGAGGACAGAGAGAAAGACAGACGAGGAAGTGCTAGGCTTGGTGGGGAAGGAGAGAGGGGTTTTAGGAGGGAAAAATCAAAAGGCGGTAGGAAAGGTGGATGCAGAGCATTTTGATAGGGAATGGGATGCTGAAGGCTGTGATAGAGGGGAGAACGTTGTGCAAGCGAGATGGTGGAACGAAAAGTACGTCGGTCGGAATGAAGGGAGGAAGGTTGTGTGTGGAATTGAAGAACGGTATATTGCATTATCAAGGTGTCAGATTTAGTCTTGTCAGGCGAAGGTTAGAAATATAGCAATGCTAAACTTGAGTTCATCCAAAATCTGCTTTAACGTTGGACTACCCTTTAGCTTTTTGGCTACCAAATTTACATTATTGCAAATGTAATTCGGTAAGAGATTATGAAAAATAAATAATTTTAATTTTGTGTGTATGAGTTTATTTATTCGAAAGTCATTTTATTTTACCAATGGGGGATTATACATTTCCTGATGGTATTATCAGATTTACGTTTGTAAATCAGGCTTACGTTTGAAAAAAAATGTAAATGCTCCGAAAGTATCCGGGTAAACTTAGTAAACTAGTATCCTATTGGTAAACTAGTATCCGAAAGTAAACTATTCGTTAGTTATTGGCAGAATCACTGCAGGTAGAGAGATGAATTAAGAAAGCAAATGACAGATCAGAAGTGTATCAACGAAAACTCAGATGTGTGTTATCTCAATTATTCTTCTCTCGCGGAAATATACTCTGACTCCCCAACCCCGAGTTATCTACGAGAAGAAAGCGACCCCAAGCACACAATAAATATACTTTTCAAGTCCTCTTTTGTAAGGGGAGCTATCCGCTCATTTGCTATCACATGGTCATTCTAAAAGGGTAAAATATATACCACGGGCTCAGCGTGATTCAAGAGGGTTCACAGAATTATCTGTGCATTTGATCGGCCCAGTTTCTCGTCGCCACAGGCGGGCGAGGGGCCTTTCTTCTAACGCCATTGACTAAAATCCAATCTATACATGATATCTCCGAAATCATTTATTGTGATGATTGATTCAGCTAAAAATCGACATTTCAATCAATCAATCGACTTCTCCAATTGATACATCAGAATAACATTGCCCGACCGCGGAAGGGGTCATAGTCGGGTCAAAATTAGTCTGTTGTGAATTCACTCCCTGCCACACACCCTAGCGATGGCTTAAAAATATAAGTCGCATTTTGAACATTTTTAAAAAAATATTAAGTAACAATGAAAATTTTGACTCCTTGGGAAGAGGCATGCATTCGATAACGCAGGCGGCACTCCTTTAAGTTTGCGAGCGCTCGTTTCGTTCCTCTAGTATAATCCTAGTATGGAAAATTTCGATTTTACATAGTGCAATCGGCATTTGGTAGTCGAGTGGGTAGGGCATAGGCCTATTGACCAGAGGGTCGGGTTCGATTTTCGGAAACCCCTCTGAGTACCCTCACCTTCACCCAAGCTTTGTGATGTTTCGGGTACCATATCTTCTTGAAAAACCATAGGTGACACTGGGAGATGGTCTGGTCCCCCATCCATGATGTGTGAATTTCACACGCCCTCGGGTTTAGTACTAGGTGAGCTGTACCCTCACCTATCAACCGACCTTTGGGTTGATAACTGTGGTGATATATGTAGTACGGTGGGCTTCGTGACATGATGTATAACCATGTACCACATGAATGGCGATTACTTTTTTCGAAAATGTCAGCATTTGCTAATGGTAATCGAAGGGTGAGCACGAAAAATGTGGTTTCCAAGAGCATCTCCATTTTCACCGGGAGATCGAACGGTCTTCGACCGACGGCCAGTCGGAATCTCCTCGCTAACTCCTGTAGCCTTTCCCTCTCCCCTACCACACCATGCACACACCCTGCCGATATCACGGCACTCTTTTGTACCCATCCCTGGAGCACGACCAACACCAGGCCACATCCTTTAATCCTCCTTCCCCTCCCACCACCGGATGCTGTTCCAGCTTCGGAGGGTTGGTCGGACGTCGCGATCTCTCCTTTGAATATCCTACCGTCTTGTCCAACCCATTATTTTTTCGTCCGTGGGACCAAGATGCCGCTGAGTTCCCTCCCTCAATGACACACACCAAACTGAAAGGACCGCTGTTATGGCCGTTGCGCAGAAAGCATCCAGTAAGCAGCCTTCCGTTCTTGAGGTACACACTACCACAGAAAAGCATTGGCTATAAAATTCAACGAAATACCCAAGCGTCCGTTTGAAAAAAATAATTCATTTAAAATAATCAATGGAATAACATGTTAAGTTCGGTCTCATTTAATCTTTGGTCAAGACACTTAAACCAGGAGGGTACAGATACGACTCCTCATCATAGGTATACAGCCTGATGATTAGAATTATCCCCGGAACAGGAAGTTTCCCTTCAACCTGAGAGCTCAAAACCGTACAACAGCTCGATTTACATTGAACCCATTTTTTCTGCGTCCTTAGAATTTCCCCCCACAACTTTCTGTTGGTCCTAGCATATTAAAAACTTCGTTTATCATTCTCAGCTCGGTTCTCTTGTCCAGGTAACTTTCTTCTGGGTATTGTGCTTGTGTATCATTATTTTTACCTGATTAGCGTCAGCAGTTCTATATGAAATCACCCCAGGAAAGTCTTAAATGATACGTCCGCTAAATAATAACCAACAACTCCATGGAATGAGCTAAATGATTAAATAACTCGCATTTAAATGTAAACATGCCATGATTAGTGGTATTTGATAAAAAGCTATAGATGCAAATTTGCTATGAGAGGTTAGTAGAACACATATGGAACCTAATCAAGCATTAAAATTATTTCAAATTCATCATCCAGCATGATTCATAGCTTGAAATAATGTAGATATAACGTAATATCGGAAACAGAAAACAACATTTTCTCCGGAAGAGTACAAAGAAAAAAGGAACTATGTCAAAACGAAAAGCAAATAGCCATTGGACAACAAATGTTATGTTCTAACCGTTGGAGAGTAACTGCAAAAGATTCATTCAAGGTTTTGAACTTATTCAAGGTACGCAATGAAATGTCCCTCTTAATTATTGTCTACTGAAATCTCATTCTCATCACAAGAACTTCCATTTTTAACCCTATCTTATTTTCTCATTCATTTCTTCCTCTTCATTTCATATCCACATGATACATTGGGATTGTGGAGTATAGCTTTCGGATAGAGAATTAATTGTAATGTCCAAATCATGCACCCATCCATAGCTCAATAAGGGTTTTCAAGATTCAGACGTAAAATTCAGTATTATTTCATGCCCGTTATTAATACTTTATTGTTCGGGAATCGAAAGCCACACGTTAACTGTATCTGTAGCAGCAGTTTCTGAAAATGGACTTTGCCAGATATTTCTCCTTTAATCACAATGTTTTAATGATAATTTTGTAGCCTTATGAAATACTACCCATTGGCACATTAAGTTTACATCAGTTACTACTTTTGCATAAATTGTTCCACTTAGATTCATGTCATCATAACACAATTTAAACTACGTTATCACATATTCCTAATTTAATTAATGAATCTATATATGTTTTTATATTTTATTACATATATCTTCTTCGGAAGATTAGTTAGGACTAACTAATCTTCCGAAAAAGAAGGAGTTAGAGTCCGTTGAAATTATCAAGATATAATGTGTGAGTGTTCCTTTTATGTGTTCTCATGTTGTGTGTTGCTCTCTAAGTTTTTTATTTGACACTTCCGTGTTATTTCGAAGAAATCATATACATATATATATATATATATATATATATATATATATATATATATATATATATATATAGACACTATAGGAACCGTTAACGGGAAAAGGATAAGGAAACCATGGGTAACGGATGAGATGATTGCAAAGATGGATGAAAGAAGAAGATGGAAAAATGTAAACACAGAGTTAGGCAAAATGAAGTACAAAGAGTTAAACAATAAATTGAGAAGGGCCACAAATAAAGCAAAAGAAGAATGGTGGAAAACGCAATACGAGGATATGGAAAGTTTACAGAAGAAGGGTGAAATTGGTGCTCTATACAGCAAGGTTAAGTTATTATCGGGAAGTAAGAAGCCAAGATCTGTGCTAACAGTTAAAGATAAATGGGGTAAGATAATAGTTGAACCAGGAAAAATCCAAGAGAGATGGAAGGAATATATAGAAACACTGTATGGTAAAGAACTTAGGCCGACAAGGTTAGACATAGAAAAGGAACATGACGTAGAAGAAGATAGCTTAGGTCCAGGCATACTCGACGATGAAATAGAAAGGGCATTAAAGGAGATGAAGGCAAATAAGGCTGTGGGGGTGGACAATATTCCTGTAGAAATGTTGAAATGGTTAGGGAAAGGTGGGAAAAAGGCCATATATGGACTGATTCGTAGTATCTATGAGGAAGGAATCTGGCCGGAAGATTTTGTGAGATCGGTGTTAGTTCCTATTCCAAAAAAGGCAAAGGCTTCGTCATGTGAGGATTACAGAACAATAAGTTTGATATCCCACGCAGCTAAAGTTATTCTCAGGATCATCAACAAAAGGATAGAGAGTAAGGCAAATGATTACTTAGGGGATGATCAGTTTGGGTTCAGGAAAGGAAGAGGTACGCGTGATGCCATTGCAGTAATGAGATCACTAGTCGAGAGGAATATAGAATACAATCAGGACGTTTTTGCCTGTTTTGTAGATTTCGAAAAAGCGTTTGATAGAGTGAATTGGGAAAAATTAATGCGTGTATTGCAGAAAATAGGAATGGATTGGAGGGACAGGAGACTGATCCGCAACCTGTACATGTCTCAGAGTGCTCAGGTGCGAGTGGGGAACGGAGAGTCCGGATGGGCAGTGTTAGGAAGAGGTGTAAGGCAGGGTTGCCCATTGTCACCGGTACTGTTCAACGTATATGTAGAGGAAATGATTAAAGAGGCATGGGAAGAACTGGAGGTAGGAATGAAAGTCGGAGGGGAATTCGTAAAATCGGTTAGGTTTGCTGATGACCAAGCATTAATTGCTCAGTCAGCCAAGGGGTTGCAAGCATTGTTGAGTGAATTGGAGGTTCAGTGCGATAAATATGGGATGAGAATAAATATTAATAAAACAAAGGTTATGCGATTTTCCAGAAAGAAAAAGGCTAAGCTAAATATAAAAAAAGGCGGGGAAAAAATAGAGCAGGTAGAACAGTTTACATATCTCGGAAGTGTTTTGGACCAACACGGTCAAAGTGGTAGGGACGTAAGGAGAAGAATTGCGCTAGGCAAGGAGGCTTTCTCAAGGAGGAGGGAGTTGATGACGGGGACGTTGAGTAGGGATGTTAAGACAAGACTCGTAAAAACTCTGATATGGAGCGTAGCTATGTACGGCGCGGAAACGTGGTCGCTGAAGCAGGAGGATAGACGTAGATTGGAGGCTTTTGAAATGTGGGTGTGGAGAAGAATGGAGAAGGTGAAATGGACCGAAAGGAAAACAAATGAGGAAGTACTAGAAATGGTGGGGGAGGAGAGGGGTTTGTTGAGAGAAATCCTATGGAGGCAGGAAAAATGGATGAAGGGCGTATTGAGCGGTAGTGGAATGTTGAAGAGGGTAATAGAGGGAAGAATGTTGGGCAAGCGAGGTAAGGGTAGGAACAGGATAGGGATGTTGGACGAGATGAAGGGAGGAAAGAAGTACACCGAGATGAAGAGGGACCTGATATAGATTAGTTTGCTAGGTGGGGAGTCACAAAATGTTTATTTGATAGTTGGGTCCATCCAAAAACCTACCTTAACCGGTAGATTACCTTAAAAAATATATATATATATATATATATATATATATATATATATATATATATATATACATATATAATGTAAATTCACTAATAGTCATAACAAACACAGAAACCAAAACACACAAAAGAGAGACTCACTGGTTCTCGAATTTTCGGTGGTCCAACCACCTTTCTCAAGAGGATTGTTCTGTTCCTAATTCCTCTTGAGAAAGGTGGTTGGACCACCGAAAATTCGAGAACCAGTGAGTCTCTCTTTTGTGTGTTTTGGTTTCTGTGTTTGTTATGACTAATAGTGAATTTACATTATTGTACACGTTCGTGGGTTTTCTAAGAAAGTGACTATATACATACATATATATATATATACACATATATATATACATATTCAAACACGAAATACCGCCATATGGCGAATAAATATTCATACAAATTGAAATAGAGATAAGGAAAATGGTAAAGGTACACATATAAAGGACAAACACAAAAGAGGTGGGGATGGCGGACGTGAGCAGATCACGAATGTAAAAATACTTTCCTCGACCGGGACATGAACATGTCCCGGTCGAGGAAAGTATTTTTACATTCGTGATCTGCTCACGTCCGCCATCCCCACCTCTTTTGTGTTTGTCCTTTATATGTGTACCTTTACCATTTTCCTTATCTCTATTTCAATTTGTATGAATATATATATACATATATATATATATTTTTTTTTTAGGTAATCTACCGGTTAAGGTAGGTTTTTGGATGGACACAACTATCAAATAAACATTTTGTGACTCCCCACCTAGCAAACTAATATATATCAGGTCCCTCTTCATCTCGGTGTACTTCTTTCCTCCCTTCATCCCGTCCAACATCCCTATCCTGTTCCTACCCTTACCTCGCTTGCCCAACGTTCTCCCCTCTATAACCATCTTCAACGTTCCACTACCGCTCAATACGCCTTTCATCCATTTTTCCTGCCTCCATAGGATTTCTCTCAACAAACCCCTCTCCTCCCCCACCATTTCTAGTACTTCCTCATTTGTTTTCCTTTCGGTCCATTTCACCTTCTCCATTCTTCTCCACACCCACATTTCAAAAGCCTCCAATCTACGTCTATCCTCCTGCTTCAGCGACCACGTTTCCGCGCCGTACATAGCTACACTCCATATCAGAGTTTTTACGAGTCTTGTCTTAACATCCCTACTCAATGTCCCCGTCATCAACTCCCTCCTCCTTGAGAAAGCCTCCTTGCCTAGCGCAATTCTTCTCCTTACGTCCCTACCACTTTGACCGTATTGGTCCAAAACACTTCCGAGATATGTAAACTGCTCTACCTGCTCTATTCTTTCCCCGCCTATTTTAATATTTAGCTTAGCCTTTTTCTTTCTGGAAAATCGCATAACCTTTGTTTTATTAATATTGATTCTCATCCCATATTTATCGCACTGAACCTCCAATTCACTCAACAATGCTTGCAACCCCTTGGCTGACTGAGCAACTAATGCTTGGTCATCAGCAAACCTAACCGATTTTACGAGTTCCCCTCCGACTTTCATTCCTACCTCCAGTTCTTCCCATGCCTCTTTAATCATTTCCTCTACATATACGTTGAACAGTACCGGTGACAATGGGCAACCCTGCCTTACACCTCTTCCTAACACTGCCCATCCAGACTCTCCGTTCCCCACTCGCACCTGAGCAGTCTGAGACATGTACAGGTTGCGGATCAGTCTCCTGTCCCTCCAATCCATTCCTATTTTCTGCAATACACGCATTAATTTTTCCCAATTCACTCTATCAAACGCTTTTTCGAAATCTACAAAACAGGCAAAAACGTCCTGATTGTATTCTATATTCCTCTCGACTAGTGATCTCATTACTGCAATGGCATCACGCGTACCTCTTCCTTTCCTGAACCCAAACTGATCATCCCCTAAGTAATCATTCGCCTTACTCTCTATCCTTTTGTTGATGATCCTGAGAATAACTTTAGCTGCGTGGGATATCAAACTTATTGTTCTGTAATCCTCACATGACGAAGCCTTTGCCTTTTTTGGAATAGGAACTAACACCGATCTCACAAAATCTTCCGGCCAGATTCCTTCCTCATAGATACTACGAATCAGTCCATATATGGCCTTCTTCCCACCTTTCCCTAACCATTTCAACATTTCTACAGGAATATTGTCCACCCCCACAGCCTTATTTGCTTTCATCTCCTTTAATGCCCTTTCTATTTCATCGTCGAGTATGCCTGGACCTAAGCTATCTTCTTCTACGTCATGTTCCTTTTCTATGTCTAACCTTGTCGGCCTAAGTTCTTTACCATACAGTGTTTCTATATATTCCTTCCATCTCTCTTGGATTTTTCCTGGTTCAACTATTATTTTACCCCATTTATCTTTAAGTGTTAGCACACATCTTGCCTTCTTACTTCCCGATAATAACTTAACCTTGCTGTATAGAGCACCAATTTCACCCTTCTTCTGTAAACTTTCCATATCCTCGCATTGCGTTTTCCACCATTCTTCTTTTGCTTTATTTGTGGCCCTTCTCAATTTATTGTTTAACTCTTTGTACTTCATTTTGCCTAACTCTGTGTTTACATTTTTCCATCTTCTTCTCTCATCCATCTTCGCAATCATCTCATCCGTTACCCATGGTTTCCTTATCCTTTTCCCGTTAAGGGTTCCTATAGTGTCTTTAGCGGCTTCCAATATCCCTTTCTTGATACATTCCCATTTCTCTTCGATAGCACTCAGTTCTTTACCGTCATCCATCATTTTCTCTACAGCCTCCTGATACTCCTTCCTCGTTAATTCATTTACTGCTTCTAAATTCCATTTTTTAACCCGCCGCCCTTGCCTTATCTTCTTGAAACGAACATTACATTTCATAACAACTAAATTGTGGTCAGAGTCCGCATCCGCTCCTGGGAAACTGTGCGAATTTATCACACTGTTCCTAAACCTGTGCCTAACCATAATATAATCTAACTGATACCTTTCTGAGTCACCTGGCATTTTCCATGTATACCTACGCCTTTTGTGGTGTCTAAACCATGTGTTAGTGATGACTAACCCCTGTCTCCTGCAGAATTCGATTGCTTTCTCCCCGCGTTCATTCCTCGTGCCTAACCCATAGTCCCCCACCTCACCACCATCTCTTCCTTCGCCTACCGTCGCATTCCAATCCCCCATCACTATCAAATGTTTCCCTGCAGGAACACTCGCGATGATATCCTCTAACTCATCATACATCCTATCGACTTCTTCCTCCTTGTGGTTGCTCGGTGGCATGTATACCTGAATAATGACCAAGTTCGTCGGCTCTGCTTTAATCTCTAC
Source organism: Hetaerina titia (assembly GCA_037158775.1). Classification (NCBI taxonomy): domain Eukaryota; kingdom Metazoa; phylum Arthropoda; class Insecta; order Odonata; family Calopterygidae; genus Hetaerina; species Hetaerina titia. Next base: position 82,121,506 of record CM073775.1, on the reverse strand, counting down.
GAGTAAAATTCTATCTGTCGCTTGCTCTATGTTGACTACGCTTCTTCCTACCCCTTTATTTAAAATTAAGGCAACCCCTCGTTGGCACTCATCCCCGCCGCTGTATATTACTCTATAATTGTCACTCCAGTAATCCCCGCTATCCTTCCATCTCACCTCGCAGAGGCCTAAAACATCTATGTTACCTCTTTCCATCTCTCGCTTAATATTTTCTAATTTGCCTCTCCTCAACATTGTCCTGACGTTCCTGGTTCCTATTCTAACTACTTTCGCCTTCTTCTGAGTCTTCTGTCCTGCTGAAGTTATTTCTTCCCTGCAAGGGTTTCGTGGGATGACGACCGCGGAAGCCTTGCCTCTCCCGCTGCCGGGCACGACACACGGCCTCTTGGGCCGTGTCCCGTAGTTGCCAGGACTCATATTATCTATAGTGCCCATCATAATATTCTTGGGAATCATAATTGAGGTGGTTTCCCGTTGCCTTCCTCAATAGTGTTTTTAACGTGACACCATCACTTAATGGCCGCCCCACTGGGGTCAGACGCCATTGCAGCCGCCTCACTGAGGAACAGACGCTGCGTGGACTACCTTTCGTCTGGCTCCTAACCTTCGACCTATCTGGCATGGGTGACCCTTCCAGGAGTAATTATTATTACTCCCGCCAGCACAGCTCTAGGGGTCATCGGAACACACAAGCCCTTCCACCACGACAAATATACATATATATACATATATATACACATATATATACATATATATACATATGTATACACATATATATACATATATATATATATATATATATATATATATATATATATATATATATATATATATACATACATACACATATACAGGCATATATGGTAAACCATTTGTAACTATGGGAAATAAAGTCAATTACCGAATCTACCGAACACAAAATTTGACTCACCATATCCTGGATTAACCTCCGTCAAATATACGCCGCATATCCCCTGTCCAACTCCAACGAACTCCTCGAGAGTTGGGTCTCAGCGGACACCGTTCGCGTTGATAAATTGATGGCTGGTCAAGCATTTCAAGATGTTCGAGTAATCTCAATGGCCGAGTTGTTCCATTCGAAGGCAGAAAACAATACCTGCAATTGTCAATTCAATTACTGGTTCATGCCGTGAAGGTTGAAGAAATATAATGGTGTTTTAAACCGCAATTAGGCTTATCCCATCTTTTTTAAGTTTTCGAAAATTATAAAATTTATATTACCATATTACATAATGGGGAAAGAATGAAAGAGGAAAGGAGTGTAATATTTATCGGCAGTATGAATGACCAAGAATCTACAGACTCAGAGATAGTGCAGTGGGAATAGGGAATCCTTGCTGAAGGAAGGAATTTAAAAGGTGTAAGGACAGCTGAAACAAGGAAAGCAGTAATAAGACGAAAGCAGAAATAAGAAGAGAGGATCGTGGTGGAAGACACAGTCCGAGGATATGGAAAGGTTACAGAGAAAGGGTGAAATTGGTGTGAACTAATGAAAAAACAAGGGAAAATCGTGGCAAAAAATCACAGATAAGTCAGGAAAATTATTGATAAAACAGGTAAGATTCAAGGGAGGCAGAAAGGATACATTGATGTGTACAGGGTTCGTCCGGAAAATAAGTGTACTGATTTTTTCCCGCCGCTCCAGGCGCGCCCAGCACCGCTCTGACGGGCTGCGATTGGAGGGGGGTATGTTGGCAAGCGACGCTGAAAAAGGCAGTCGGCTCTGAGCTGTGGTGTAGTGAGGACCTCTGTTAACGCGAACCTCCACGCTCGACCCACGTCACGGAACGCGATGCCGAAGTTTTTGGAGCAGCGTTATTCCATCAAATTTGCGGTAAAGCTTGGGAAATCGTCTACCGAAACTGTCGGTATGATTAACCAGGCTTACGGTGAGTCAGCCATGTCCAGAAACATGATCTTTCGGTGGCACAAGATGTTCGTGGAGGGCAGAGAAGAGGTCGACGACGGACCACGGCCTGGACGCCCATCAACGACACTCACCGACGAAAATGTGCGAAAAGTTCGCGATGTACTGAACTCTGATCGTCGTCTTAGTGTTCGGATGATAGAGCAGTGTAATGTGCCAAAAACAATAGTGCACGAGATTATTAGGGACCAATTGCGAAAAATTTGTGCAAAGTTGGTGCCGAAAGTGCTCAGTGATGATCAAAGACTCAATCGTTTGGAAATCGCGACACAACTTGCGGATCACTGCAAAAATGATCCACGTTTTTTAGAGAACGTCTAGAGACTTCTTTCTGTTCCCGAAGATAAAGAGGAGTTTGAAAGGAACGCGATACGGGACTTTGGACGCCGTCCAAGAGGCCGTGACGACGTGTCTTCGAGAGGTTCCCGATGATACCTTCGCGGGAGCGTTCCAGGAATGGGAACGCCGCTGGAACAAGTGTATCGACTCACAAGGGTCCTATTTTGAGGAATATTACCTTAAGATATGTAAAAGTGTAATAATTTTTTTTTCCTGAGCTCAGTACACTTATCTTCCGGATGAACCCTGTACATGGAAAAGACAATTGATCAGCAAGCTTAGACATAGAAAGAGGATATGACATAGATGAGGATAGCTTAGGTCCAGGCTTACTCTACGGTAACATAGAAAGGATATTACGAAAAATTAAAGTCAAATAAGGCCGCGGGGGTTGATAACATTTCTGCGGAGCTATTTAAGGGTTAAACAAAATGAGAGGGGAATAGCATGCATGGGCTATTTCTTAGCATTAACGAGGGAGCAATTTGGCCGGAAGATTTCGTCATAGCACATAGCAGTTTTTAGTTCCAATCCCATAAAATGGGTAAAACCGTACGTGGGGACTATAAAACAGAGTTTGATTTCGCACGCAGCTAAAGTGGTTTTCAAGATCATCAATAAGAGAATGGACTAAACGGAAATGACTGATTAAGAAATGAGCAGTTTTGGCTCAGAAAAGAGAGAGGCCCTCGTGATGCCATAGGAGTTATGAGCTCACTAATTAAGAAGAACAAGGAATACAATCAGGATGAATTGTCATGTTTCATAGATTTCGAGAAGGTGAAAGGTTTTATAGAGTTAATCGAGTAGAATTAATCAATACATTATAATCAAACAATCAAAAATTCTAATATATTGAGACATATACATGTCTCGTATGTCTCAGGCTGATCAGGGACAAGTGACGGATGGAGATCCAGGATGGATAGTGACCGGAAGTGAAGTAAGACGGGGTGTCCATTATCGCCTGTGTTTTCCAACATAAGAGTACATATGAGTTTGGAAGAAATTGGAAAAGAGACATACGAAGGGCTGGATGTAAGAATGAAACTCGGTGGGGAATCCATAAAATCAGTTTAAAAACCTATAAAATACCAAGTGTATTAACAAGATTAAAGTTAAGGTAATGGTCTACGGCTGAGTTAGGGAAGAAAATCTCCAAGAATGACTGTGGATAGACACACTGGAGCCAGTGGATCAGCTTTGCTATTTTGTCAGCAGGATGAGAAGAAATGGGAGCAGGAAGAAACAACTACTAACGTGAAACAGTGTTAACTTAGAGATAATTAAGCGATTCATGAACCGCTATAAATGGGTTTCAAATTTCTATGGATTTATACGATCGACGGAGCACCGTAGAAAAAGGTTTAGGGTGGTTGATATGTTTAATTATAGAAGAGTACTGAAAATAAAATGGATAACCACAGTAAGAAATAAATAAGCAAGTCGAAGAGTGGGCGAAAAGAGAAACCAATGGAGGGCATAGAAGACGGAAGTTGATTGGCACTATCCTGAGGCACGCCAGTTTACTTAATATCACAATTGAAGGGAATTTCGAGGGAAAGAGATTGGCAGAGAACATCTAAGTCTGTAGAACTATTACAAACAAATCCTCGGATTGGTAATCCACGATGATTGTGAATTAATTGTCTGATCAACATGAATAAATCCAGTGAGGATAATAATTTTAACAGAGGAAAAATATGATTTCACAACAAGAATTGTCTAAAAATAGCCAGCGGTGAATAATGATCCTATTGCACGTTTTAACGTTTATTCCTCCATATGAGAAGGCAGGAAAGATGGACGCATAGCATTTTGATTATAAATGGGAGGATAAAGACTGTGATAGAAGGGAGGACGTTGGGCAAGCGAGGATGGAGTAGAAATAGAATAGACATGTTGGATGAAATAGAGGAAGGAAGTATGGGTATGAATTAAATAAGAGTTATTCCATCGGTTCGATCGTCTTATCGACTATTTTTGTCGACATAATATTCCATGTCGTCGACCTAACAAATAAACGAGAATTTTTCTTCATATATATTTCTATTTTTCAACATAGTCTCCTTTTAAGTCAATACACTTTTTCCAACAATGTTCTAATTATTTCGGTTCTTTGAATTTATCCGTAATGAACTGTTCGATATGAAAAATATATTGATACAGTGTCTATTTATCATCGTATCGTACAGTCCAAATACTTCGTTCCAATTTCAACTTCTGCTCCAGTTATATACAAAATATATAGGCAATACCAACTCACCGATATCGAATATATTAAGTAACATGTATTGATGGTTAGTGCGCGTCGACAATCTCGCATATATCTTCATATTTAAAAATGTCTTTCGTGGGACAGAAGTTTACAAAATTGCAATCTGAACATTTAGTAATATCCCACCATCGCGTGTTAATAATATTTATGATCACTGTCTATTGATTCCTTCAATTTCTCAGGAATTCCTTACTTCACTTTGTCTCCTCATCACTATTTTTGTTCCTGAAAATGCACATAATCGAAATTAATGGTAAACTGACAGGATATCTATATATCTGATTGATGATTAAGGGAAATAAGGACGCTAAGAAAAGCTCGGTAAAGTTTTATCATGGGGCGTGCTTTTGTGCTGAGTGGAAACTTGACCATTGACGCATATGGGTAGATGGGTGGCTATTGAGATGTAGGTGTCAGGAGAATGGGAAAGGTGAAATGGACATAGAAAGGAAAAACAAACGAGGATACGCTAGACATGGTGGGGTAGGAGAGGTCCAAAGAGAGTAGAGGTCCAAAGGAGTCTGGAGAAATACGTAGATGCAGAGTATTTTGACTGTAGATGGAATTCTGAAGGCTGAGATTGGAGAAGAGAGTGGAGAACGTTAGGGAAGCACGGTTTGGGGAGGGAGAGAATATTCATGTTGGATGGAATAAGGGGAAGTAGAAGAGATGAAATAGATGAAGATTTTTTTTAATGTTACTTGTTTGTATTTTTAATTTTTTGTTTACTTTGATATCTTTTTGATCAATTCGCCGAATTTTACCTCCCTTTTGTTTTAAATGTAAAAAAGCTCCTTTATTCCTTATAAGGATGTCATATTACTTAGCGGTTCACTTATTTATTTAACATATCGCTGAGATTATGGCTCATAACTCTTTCTATTAGCTAGTTATAACATAAGCTGACTTCTGTTAATGTTAGAAACCGTATTATGACCATGCACTAACTTTTGAATACGAAACAATGGGGAGAATACTCTGGAGTGAAAATATGGGGAAGGAGAGAAATACTACATATTTAGCTAATCGTTTTAAGATGTGTGCAAATATATTGTCTTTTGTCTGCATCTCATACAACTTTCGTAATCGCTTTAGCCGATTCAATAAACCTTTGAAGACTATAAAATATCAAGGAATGGTAAAATGAGTAAGACCATTTAAATTTTTTTATTAAAAATTCATGATCTTGACAATAATTAATAATCACTTAGTGATAACACAAATTGATCGATAATATGTATTTTACTAAAAACTCAGATATAGTTAATTGAGATTATGATTTATAAGTTAGTGTTGAGGTAGGCACTTCACTACTTGTACATCATAATTATTTTCCCTGGATAAAATGCACACCTGCTACTCACTCTTATCTGCACAACGTAAGAACTTCGCTCTGACTACTATGGTGATGTAATATATTTTTATGCATACATAGACGTAGATTGGAGGCTTTTGAAATGTGGGTATGTCCCACGTGGGAATATGGCAAACTTCCCAAATCATACTAATTGCTCGAATAAATGCCATTTCTTCTAGTGCGATTGGATTTCACAAAATAATATCTTCAAATTCCACTTCTGTGTAAAGATGAAGAGGATAGATGATGACGGAAGCTAAATTAAGAAAGGAGTAGGGCAGAGTTACATAGATCATTATTGATTCCTTCGATCGTAGTCTCTTGCGATTATTTTGATGTTTGTTTTATCTGAAAATTACTTTCTATCGATTAAATCATTCCTTTCGGTGCAATGAAAGGAGTTGGTGTTCCACTCTCAAAAATTCCTCAAATTTCGACCTATGATTCCTTCCGTAAGGAAATCGCTCTCGAAAAAAAATATTATTTGAGGCAAAGCGGAATAAAGCCCCGAAATGCGAGGTTGGGGGACTCCTTATTGAGATTTCCAGACACCCGCCGACCCCTGCCACCCATGGCCGCGAGGATCGTGACTCCGGCCATTCGGAGGTGCCCACGCCCAAGGGGACTCCACCCCTCCCCCCGGCGTTGCACCCTCTAGCCTCCTACAGTTACCCTCTCTCCAAGCCGCTGCAGCACCTAGAATCTCGCCCCCCCTCCCACGCCCTCCACTCCCCATTCCCCCTTCCCTCCACCCGCACCGAGACATGAGCGTCGAGAGCAAGTTGGACTATTTCACGCGATATACGTATGCCTCCGTCGCCATTTCCATGTCGACCCCCAGAAAAACGCACCCCCTCGCTTCTCCCCCCTCCCTCTCCCCCTGAGCCCCACCACAACGCCCTCACGTTTTCTCCAGCCGTGGCACGCGCCTATCTGTCTCTCTGTTTGTGTAAACCGCGTCCGGTTTAGTCTAGGAGGGGTGGCAGTGAAAGGAGCACGCGTTTTCCTCAAAACACTCAACTTTCCTCTCCCCACGGCACCTTCCCCTCTTTATATACACACACGCACACTCGAACATACATCCACACTCGAACATAAATACAAACACACGCGTGCATTCACCGCAATGTCGACGGCTCTATATCCTCTCCAGCTTCAACTATGAAATCCCATATGGTGGATCATATCAGGCTTATGAGTGGGTGCCCTGCCTTTCCCTAAGTTTCTCCCTATGTATTTTAACTGTTAAATCGAATGAAATCAAGGGGACAGGCCTTCACGATGCTCTCCAATTAGACATTATTCCGAAGTTACCAATGACTACAAAATAAATAGAATGGTTTGAGGCGTCACTTTGTGGAAGCGATTCATATCAGGAAAGAAAATACTTGGTTCTTCCACATATATTTTATTATGCACGACCTAGGTTTCCACATTTTACTATGCACGACCTGTAGATGACTTTGTAAGTCGAAACCTAGGTCGCGTATAATACAATATATGGGGAAGAACCAAGTATTTTCTTTTCCGACAAAAAATAAACAAAAACGGAATTTCGCATGGGTTATATTAGTCCTCCAAGTTCGTTCTCTATAAGCGTTTGCTAATTGAACTCCCTCTGCTTTCGCAATAATGCAGCTCTACTAATTTATCTATCACTAATCACGGAATCCACTACTCTGTAAAAGGAATGTTGATATTTAATAAAAATTAAACCTTTAGATTCAATTAAACCTCCAGATAGAAGGATTTCTCTCATGCTCAAAAATGCCTTTCTACAACATGCAATAGTTGTTGTGCTTGACTATTTCATCTAATCTTAGTATTTATGTTAATTTTATTACTTCGAGCTCTTGGTTTCATCTTAGAATGATTGCATAAAATTTGAGGGAAGAACGAGTTCTTGAATCTGTCGTTGACGGTGCTTATCTTTCTTATTTTCTACGGGTAGTGGAATGTACCAATATAATTTGGTGGCATAATATTTCCCACTTGATCGCAAGAAAATTCAGGTGCCCTGTACCTTTCCACAAGTGCAAGTCTTGTCTGCCCTCCTCGAGAATCAAAGGGCTATCACTCATTCCTCCAGCATACCCAAAACACTTTTTCCGTGGGATTTTCTCCGAGTCTTAGCAATATTTTTAATTTCCATTTACAACCATGTATCGCATACACTTGCCCTGCATTCTAACATGGCCGAACTGAAACGAAGTACCAACTCTCCCTTATATTTTCATTACACTGTCCAACAACCCGTCTAATGCGACCTTGCTTTTTAAGGCTACCAGTTTATTGTTCCAATATGTGCACCGCAGAAAAGGTTGAATTTGAATGTAACACCCAAGTAAGACCTCTTCTGAAATGCTAATTCGTAGCTCATCTATTTTATAATTTTCTTTGTTTATCATTTATTCCATCCCAAACCTCAGTGCTGTACATTTTCTTTTACTTAATTATAACCCATATTTCTTACACCACATCGATATCTGGTCTAAATAATTACGGAGCAGCAAACAATATGCCGGTGTCTTTCTCTGTTTCTTACTGTGCTATCTGTAAAGTATCTACGACTTCTACAAACGTGGATGCTTAAGTCGTTAACGTCTATCGAGAAGAGAAGGAGGACTTCTTCTATCAACTTGTAAAAACGTTTTTTAAATAAGGGGCGATGTCTACCGCAAGTTCCTTAAGTATTATATCGGGAATATCTTCCAACCTGGGGCTTTCTCTGCATTTATACGTCGGAGCTCTTTTTTTATCCCTGCTTGGGACAGTAATATGGTGCTCATCTTCAGGTGTGGGAAATACTTCGTTCGGTGCACTAATGTATTCGATGTAGACGTTCTGGAAGAAATTATTTATGAAATTGAACTTTTTTAAGCTCTCTCTACAAAAATTAACGCCTTTAAATCATTCGAAGTTCCTCTTGTATTTCCCTAACTTTTAGAAAGGTAATTTTCGGTTATCCTTTAATACTCGCGTTACATTTCCCATTAAAGTTCTGCAAGGGTTTGCCCATAAAATTTTTCGTTTTTGCTAAAGATTCCACGAGCCTCTGACAAAATCATTAGAATTTTGTCAGTACCTTTTAAGACTATATTTAAAATTTGAGTAGACTTTTCTTTTCTGGACTTTTCTTTGTCTCCGTTGGGTCGCTCCGATTTCTCAGTTTCGTCACTGAGTTTCTGACCTGAATGGTTGAACTTCGTATTTCAATTTCTTCCGAAGCCCATGAAACTTCTCCTTATTAAATAGATATTCTTAGTCCTTCTCCTCAATCACCTTCGAGGACTTATGCGGAATTGAAGAATGTTTTTTTAATGTCGGATGCCAAGTTGAGTTTTCTCAGGATGGGCCTCATTATGTATCAGGGTTCTATCCAAATCCTTCGTTAAATATTGGAATATCAATGATAACCATAACCTGGATGAACTGACAGTAAAATAAGAAAATCTAATATCCATGTCCAGATCGAAGTGGAGACCGTATGTCACTATGTGATAGTTTCTCATATCCATGATAATAAAAAAATTTTCACGATACATTTTCAGAATTAGCAAACTACCGTTTTAAATATGATGTTGCCAAAGTTTATGGATGCTATTAAAGGTTTTTGATTCCGTTATCACGGATAAAATTATTTAATTTCATTATTCCTATTAATACTGCTGCATAGGTCCCTGAGTGGGGCTGCCAAAATGTTTCTATTATATTGCATTATAATTCCGAGCTGCCAAACAGTGATATTGTGTTCAAGATTATGATGTACATGAAATTCAAGGTTCAGTGAAAGAATAAGTAACAAATAACGCAGTTCTAATGATGAGATAATAAGTCAGATAATTCGTCAATGCATCAGACAATTGGCATCATATAGGAAAGAGCAAACGGTTGTATCAACCAGTTTTCGTAATTAAAGACAATGTCTATTAGGATTTTAACTTAGATATCATCAAATTTATAAAATGTAAGCAATTTAAAATGGGAATAATTTTGCGAAAGTGAAATGTGTAATATTTACCTGGAATAAGGAGGAATTAAATGTAAGAATTAGATTATCACTTTATAATCGAGGGCAGTAAATAGGATGAAGAAAATGAGATGGAAAGTGAAAGGAAATGATGTGAAGAAGTTTACGAAAAGCAAAACGACAGCTTGTGTTCAGGAATACTGGATAGAATGATCAATCGAGTGATTTTGGAAATTATGGTAAAAGACACGTTAGGATAGATCTATAGATCACTCCATTGTTTAGGTTGCAACTAAAATAAGTACGAGTATTTGTGGGTTCATTCATAGCATTTTTCACAATGGAGCTCTCTTAGAAGACTTAATTAGATCAATATGAATCTACACTCTAAAAGAGACTATACAAAGCTCCATAATTTCGAACGCCTCATTTGCACTAACGATCATCAACGAAAGGATTGATCCTTTTGTGGATAGGCAAACAACTAGTTAGAAGTTGATTGACGATTAGTTTTAGGATAGGCACAGAGGTGCGCAATCAGAATGACAGCACTAATAGAAAGAAATGAAAAGTATAAAGTGAATGTTAGTTTTTCTTCGAGGAATTTGGAAACGGGTTTATAAGATCAGAGTGTGAAAATTAACGAAGATATTACAGAGGATAGGAGTGGACGGAAGAGATCGGCGTCTTATTCGAAACCGGTGAATAGACATACTTCACAAGTGGAGGTAGCGGATGAAGAATTAGTATACTCAAGTGAGTTCAAGATTAAGTTAAAATTTAAAGGAAAAAGTGGTAAATTATTACAGGTAAAAGAGTTCATATGCCGTTTTTGGGAAAAAAATGGACACAAAAATAACGACAGCGAGCAAGGAATCAAGTGAAAAGTCGTCATTTACAAAGACCTTGTTATTGACGATTGGGTGCCTAAGAATAGATAAAATGAACTACTTAGTAAAAATATCAATGGAATATAAAGCTAATAGCTCGGATACCTGTACTTTGAAAACAATTGATGATCTACGACTGGAGTCCGATAAAAAGAGACTATGATGAAGAATATAGATGAATGTGGAGTGGGAGGATTATAAAAGAGGTTAGGAAAAGAGAAGCGAGTAAAAATTTTAAGGACGAAATAATTTGTCCCTGATCACCGCTAGTGTCACTTTTATCAACTCTTAGCTAGGTGTTATCCACCGAATTAATTAATTAGCAATCCAACAATAATCAATTCTCATAATTTACTCTGTATAAATATTCGAGTCAAAATATGGAGTGCAGTACTGCAATACAGTGACAACAGAGTAGAAACAGCAGAGTTACAAAAACAGGCGTATGAGACATGAAAATGAACGTAAGTGAGAGAATTTTGAGATGTGGATATGAGAAAACTGGAGAATATGTTTCGGAAATGGAGGACTAACGACTTGGTGGGGAAAGAGAGGAAGTTGCTTAACGAAGTACGAGGTAGGCAGAAGAAGAGTATTGATGAGATACAGAGGGGTGGAGAGTTGCTGATGGCCGTGCTGGAAGGAAGAATAATAAGTAAACGGAAAATCAGAAAGAAAAACTTTTTGGACTACATTAATTCTGGTAGAAGGGATGAAAATATGCAAAAGAAAATTTTCTAGTGTAAACAAATATTTCAGGTTTGAAGACTAAAATAAATAATTTCGAAAAAGTCAGGAACATTACAGAGCCGCACTTGATACATACAATTTCAGAGAGAACAAATCATTCACCTTGACCAGGATTCGAACGGATCCCTCGATTTCCGGCCAAGTGTTTCATCCAGTTAAGCTATCAAGACGTCCTCTTATACCGAAATTTTGGTGGTTTTTAAAGGAACAAAATGTTGTGATGAAACTGGCTAAAGCACTCTGCTGGACATCTAAGGATTGCTGGTTCGAATTTCGGTCAAAGCTAATCATTTTTACACTCTGAAATTGTTGTATTGAAATGCATATTAGCGGATGACTCCGTCAAAAGTTAGTATTGCAGCATCTCCCGCAGTTTCTTGGAATTCGCACTTGTTATAGGTTGACACCGCCCATCATGGTATTTCAAGTCCACAGAGGCGATGTTAAAACATCATGATGCTGATATTAAAATTCCTGGTAGCTACCCGCCCAAGACATATAGCTCTTCTAGAGTCTCATAATTTTTCTCAACTTTGAATATTAGACCAAGTTTCGCACGGTTCAAGTAACCTCAAATCCCTACTCACGGCGATTCGGCCGTCGTGAACCGGGATGAAAATCGAAACGGAGTCCTCGTGAATGGAGGAGCCTTCTGAGCATAGGAGGGGGGGTCACGGGATTCCCGTGACCCCCCCTCCACGAAGAGCACGAGAGAAGCGGCGTCCGCCCCACCCCCTCTTCCCCTTGGTTTCCCCGACCCCTTCCCTCGCGGAGGAGGGAAGCACGCCAGCCAGAGCACCACCAGCACCAGCCTGGGCGCGCATCTCGATGCGCTTTTTGGAGAAAATGGCGTCGGCTTATTTTTGGAGCGCCGCCGACTCTTATCCACCCGCGTCCCGGCTCCCTCCCAACCTCCCAAACATCCCTTCAAAGGACCTCCAGCCCTGAGGAGCCAAAATAGTCTGCAAAGAAGAAAGTAGGTGGAGGAGGGAGGACGCGGAGGGAGCCGGAGGGTGTGGGGGAGGGATGGAGTGAGCGTGTGTGGAACGGACCACCAAAGGGGTGCGGCGTGGTCTTTTCCTGGGGCGGCGGCTGTAACCTCCCCCTCCACAGACCGTATCGTCAACCGACATCCGCCACCCCCGCCGCGGTGCTGGATATTCGGCGACTCGAGGCTGAGCGCTTTCCTCCCTGCCCTTTAGGCCTCGTCGAGGAAACTTGACTGAAAACAATCGACGTACGGACGGATCTGCCTCAATAGATACCTACTCGGAGTCTCAGGCTCACTCATACCTCCGAAGTTGTACGAGTACTTACGGGAGAAGACGGAATATGCGGGTCATGTTGAAAAATAGTTGTTCTAAGGCTTTTACAGTGATTTCGCACAGTTAGGCAGTGCAAGGATCCGCGTTGGTGTCTACACCCGCAAAATGTACCGCGCGCAGCAAAACTCGAAATTCAACTCCATGTTATTATCGATAGTCTAGTGGTTTTTGGTGGACCTAGGGTTTAAGCACTACTACACTTCTAAGCTTTACATGCCACTAACACTATCAAACTACTTAATTACAATATACCATATTATAAATTGTATTAAATAAAATACAAAGAAGATATTTTTAGAATTGAGAGTAATCGTAAAAATAAGTAGGTAAACGCTATGGATAGCGGGAAAGGATTTGCGTACTACAGCTATGAAGAGAGAAACCCAGACAAAGTTTTTAGAAAAATTATTGGTATTGGACTTTTCTGTTGCCACAAGAGCTAATAGGCTCACAAAATGACATATTTTTAATAATTATGTGCTCCTCAATTCTCGATCAGAAATCACTGTTTGTGAATCCTATCACCTATCACCTGCAATTTAAAAACACTCCAAAAACATCACGAATCTCGCTACAGTTGGGGTATTGAAGGCTGATGCTCCATCTGGCGGCTAGCATAATTTGGTGTATGGACGGAAGTCATTCGAGTGATACAGGAATGTAGTGACCACTTGAGGCATTTAAATTAGACAATGGAGCTCAGCTCAACAATGGAAATCTGTAGCGTTTTAATCACAGTTTTGGCTGTGAATAAAAAGGCATTTGAAGACAATGGTCGTAAATAGACTGTTTTCCCTGTACTTGCGAAAAAATACTCAATTCAAGCATGAAATGTTTTCTATACTAATGATACAATTTTATGTTTAAAGTGTTATCTGGACATAAAATGAGTACTTTATGAAGTTCTTTAACGTTGAGGGTGGATTGACTCGGGGATAAAGACAAATCATCTTCAAGTGACGAGGAAACATGGGATACGTGGAGTATAAATACCAGGAGAAAATCTGGGAAGGTAGGTAAATTGTAAGCACATTATAATTCAATTTTTCATCCCATCATCGAATTTTAACTGTCATACACGTATATTTATAATTTTTTCGCTTATTATTTATTTTGGAAATCATGAATAAAAACGCATATTCTGTTGAGCACTTTCGTCTCGTAAATAATAAATTTTTCTTAGACATTTCAATGGTGGAAAAATAAGTACGTATTGTCCTCCGTAGACAACAATAATTAGTCCGCCATCTTCTCATGTGGGAAGGAAAGCACGGTTATAGGTATAGAAATTTCACAATTTTTTAAATTTTTATTATGGGATACACTTCATGAGCCTAAATGTTTTTTGCGATTCGTATATGATGCTGGTGACCAATCCGAGTTCTCAGTACTTCAATCACACGGGAAGACAACCGACTTAGAAGTAGCACTGGCAAAAGGATCACCTTTATGCTTCTTTGCGGACAGTTCTAAGGTATTTTTCGGTGCATGCCAGCGCGAGTGGAAGAGAGCTGAAGCAGTGTGATGAGCTGATGGATGTATCCTTAAACTTTATTCTGTCCTTGACGAAAGCAACATTGTCTCGAAAGTATTTTTCACAGCTACGGAAGATGATTATAATTACCTGGAAAACCTAGATTTGATCGGTTTAAGATGAACTGTGCGTTAAAATATATATCCGTAATCTTAAATAAAGTGTTCTATATTATTAACAAAGTATGTTATGATGAATCTTCCAGATGAATAATGTATGACAAATCAGTGACAAATTAAGAATCAGATTCAGAGTGTAGGTCAATGATTCATAATTTTGCTTGTGTTAGACCAAGCATGTTTGCAAAAAAATATTCTCTAAATACCACAAGCATAAACTCAAAGAAGACATTCCTCGTCATGAAGTATTCTAGGGTCTTCCATCGAGTCAGGGGTTCCATATTGCCCGACTCGTGCATCATCCTCAGGGTAGATGAGGACGATGAACGAGTCGGTCATCGAAATGTCGTCCAATATGGAACCCCTGGTCCGGTGGAAGACCCGAGAATAATTCATGAAGCAAATACACGGGGAAAGCACCAGATCTTAAGACATTCCTCTACTTTTTATTTTTCAAAAAGAAACAGTTGCTATTTTTAACGAACTCGAATGAGTGAGTTTTCCCTTTTTGATTTTCCCAAAGTCGAGATCCTGCTAAACAACCTCCTAGCTACCTTGATTTACTGCATTCAATCCAATCCTTATGCATCTATTTAAGATAAATGCATATGAATTTGCCATTTTTAGTGCATACCTAATGAATAAATGTTAAGATTCGTGGGACCTACTTCAAGTTAAAAATACATTGGTTCGACTCGATATCATTTTGCGTAATTTAGCTCTTGCATGACCTAAAGACTGGATAACAATATTTGAAAGAACACGGCCGTTTAGATCGTTTCCGATATATGGCAGAGTGTGGAAATCACCAATACAAGGAAAATACACGGAGTTTTATGGTAAAATAAGATATTGAAATACAGCCTCAGCTTTACCAAGTTGTGTGATATTTTGGGTACGAGAATTTTCTGGGAAACCATAGGCGGCACAGGGATAGGAACTGGCACCCGCACCCTGGCGTGGGAATTTCACTAGACGTATTGGGCTTAGTACTAGGTGATCTCCAATCTCACAAATCAAACCAACTTTCGGGTTGATAACTGCGGTTACAAGAGGACGATTACTCTTTGATACATCGTTACCCCGAGTTAGCATTACTGCTTTCTTATGTATTACAGCGATTCAACGGCGTATTTTGCTTTAAAAGATGTTTGAGAAATCGTATTTTTTCATGTAACTTTAAATTTATCGCAATTTCTGTGTAATTTACAACTTTAATATGATTGTAGCATAAGTATAACAACATATATAATATACAAAGAATTAAGACAATCAATACAACATACAATTACAGACAATCTTTATCATAGATATGGTCTTTGGTATAAATTAAAAATGTATGCATGGAATATCTTGGTCCTGCTAAGCCAGTTCTGGCATGACATCAGGCGCCACGTAAACAAAAATGGGAGCTTCAAATGATGCAATTATAAAGCTACTCGAACTTATGTTGTGTCACGTTTTGTTTTAAGCCCTAATCTATTCTCTATAATAGCCAGTCTTTTATTCTCCCTTTCACAGCATTTACTGAATGTAATATTCTTACATAGTTAAGTATTTCATTGAAAATTACGATTCATTTAGAAAATTTGCAAAAAGGACGTGCCTAATTTGACTAAAAAATGATTAAGGAAACATTGAATGCTCATTGCATAGCCTCGGTAGTTCGTGAAGACGCAGACGAGACTATCTGCGTCGCCTATTTGGGAAGCAGGGGAGGCCAGTGACCTTGATTTGTTGACCCTGTTGAATGTGAGGTGGCGATGGCAGAGTGGAATCAGGGAAGAGTTTCCAGGGATCTCCGAGGGGACCATCTCAGAGCAGACCATACAACGATGTCCCACAAAGTCTTAAGGACTCGCTCTCTGCTACCTAGCGTGCCCTCTGATTTCTGTACTTTTGAAAGAGAGGAAGCGGACGGAGGACGTTAGCATTACTCCACCAATTTTGCCATGTAGCAAAGTGTTGAGCAAAGCTTTGTCTTATATTAAAGTATACTATATAATCATTTCCGCTTAATTACATTTCTATCTAATGCGTATGCGTGTCTAATCTCTTATCCGTGTACTATCGTAACTGTAGTTTAACTACGAGATTGTGTATTGTGGGAAGTATTAATCCGATTCCTTTATACTATCGATTCCAAGCAAAATTTGGAAAGATCTCTTCGAAGAAAAACTATTACCTGATAATTCATTATTAATGACACGCTTAAAAGTGACGAGTGGAGAAAAAATGATCAATTATACCGTTAAAGCGCAGTAGTTCAATTAACTAATTTATCGATCCACTTACATTTTTCCTGGCTTTCAGAAAAATATTTTTTCTCTTTAACTTTTAATCCTTCCTTCAAAGGGGGGCGTGCCTCCTATGGGCCCAATCAACATCCGATCCTGGGAGTATCTTCATTGACCCATACCAACGAGATAAGTCTTAACTTATATATTTGAATATCATATACCAAAATCACTATGTTCGATTCAAATCTTGTTTGTTGTTAACCTACAATGCTACCTTAATGCTTAATCAGGTGCTTGTATTAGAAGAATACATTCAAATTTTTATCTCGGTATTGCCGTGAAAACTTTTAACAACAGGATAAGAAGAGATAGGAAAGCGTTGTACAATATGGGCTATTATTCTGGTTGTGAAGAAAAGAGGCTAACCCTCAAAGGCATGGCTTTGTCCAGAAACTAATTATGTAAACAACGACTATGGTTGTAAAATAACAAATAAGAATGCAATCCTTAATCATATGTTTCTGTTTATACTTACATGAGTAGTGGTCATTCGCAGAATGAAAGTGCTCAGCAACCGGCTTGAAGGTCTGTAACTCGTTTGTCAAACTGTCGCACTACAGATCTCCCTCTCCTTTCTCTTATCTCTGAGCCAACATACGAATATATAAGGAACTTCTTTTGCATATTATGTCACCTGATAATGAGGCGCAGCATCGAAACTATGTTTGAGTAAAATAAATATTTCTTTTCGAATGGCAGGGTTCTTCTACCCTTATCAAGAAGGAATTCAACCAAGTAAAGCTGGAGACTTAATTTTTTTTCGCATTGCAGGTCTGATGTAGATATCAGTAGTGACTGGACTAATCGCTTAACATTTCTACCATCAGTTGCCAATTTGCAAACTCCGCTTACTGATTTCGTTTGGACAAGGAATTTGCTGTTGCGTGTGTGAACTCACTGATGAGCTAATGGTTATGAAATTTTCCTATGGTCGCATTCCGTTTCTGTAATTTTTATTCTTTACTTTATACCTTCCTTCTTTTTTCTGCGTGTAAGAATGGTATCGTTGGCCACCTATGCCACCCCGTGGGGCAAAGGGCAATTATGGGTGAACATTTTCAGATGAATGTTTAGAAGTAGACGATTTCTATGTCGAGTCTTTGATTAATCGTTCGATTTCTTTGATTAATCACATCACAATGCCATCTCATTTACGACAGATCATAGATTACACTAGATCACATGAATTCACGCGCTCAAGATACGTCAGTCAACTTGCATCACTCATTTCCCATTCTTCCCCCCCCTTTCCCAGTCTCTGCGCCCCCCGAACGGGAGCGAACGAGTAACACGAATTTATTACTCTTTCGTTGATCTATCCACCTTGCTGTAATTTCAAGTCTTCTAATAGTCATTCCCAAAGCTTTTTTCACAAAAAAATTATATCGCTGCTCCCACGATCCAAAGGGGGCAATCTGACAAAAGGGTGTAATTACCCAATCGCACTACCTGGTCCCCACGCTACTGACGGGGACAAAATAAATTTCTATTCATTATTATATAAATGAAGGCATTCATCGATTGGGGAATTCAATTTCCTGCAAATATTGTGACCTAATAAGAGAGAATGTTATTCTTTTATCGTTCAAGTTCTTTGGTGAGAGTGAAATACATGCATCGACCAAAGACAGAATGGTATTCTGCCGAAAACGGCCACGAAAAGCAAGCGTCTCTTCGAAAGACGAAGGGAGCTTTTGAAACCTTTCAATGCTCAGAATCTTGTTCCTGGCCAGTTACGAAATATGCAATGGAAATAATAAAACTTGCAATTTTCATTTTCAAAATTAGATCATGATCCGAGAATATTGTGAATGGGCATTAAGGTAAGGTCTCACAGATGCGGGAGGGCTATGATAAAATTCACCCCTTACAGACAGGGTAATCGATGCATTTACCGTCGACTGCTCTTGCCAGAGGGCAAGAGAGTGGTGCCCGAGTTCCGCAGCCAAAGCCAACAACCTCTAGATGAACCATTTTCCTTAGCTCGGGAGTACTTCCCCCACTTTTTAGACTTTAAAAACCATTATCAGATATAAATCATAAATGTATTGATAAAGAAATAAAATCATTCAAAACCTTGAACAGAATAAGAGGAAACGATAGGGAAGATCAAAAAGTCTGTCAATGTTTCTTTTTCTCAAAACGATTGTGGAATCCAAGTCTGAATCCCTGAGTCGATGGCCAAAGACACTAGTTATTCAATGGCAACACCAGGATCAGGGAGTTAATAAATGACCTAACGTAAACATTTTTAATTTTGTTTGTCAATCCCATAAGGAGCACCACATTTTCATTTCACTTGTGGAGGAGTCATTTCTGAAACCTCCTTTTGCATGGAAAAGAAAATCTCCAATCCTTTTTTTCTTTTCCTTAAGGTAGGCATACCAACGGGTCATCTTGCCAATCAATCGTGACGGATCGCTCATACACACTTCTGCGCGCCAAGATTTTATATGACTCCCTTTAAATTCATACTTAATATTAATATAAATGCCAGGGAAAGCATCGCCCGCATAGCTCAAGCAGATTTCGTATGATCCACGTCGTCTCTTTGTCTAAATCTCCCCCGGACTTGCAGGTGACAGGACCCCCTTCTTCACCGTCCCCTCCCCCCTCCTTCGCCTGTATATAAGCACAGCCAGTCCATCAGGAAACTATTGCGATTAGGAGGAAAGAGCACGGGGTGCACCTCCTATGTTATATCATCTGTGGTGGAAAACTTACAAGAATTGAGGCTGTGGCGAACATGTTATATATTAACGATACAACATTATTCGGGTCAATCTCAAACAAATGCGGCTTCATTGAACAGCTGGGCGGTGCGTTAATCATAATGTAACCAAGTGATATTTGAAAGTAATTGGCTTACGGTCTGAATTCACAATTGGTATTAACGATCATCAGGCTATAATGCAGATTTAGGGATTAGGTGATCTACAAAGACGACTGGATATATGTGTTAAACTTTGCAGGAAAGTATATATATTTTGGGAAATTAAAGAAATTAGAATATAAACTCATTCCAATGGAGACAGCAAGTTAGACTGTGACATTCAGAAAGTTAAAGGGAAACCAAATGCAATTTGGCACAGAAAGAATTATCATGATTCCATAAAAATCACCAATTAAGGCATTTGAGTAAAACAGGAGAAGTTTTCCCGCTCTGACGGGTTAAGATTATTTTACTTGTCCAATGCACTCGGGATGACAAAAATGTCAAATTTGCACTTGCCAAAATTTTTTATTAGAGCATCTTATTGCCTTCCACCCTTCCTTTTACGGAAATTTAACTAAACAAATTTTGTAATTTCTTGCGATTACTTTGACAAACGCATTCATTTTCATTATTCATAAAGGGAAATATTTCGTAGCCGAGGTCAATTAAAGCCTGGTGTCCACCGTTGGCCACGTGCTCCAGAGACAGATCGCAGGGTATGACGTGAGAATAAACATCGTTCAAACAATCTCTGACTTCCGATTTATTCAAGATTTGCTTATCGATATTTGAGGCTCTTTTTCATATGATGACCCCTTGGGACTTCTCTTCCTGTCCCGGGAACCGGAGATATGTCATGAGTTCACTTTAATGTACTCTTTACATATAGCTGATTCGGTTATTAAAGTGTCAGAATTGGAAATTGTTAGGGGAACAGACGTGAGAAACGATTCACATACCATCTTGAATCGAAATTTACATACCATTAGGTTTTCTTCTTGCTGAACTCCTTGCGACTGCGTTGAAAATGATGAGAGCGCGGGAATCCAGATTGGAAAACGTGGTGACTGATACCCAGAACGTTTCTCTGGCTGTAGATGTCTCAATTATTATTTCGGCCGACGAAGACATGATTCACTACAATAAAAGTAGAAATAGATTTATTTTATTCATTTATCGTTATAGGACTGAACACAAACTAATGGTTAATATAAAATTGTATTAAGTCTTGTATAATTTTATATTGTATTAACAACTTGTATTAGTGAATAATGCCGTAAATCTCGAGGCGTTTTCTCAGTTGTCAACCAAATTTCACTCCTAACTGACGCCCTTCGCTAGGCGTAGTTTCGCCTTTCACGAAGTATCTTCAGCAGGCGACGCGGTTGACCATCTAAAAACTTGGGAGACTGAGGGTATGGCTATGGAAAGTTCACGGCAACTATTTCAAATCTTTTGGAAATAATCGGCTGTGGTTAACCAAGTGTAGGTCTCGTGGAAGTGGGGGATCGATAATAAATTGTTTAGTTATGACACTGAAAAGGAATTTATTGTTGAAGATTAACCATTTCTCATGGGAGGATTGGGTCCCCAACTGTAGCAAAATCCTTCGATCTCTCCGTCCCTACATGGACCCATCTAAGGGTAACGCTAGACAACAAATTCCCTAGAAAGAGAAGTTCAAATTGGATGAAGTCTGGACCATAGATTCCAACATAAATGTCAAATGCCCATAAGATAACATGAGGAATGGCATTAGATTTCGCAGTGAAGACCCAAAATGCGGGCCTATGTAAATCGCCGACCCATGCCATTACCATAGATTAATAGAAGGCTATCTCAAAGAAAAAGTTCTTTTCGCAGAGCTTTTTCTCCGAAACTCCGGGTCTCAATTCGGCCACCAAACTTCCACACTGTCTTGTCGAAAATTGGAGGAAGATGGCAGAAATTCGATTAGGGAACAGATGGATGTTATAATTAATGCACTGGCAAAGATTAGTTTCATTCGTGCGTACCGATGGCTGAAGGTTAGTTTCCGAACAATGCGGGTAGGTTCTCGAAAGACAAATCGCAATTTCTCTTTGCGGTGACGAGAAATAATTCTGGAGGGAAGGGAAAGGACGTTGGAAGAGAGGCGAGGGGGTTGAGCGGGGAGGGAGTAAGGGGAGGGGAGGCGGCCGGCGAGTGGGAGAAGGGGAAGGCGAGAAGCCGGCCAGGGGAGGGCGGACTCGGAGGCTGGGAGGGAGGGAGAGGTGAGAGAGAGAAGGAGAGGGAGAAATGATGGACTCTTCTCCGCCATCACTCGAAGGGCTGTTTCTCACCCCCTCATCTCCTCTCCTATCCGTCCTGATAAGGGTGCACGGCAATTTAATGAAACCCAACCTTCGCTCGGTCGCCACGGACCGCGTTTTCGAAACATGGGGTGGTGGGGGGAGGGAGGGATCGTGTGGAGAAGGGGACTTTGGGGGGTGGCGGCGAGTGGGAAGGGCGGTGGTGATGGGAGACGAAGGCCAACCTTTGCCGAAGAGGAATCCTCCCTTGGCGAGAGAGTCGTTTAATGAGCACACGCGATGCGCGCGCGCGCGGTGGTTGTTTCGTGCGTCGCTTGAGGAACGCCGCGCGAGGTGGTGAGGGGTTGGCGGGGGGGATGGGGCGGTGGCGGGTGGGTGGGTGGGAGAAGTCGCCGGGGAATAGATGATGAGAGTGGGGTGGGGAGGCGGCCTATCTCCCGCTCAACTGGCCTAGCCTAGAGTCACTTCGAGGGTTGAGGAGGGTCGGTGGCGGCAGGGCGGGCAGGTGGGCCGCGGCGGCGGGACGGGTGTGGGAGGGGGCGGAGGCGGGGAAATGGGCAAGGAGGGATGGGGCGAGGGGAGGACGGGAGACAACTCCCGGAGGTCTTTGTCCTCCCGCTAGATGCACCCCACCCCCTTCCTTCCTCCCCCCTCCTCCCCGCCCCTCCTACTTCCCGAATAGTTAGATGCACGTATAAGTTAAGGCTGGTCTACGACGCGGGAGCCACCAGAGCGAGCCTTCCTCCACTTCCACCGTCAGTTCTCAGCTTACGGACTCTCGTTTGCGTATCGATGGGCTCTCCTACGAATTCGGGAAGGTAGGCACCTAACACCCCCCCCCTCTGCTCATGTCTCCCGCTCATTATAATGCACACGCTCCGAAAAGTCGAACCAAAAACAAGAACAAATTTGTCATGACGGAGTTCCTCCGCATAACGAGAAGGAACACTGAGACGGGAAGACAACAGAGGAAAACCAGGGATTAATGAACGGAAGTAAGTGACATGGAGTGCTATAAAGGTATGAGGAGATGGTTAAATTGAATGGGGAACTATTATAAAAAACCTAGATCTGTTCACTCATGATGATAACTGCCGTGTTTCATTTGCTATTTTACATGCACCACTACAGTATTTACCTATTTTCATCCGCTCTTGCAATATATTCTTCCAAATTTTCTATCCCTGGATTCAAGGGACTATTGCCTCTCAGTGTCACTTCCTCTCCCTTTTTCACAGGCTTTCGTCTACCAGACGTTAACTTCTGACCTGTTCCAGCATCTCCAACCCTTCTTCGTTTTTGCCTCAGTCCCAACCACCTTCTCTAACCTTCCTCGAAGCCCATCATTTGAACAGAAGTTGATTAATACCGTCTTGACATGCACATTGGTGGGAAAGAAGTGCATGGTGAGCAGGGAATGGAAGAGATTTCACTAAGACCAGCACTCATCATAGGGTAATATCCGGTGACATTTGTCGAGAGGATTATTTTTAGTTCTTTTCTTGGAATTTTACTTGACATCGACGCGGAAATGCAATAATTAATTTTCACTTTATTCACTTAAATCAATTGGCTGTTGATAACATCAGACGGCATCGTGTATTTTTCTAAAATTATCTAATAAACCGAGCAGCGATCTTCTGAGAATTCAAACTTCAGTAATATGTTTATATAAATGTTTATATGGTTTTTAATTCATAATTAATATGCATAACTAAAATAAAAATGTGATCGTTTCATCACCAATCACATGTACAGGTACATTATCATAAGATATTCATATTGAAATGCGTTTAAGTACTTAAATGGCTTGTAATTCATTGTTTTCAAATGCTAATAATGTTATTATTATGAAAATTAGATGCATATTCAATAAATGTCAATGATACTTCATCTATGATACTTCATATTTTTTCAACTGCTCAATAGACCTTTCATATTTTGTTAATAATAATATACTGGAGAAACTAATTTCATGATACACTAACAGGTGATGCAATTAATTCTGGTGAAAATATATGGCACACATATGAAATATTTTCTATGGTGCAAGTTCGTTACTATAAATTGGCACCTTCAGACAACCCAATGACTTTGAGGGACCTGGGCGATTTTTTATTCGCTGACATTATATAGTAATCTGTAAAACTGAAATAATAAAACTTAAATTTCCGAAAAACAAATTGGTTTTGAAGATTTCATAATGTTTATTGCCACAAAAACCTTCCGTGTTTTTTTTCTGGACCGTTCGGAAGGTAGGAGATTCCCTGAAAATCTCTTTTATCGAGTCCGAAAGGATTCCTTCCTTATGAGACTTCCAGTCTGCTCACAGAGCAATGGATACGTGATAGCTCGCCACACATCTGGGACGCGGATGAGAACACTGGATGCAATCAAGACGTGCTCCGGATAGCCCAGACGAGGATAAGTTCCCAGGCCGCACTTCGGCCCGTTAAGTCGCGGGAGGGATCTTCACGTGGGGTCATTCTTAGCGAATAATTCGAATCTGTGGCCGTTGTTCCCCGTTTAAGCCGAGGGTGGGAGAGAAGAATAAGAGGGGCGATCGCCATCGGAGTCAATCTCGAGTGGGAGCGAACCCGACTTGAAGTGGCCGACTAGCGACGTGCCTCCTCCTTTTGCCCCGCACCCACGACGGTCACAATCAGTGCAAGGCTTCTGACGTGGAGAGTCGTCTACACAGGGGCCGAATCGCTTCGGAAACTTTGATAAAAGATGCAACAACACGGAAATTGATGAAATTGACAAGTAGTAAAAAAATAATAGGACAAGTGAGGTTTACGAGCGAGCTCCTCTTTTTGATTCGCGGCCAGCGGCACAAGGGGAATGCGAGAACGAAATGCAGAATGCACTTCCATGGAAACACGACGGTGGAGATCGGATTGGTGTGGTGGTTAATGGATTCTCATGCCGAGGCATCGAGTTGAAATTCTGTAAAGTTTTTCACTCGTTTCCCTATCCCCTTGAACGCTCGCTGTTTGTGCTGAACTTCGAATACGTAACTCCGTTTGACGGATGCGAACCTCTTGGAACCTTTTCTTTGCGGGTGGACTAATGCTGACGTCTGGTTTCTCTCCATTCTCGCCCCGCTCCCTAAAAGTCCTACCACCACCAAATTGCCCCCCTAATCCTAATGGAACAAACGACTCCAGCTTTCGGGCGCCTCCCCATGGCAACTACTACGGCCGATGCTGATCATTACTTTAATGACCCCAGCCCGCCCCTTCTCCCTCCTCCAATACACCGAACCGTCCCAAAACAAACACATGCCTGCACCACGTCTTCGTCTCTCAAAGGTTTCCTGAAACTCGAACGAGAAAGAAAATATATGACCGGCCGAAAGGTAGGTGCAGTAGCCAGTACCCACACCCCTGTTCCCTATGACTGATCGGTGGAAACCTCATGGTGTGAATCGAGCGTCAGGTGATCTCACGCTGGAGGATCCGGCGCTCCAAGGTACTCTATTACCCGCATAGATGATGACGGACAATAGTTACGAACTACCCTCACCTACGACGTTTAAAGTCTCCCATTATCATGGGTTATCGCGATATATAAATACTGATGCATGTGGTGGAAAGTGGGGCTGATACAACCGATTCGCAATTTAAATACAGATCTTGGTTAAGACGGCCTCATGTGCACACGAGTAGATTTCCGTGAATCTAGGGGATACATACATTAGCAGACCAATAAATTGCATGAGGGTGGTGCTAACATTTTTCCGATGGATGGCAGATATTAAGATTCATATTTCATGCAACAATAGAGGTGAAGAATTTAAGAGAGTTGAAGACGAAATTGGATCATAAGAAACAGGTGAAGGAAGGTGACAGAACAAACAACTACGAGGGAATTAAAAGATTGGTAAGTAACAGGATAGCTTGGAGAATTGCTAAAAACCAATCCTCGAATTGATAACCCTTGAATGTGGAAGAAGGGAAGAGTGACAATAATGGGTTTCACATTTTTTTAATGAACTTTCAACAATGTTTTCTCTTAGAGAGATGATAAAATAATAAAGATTAGAAAATAGAAGAGTTTCATTGCATAAAAGATGAGGAAAGTACAGTTCTCGGGTCTGATAAAACCAGCGATGGAATGACCCATCCCTCTGAAGTCATTTATTGAAACCCCCAAAAGTACTTTTCCTACCTTAACCATCTCTACCACCTGCTTTGATGTGCACTAACTTGGTGCACCGACTTTGCTAGGTCACACAGATTTAAATTTGGACGGTGAACAGCCTTATCAGAACAGCATTACGATCGATTTTAAGTTTCTCTCCATGCGAGAATTTCACCTATGATTACACCCACCATTGATTTTTCCAAATATTTTCTACATGTCTACGTACGCTGCAAAAATTAGCAGTTTATTTGTTCCGCAACTGCCTGCCCCCCGGCCAGTCAAATAAGCTTTATGGTGTCACTCAACGTACGGGGTTTAACTATTGAACATAAAAACAACTATGAACATTGGTTGCTTTTGAAACTTGGACGATGGGAGGCATAATATCTCAAGAGGGTGTTTTCAAACTAAATTTCCCAAAATGTTTACCGAAATCAACCAGCAATCCCCTGCCCCTGTCCTCTAGAGATGTTTTTATCGTTTCGCAGTTTTAGTGAATATTGAAGAGGAATGCCTAATTATTTTTAATACTGTCACTGTGACGTCTCAGAAAATATGACAAAACGCATCGCATTTAATATCCCTCGAAAAACTCATGGCAACGTCGCACTTGTAAGGCTCGGCATGCGACGCAAGGAACTCGGATCCGACTCCAAAGGTTCGGCCAAATATAAGCATGTACTAAAATGGCCGCTAAAGCTACCCCCTCTGTCGACTGTCTGAAATATATCACGACGAAACAGTTCGTGCAAGCATCGGCATAAACATTCTCACTGGCTTGTTTTATGAGACATCTCTGCGGATTGCCAAATGTTATGCAGCCGATTATAGCAGGGGTTAGTTAAAGTCCTCCCATGCATGTGTGGTTCCCCCACGTGACACGTGACTTAGAAATTTATGCTGGCTCCGCATATGGGGTGTACAACCATATGCTGCGCCCACATGCTGTGGCCAAATAGCGCATATATCTAGTACAATGACTCGTCTGAGCCTAGAATGACTTAAACGAAAGAGATGTTGAAACAATGGATGATCGTATTTACTCGACTGATGTGTCATCCCCATTAGCGGGAACAATTGCAGAGAAACTTTCAATCGTTAGAAAAATTCCACGGTTAGGCTTGTTATGCAGAATGCATTTAAAGATATGACAAAGAAATGCAGAAAGAATCAAATACTAAATGCAAGTAGAGTATGACTGCCTAAAAATTCCTCGAGAAAATTAATGGCTATTTCGTGACTAAATAACGAAAATAATTTCTTCTTTGCTTGCTTTCCGAAGTGAATACCTACGAGACCAAAAAATCCATCTATTTCTACACAATTGGTGAAATCAATAATTAGTTATGTAACTCATACTTAATAATTTAATGCAACTGCCTACTAAGCTGAGTAAGAAGTTTCATGATTAATACAGGAGAGCCGAGCTAGAAAAGGAGTATTTAAAAATATTATCGGGGATATTCTTGTCGTTATGGGGCCTAGACCAACTCTGCGCATGGCAGGGCCGCCGCTCATGGAAATTAAAAATAAAACGACCCCCTCGATCCGCAGCACACCAGCGCCTTCCCCACGGCACACTGGAGTGCCGCGGTACCCCATTCCCTGGGAACCTCAACTCTCCTCAACACTTTCGGACGGTCACGTGGGAGCATCCCGGACCAATTGGGGAGTTACCCTGCAACTTCCCCCCACGCGTCCTCCCATCCTTAATATATATCCGGGGGAACGCGTACTTGCTCCAGGGGAGAGATGGAGAGGGGCGCGGGGGGTGGGGTTGTGCAAGTGACTGAGGGTAAAGGGTTCGGGCGAGGGATGGGAGGCGAACGGAGAGAGAGAGGGAGGAAGATCTGCCGAGGGGAGGAGTGAAGGAGGATGCCTGTTTTCCGTGCGTACCAATGGGGATTTTTTCTGGTGGAGGAAACGGACGGGGGGATGAGAGATTTTCAGGGAGGGAGACGAAGTGCATCGCGGGTTCATCGACCTCGCTCACTCGGATGGGAGTCTGGATGGCTGAGAGAGGATGTTGTCGGCGGGAGAGAGACGGGGCGGGACGGAGGGGGGAGCGAGCGAAGGGGATGGTGGACGGGGGTGCGTTTGTGGGGAGAGGGCCTGAAGAGGGGCGACGGGGGGGAGGAAGCGGGCTAGCCGTGGGGGCGTACGGGTGGGGCGTGAGGTGGAGTGGGCCGTGGCGGAGGACGGGGAAGCGGGGAGCTCAAGCGAAGAGTTTTTGGAGTCGTGGAGGTTTGTTTGGGGGGTGGTCTTCGGAGGGGGTGGCCCGGCAGTCCCTCCTCTTCCTCCTCGCCCTCCCTCGCTTCCCCCCCCCCACTCACACGAGAGCCTCATCCCCACGCCCGCTTCTCGCCGCCGCTCCGAGGGCGCTCGGGCGTTGAGGTCTCTCGGCGTCGGCGGTTGTCTTAGGCCTTCCCCGCGCTGCATCGTGCATTCCGTCCGTGTGTGCCGCCACCACCAACACCCCCTCCCTCCGACTTCTCTACCGTACCCCTCCCCCTTGAACGGTTTCCCGACCAAGAAGAGTTTTTTGGAATGGTTCACGGCGTGAAACAAAGCGTGAGGGAGGAGGGAGACGGGGAGGAGAGGGCGGGGGGAGCACAGTGCAGGGAGAGTAGGGTGAGGGATAGAGGAGTGGGATATAGATCTGGTTTGCCCGGGCATATAAATCTCCCCCAACATTTTTCGTGTTCCCCTCCCACCGCCGTTCCTTTCGCTCTCTCCCTCTTTCTTTCACCGCATGGCAGATGCAACCCGGAAAATGCGGCCGAATTATTTTCCCGGCGTAATTAAGTCCCGGGTTCCACGGAGCTGAGGAGGGTGGGATGCGCATGAGAATAAGAGGTAAGAGGGAGCAGTGCACGGTGATGGAGTTTGGGACGGGATCCCTAGTTTCCACGTTTCCAAAAGTCGCACGTTAAGTCAGGAATCGGGTTCATGAGACACTTTGCAAACCTAATCCTCATCAAACAATATCCTCGATACTCCACTCTGAAACTTAAATATCGACTTTCAGGACCGGAAACTGCTGAATAACTTACACGTTCAGTACGTTACACATGCGGAAGAAGATTATAAAATTGCCATCCCGGCGTTTCCCATTTTAGAGAATACATTGAAGGGAATCCGAAGGAATTGTGGGACACAGAAATTTATTATGAGAAACTATCGTAATTTCTAAATAAAAAATGTATTATCTCGAGGTAAGTGTAAATAAAATATTTTTTCTACCTCCCTGTTACATGCTGATCTAAATAAAACCTTACGATGCCATCCGCTTCGCTGGTTGGTCGACTCACGAGATCGAGAACTTCATGAAATAGGCGTATGCATCCCTCACTGTGAAAAATAATGGGGATTTATATAAATCTTAAATAACTGTAAAATAAACGGCAGGAGAGACCATAAATATTATAAGACACTCTAAAATTCTTTATAGAATATGATTTAATAAGAGTTACTCGGTAAAATAAAATAAGGTAATCGCACGTACTCCTGTAAACAGGATGAGGGTCAAATGCTGTGATTACTCCAAGGGCCTTGATTTCGAGGAACATTTAGGGAAGGGATATTGACAATAGCATAGTTCATTCTGTCATTAGTTCCTGTCACACATTTATCTCTGAACATCAACTCTGGAATCATACAAGACGTAAAGTGTTCAACGCCATAGCATTTTTACATACCAAATAGATACTACGATCATTTCTAACCGTGATTACAACAAATCAAGTTTTAAAAGGTGATTTCATCCGTCTCTTTCCGTGAGAAATCATAAAGGCTTAACCCGGGGGGTGTGTCGGGGAGCGCACTGGCCACCTGTGCAACGCGGGCGCGCCTGAGGTCTTATAAAAAAATTCTTTTCGCGTTGAGAAGTGAGGGGAGGGATGAGGAGACAGGCTTCCCCTCCATTTTTCATTTCCTTTCAGGTTTCTCCAGTTCAAAGGTTTCCCGCAAGAGGTCACGAAAGCGCAAAGTCTAATGTTAGCCCCCCACCCCAATCGTACAGGGACATTTCAATGCTTCGACCCTCGACCCCACTGAAACTGACCTTTGAACGGCACCATGAGAGAAGACAATTTCGCTCATTACCTTCCATAATAATTGTGATGAAGTGAAAAGTTCTTGAAGCCACATACTTACGTATTTCTATCAGCCCAATCCCGTGCATCTCGACTGCCGGCAGCCGGCATTATATGTGTACGATAATTTGTCATCCCTCTTCACCGATTTTGATTTTACAGGTTATAAATTAAGTAAATATGTAATATTAATGTTTATATAACAAAAAAGAGTCGGCGATAAAGGCTGGAGTAAGGATATACTATACATCATAATTCAAGATAATAAGAAACGGAAAAAGATGCAATTGAATGTTATACTACAACCATATGTGTGTTCTTGAAAGGTTAATTTATTTCCCAAAAAAATTTTTGTAAATTATAATTGATTTTGCTTTCATCACTTTGATATTCAAGTCCAAGTTGAATTCATTTTGTACCATTGCATTTTTTTTTAAATATAGATGTAATATGGATGTGGGTATGTATGTACTCGTATACCTATGGGTACTGATAGCCCAGTGGGTAGAGCGCTGGACTACTACCCGGAGGGCCTGGATTGGATTCCGGTGTTAACTGAGTGATCACTCTGGGCACTCTCAGCTTCACTCAAACCGTGTGACTTTTCGGGTATACGACCTTCCCGGGAAGCATTAATAAGTGCTGTATGAGTTGTCTCTGTTCGACTTTTTTTCCAATAGTGAAGCGTGAGCAATTGTACTTTTCGCCAGTGGTAAAAATGTAGAAAATAATGATTAATCGTCAGAAATATCATATATTATAAACTTTATTGGACGGTTTGGAAAGTACCTCGTCATTAATGATGATCAACTCCGGTGGTAATAGTCATCCTATCTAACCCAGTGAAAGTCGCTACAAATATTTACTTTTAGAGTATTTTCTTCATAGTAAACCTCCATTCTTAAGGAAACTGAAATGCCTCCACTAATACCCGGATTATTTTCACAGTCATTTCACGTGAAGCGTTTAGCAAAGAGATACAATGAATCATACACTTTCCTTAGGGAAGAAATTCTTAGTTCCTTTAGCGACCGCTAGGTGATACATCGCCAAGGCATGGCTGGGTGGTAGAGCAGGAGCCGAGGGGTAGTGGACGTATGAACAGCCAGTCACTCCAAGTAGTAACACCAGCCACGACCTATGACAGCTGTGGGCTCTAAAGCCAATTAAAAATCCTCGGTGGCACTCAAGCCGCAATAAAGAGACCAATCGGGACGAGCTAAATGTTTACTACTGGATGCACAGGATCTCTCTTCTGCATCAAATATACTTGACGTAAAAATAAAACGCCTGAATTCCAGGTGGCGTCTACGAATGACACCTATATTTATGAATTTGAAAATATTCTTCCGCTGAGATGGCTGTATAACTAATGTATGCTCTGCAATACTGTTTTGAGAACTTGAGATAAAACGAAAATTTCAATAAGCGCCAAGTGGACACCTATTAAGCAATTTTTAAGCATTAATTTACTTTAACCAATCAGAACTTGAAAATTGCTTTAGCATGATCGCATCCATTACGTGCATATCAAAGAGGTCCCTCAAAAGTATTACAAGTGACGGCAAATGAACGAATATCAGCGAGCAAAACTTATTTATTCATGTTTTTTATTATTAATGGTATTCTATCAATAAAGGTAGGTTTTGGAATAAAAAATTATCAATTGCATTTTGGCTCAATCCTTCTGAGATAGGAAACCGCTATTATCGTAATGAAAATATTCTTCGCGTCGGCAAAACACTTTCCGACATTCAACCAGGAACAAAAGTCGTACTTAGTCGTACGTACATTTTCCGTTTTCTTATTTTTATCTTTGCAATTATCCATCTATCAAAGAACATCCATCATTAGCTTCGGTCAGACTTCATAACTGAGAAGACATCTACTTGCACAAACCATTTTTCTAATATGTAGTTTTACAATTTGCAATCATTGCTGGAGCGAAAAATTATAGTTGGGCTACCACTATTAGATTATAGCTGCATGCCAATCAATGTAATACAAATCCTTCGCGTTTGATTACGCGTGGTCTTCGAAAAACAATTCATTCATTATATTGATTAATGCTCGACACTACAAATAATATCGATTAAATATTTTATATCACGTTTCCAACTGCTTTAAAGGGCTCGGAAATGTACTTTTAGCATTGAAAAGGTGCCCTATATTTGAGTCTACATAAGATCGATATATCAAGGCTAGATGTTAATTTAAATGTCTTTCTAAAACAATCGCCAAAGTAAGGTAAAAAACTCTGAATTATTAATTTTGTGAAACTTACATGTCTTACTTGTGCTAGCAAATTCTTATTCGTTAAAGAGCTCGTACTTGTATATTTGATACACCTGCAGCTTTCAGTAACGGGCTCCTGAGTTAATTCATTTTAAAAGTTCTATATCTAGCGCCAAATCTTCCTAGTTCTAATTATTTCCTGATTTCTAAGAAGCATTTCATATTATATTTGATGTTTTTCAACAGATCGGGCTCTTCTAGATATTAGTTGAGCCCTCTCGATGCCACCACAAGTGAAACATTTTTCCGCCGGATTCCACAATGGAGAAATGTTCCTAGCATAAAAGAGTAGCGAGATAAATTTCATCGAAATACGAGCGTGTTCATTTAACTGTTATTTACATGAAAAGTATTTCAAGAAACGCCGACCCTTAGGAGCTGGAACCTTGTCGATCCGGTTCCTGCACGCGGGCCGTTACTCCGGTGATTCTCCACGGGATTTCCTCCTTGCTCTCTCCTCGGAAGGTCCGAGGCAGATTAACAGGGAGCGGCCGCAACGATAACGCTCACCCCAGCACAATGCATATATTTTAAGCGATAATATTATTGAAAATAGAAAGTGGTTATGATAGTTCTTCAATGACCACTTGATGAAGACTACCCAAAAGACATAACAAAAGCAAATTTATAAATGCACGAGAAAGCGATCCTTTAACATTTCTTTCTGTCATGCATCTAAATAAATAAAATAAAATTTTCTTAACACAATACAGAATGCTTCATAAACTGTTTTTGAACATTGAGAAACCCAATAAATATGCAATGTGAAAAGAACTGCTTATGCCACTCTGTCAAGGTCACTGAAATGGAGATGACATATTCTACCTCAATTCATTCCATCAAAAATACCTATCCCATATTTATACCCCTTCCTCGTTTGCCTATTGTTCTACCCTCTACTACACTCTTCAACATTCCATCAGCAATTAAAATGCTCTGTATCCATTTCCCCTGCCTCATTTGGATTTCTCCCAATAATCGCCCCCCCCTCCACCACCATGACCAGCACTCCCTCATTTGTTAACATTTCTGACCGTTTCACCTTTAACATCCTTCTTCACACCCACAATTCAAAATCCTGCGATCTACGTCTATGATCCTGCGTCAAATGACCATGTTTCCGCGCCGTATAAAACAACGCTCCATTTTAACAATGCTCTGTTTCTTAGCATCCTTACTCAACGTGTCTGTCGCATCAATTCCTACCTCCTTGTGAAAGCTTCTTTGCCTTACTAAATTCTTCTTCCTGTGTCTCTACTGTCTTGACCATCTTCGTCCAAAAAATCTAGATCGGAAACTGCTCCATCTTTTTTTAGTTTTTGGTCTCCCATTTTAACGTTTAATGTAGCTATCCTCTTTTTCGAAAACCTCATAGCCTTTGTTTTCATACACTAATTCTCATCCCATACCAGATGCACTAACTTTAAAATGCGCTTAACAATGCTTGCAACTGCTTGGTTCACCAGCTAACTAAAACTGATCATTAGCAAAGCTAATTGATGTTATGAAATCTCAACCGACTTTCATTCCCATTTCCAGTCTTTCTATGCCTCTTCCAACATTTACTCCACATATACATCGAAAAGCACGAGTGATAATAGATAACTCTTTACTCATCTTCCTCTAATCTTGCTCAACCCGACTCTCCATCCGCCACTCGCACATGATCAGTCTGATTTATGTGCAGGTTGTGCAGATGTCGAAATATCCCTCAAAGGCATTACTATTTTCCGCAATAGATTAATTAATTCTACCCTATTTATCCTTCTGAACGCCTTCATCCTCATTGTATTTCTTGAACCACTCTTTTATTAACCTCATTACTTAAATGGCATCATGCGTGCCTCTCCCATTTCTGAACCCAATCTGTTCATTCATTAAGTAATCATTTGTCAACCTCCCCCATTCTCTTACTGATCCTGAGTACCGCTTGAACTGCGTTAGAAATGGAACTTATTGTTCCATAGTCCTCACATATGGCCGCTTTCATTTTTTTTGGAAAAGAGGTTTATCTGATGAAATCTTTGGTCGAAATTACTCCCTCATAAATGCTACGAATTTGCCCACTAAAACTCCGCCTTCCACGCTTTCCAAAACCCATAATTGGCTCCGAGAGAATGTTATCAACTCCCGCGGTCTTATTTGATTTCTATTGTCTTAATTCCCTATCTATCTCGCAATCAAGTATACCTGGAGCTAAGTTATTTCCATCTACGTCATATTCTTAATCTAAGTTTTCTGAACTACCAACTTTATTTACTACATGGATACTCTATATATTTTTTCTATCTCTTTTGTGGTCCAATAATGATTTTCCTGACGTATCTTTGATAGCGTGCACCAATTATCCCTTCTTACGTCCTGACAGTGCTTTCATCTTCCTGTACAGCACACAAAATCCACCAGTCCTTGGGACACTAACCATATACTCGCATTGCGTCTTCCTTCACGCTTCATTTATACTATTTAGTTTCCCGCCTCAGTGAATTGACTCTTTGCATTTTCTTCTCCCTAAAGCCGTTACCATTCTTCCATTTCCCTCTCTCATTTATATTCCCAATGATCTCACCATGTCATTTTCCTATGTGTTGTTTCTATAGTTTCGTTTTCAGCTTTCAATGTCCCTTTTTGGCTAGTTCCACCTCTCTTCCATTGAACCCGTCCCACTGTTCTCACAATTTTCTCTGCTGCCTGCAGGCATTTCTGTTTTTATTTCCAGTCAATACCTTAACGTCACATTTCATCATCCGTCTTTCTTATTTTATCGTCTTGAGTCTAGCGTTTCCACTTCATTAGCACTAAATTATGATCTGAATCCAGTTTCTCTCCCGGGAAAATGGTGGGAATTAATCACGCTGCTCATAACCTGTACCTAACTATCATATAGCCCAAATGATATCTCTCTGAAACTCCGAACTTTTCTATATACACCTACGCCTAATTTGGTATTTATCCAAATTTTCGTTATGATTAAAGCCTGTCGCCGACTGAGCTCTATCGGTTTCTTCCCGAAATGATTCCTCTTTCTTAAACCATAGCCTCCAACCCACTACCATTCCCCCGTTTGCAGACCGTCGCGCTCCAATCACCGATCACAAAATGTTTTCTCCGAGAAAAATACGCAATTAATTTCTCTAATTGGTTCCATTCTCTGTCGAACTCTTCTTCCAATTCCTACTTCACGTAAACTCTACTTAACGGTAGTAAATTTTCTTTCTCTTCTGTATTATGATATTTATTTACGAATATAGATGGCGTTCCAAGGTTATATCTCACAGAATAAATATAATGTTGTAATAAATGCTCTGAATATCGAAACATCTCCACCCGATCCCAATGCGTTCTGTCTTATTGAATTTAATCCAAGCCAAACTAATAATTTTTTACTGGATTCCATATTCAAAATGATATTTAAAAACAGTTTATCTCTAACAAGTGCTCCTGTGATTTGACAGAATCCGCTTAAGGTTCGCAATGATAAAGTTTTATAATACTTTATATATCTCTTGTATGTCTATATCTTTACGGAAATAAAACCATATAAAACTGAAACTGAACTGAATTCTTTTATCCATTCGTTCATAATGTAAAGTGCTCACATGTGTATTTTGTTTTAACATTAAAAGTCTGCAGCAATTAATATGTAAAAATATTACATTCTAAATTATGAATATGCAGATATTCCATGCACCTCTTGAAAAAAATGGAACATACTTTGCAAACGGTTAAAATAAGATACTTATTTAAAATGTAAAAATATTCATATCTCCTTTTCCTTATCTTTATACCATATTTCTCAACTTCAAATTGTCAAAAAATAACGCGATTTTCAGATGAATCATTATCCTTTTAATGATCAGCACTTCGAAATATGTGAGCATACGTAGTTCTCCTTTCTCTTGGTTCTGTAGATGATAATAGGTTTCCTTGTAAGGTACTTCACGAGTATATTAAGCAATTGTTTAAATTAGCCATGAGGCGCAATTGGATCAATCGTTAAATTGGAAAGGCTAGAAGAGTAAAAACATTCTTATATACGTATGCATAGTTCAGTGACCTAAGGGTTTTTTGGTGACTTGAAAAACAAAGAACCTAATATAAAACATTATTTAAACGAAATAAATATTTAGTGTGTCACCGGTTACGAAAGCAATTCATGAAAGATTGCTTTACGTTCATTATCGAAAATTCCTAAGCCTTCCTGTCTTACTAGATATCGTTCTGGTGGTCTAAAGAAATCAAATAAATTCCGAGGTATCCGACCACCTCACCGATAAAGACCTTGACCACCTCAAATATGTATAATCATTGAATGGGCTTGTATGATTCTGCGTTGCCGCTTGGGAACAAACTAGGCATAAATAACCTCAAACAACTCCGTTCCATCAATTATAAAAATTTTAACAAACACTAAAACATTAGCCAAAGATGAGCAAAATGTGTGATGCTTCGAATGTTCGAGAATTTTCCCAAGTCTACGGAAGGAAATGGTCTCGCTAATATGCTACTTTCTTACCAACTCCAGTATTTCTTTTTTTTTAGTTGTGCAGGGATCGTTTGCAATATCTTTTTGGAAGTAAGACAGCCAAATACTTGGACCGCTGAGAAATGGGTGCATTGAAATTCAAATCTTCGCGTAATATTGCTCACCGCAACACAAAAAGATCGTTCGGCGGCCCTTTCGACGAGCACACACGTTTACGCGTTTCCATCGCCGCAATCCGCTTTTATTGACCGAACCCTATCGTCGCGAACCACGGGGACGCGCCCGAAACGTACCGCCTCCCCGATTCCGCGCGGAAGCACGCCACGGCCAACACGAGGCAACCCCGCTCCCGACACCACACACACACACTATCTCACCCGAGGGCCAAGGGAGAGCGAGAGAGAGAAAGCGCGCGAACGGGGAAGGGACAGGGAAAGAAAACGCGACTGCTATTTTTTTTAGTTAATCTCAGGAATGAAATTGACATGGAAACGGGAGTTATTAATTCCGCTCTTTCGCGAGAATTTATAAAAATTGCGGGGAAATACCATTCCCCCCCTATCCCTCCCCCCGGCTGCCCTCTTGGTTATTAATATTTTTTTCCACCTCCCCCACACCCTCTCCTTCGACCGAACGGAAGTTCCGTGCTCCGCCATTGCCCTTCCCCCTTCCACCTACCTACACCAAATGCCTTCTTCAACCCCTCCCCCCGCACCCCAACACCAACCCCCAGACCCTGCCCTTGTCCATATACTTATACATATATATCTATATATACAAGTCTTCCCTTCCCCCGCGGCAAGAACGCACCCTGGCTTTCGTGCACTTTCCATCACCCCCGAAACCTGCACCGAATTTTCCAACCCTCCCACCGTTCACAACCGTTTCTCCCTCCTCCAAACCTTCCCCCTCCGTCCCTCCCCGCGGTCCCTAACACGAGGCACAAGAGGGTAGCGCGAAATGAGCTCACGTTATGATATACCTCGAAGAATAAAATATTTTTAAAAAATCCCTCGCTCTCTCCACCTTTTAGGGAGATTTTCCTCGATGCTGATTGGCTGGTCCCCCGAGAGGAAGGGGAATGGGAGGGGGTGAAGAGGTGGTTTGGGGAAAGGTGGATAGAATTGGTGGGCTCATGCTCTTACGCTCATTTCATACCATTTCAGAAAAATATCGATCTGATCGAGTAATCTTTTCGGTAAATTCAGTGATCTCCGAGGGTAACAGATTTCCCTGTTTCCTTCATTTGTGCCCCTGGAGACGGAAATGGTGGAAAACTGGAGAATGTGATTGGAAAGAGTTCCGAGGGAAATATTTTTTTCCATTCTCCTCGACGATTGTTCAGAAACAGCTTAATGTTGTTTGAATACTCAAATGAATAGTACCGTTTCGATGAATAATTTGGCCAATATATAAATCAACCACTCTTGAAAAGTCCGAATGACTCAAATTTAAATGATACAAATATTTTTAGGTAACTATTCACTCTTTTAGTTATTAACTTCAATTTTGCTTGATGGGAGGAATAATAAAATGTTTCCTTGTATTACATTTCTGAATGCACAGCGAATTGTGAAATAGGGCTTTTGTGATCAAATAAAAACCTGAATGGAATGGAATAGAAATAGTTGTTGCGGAATGAAGATGATCCAGTGACCATGTGATTTTACCTGTTTTTTCAGCTTAGAACTTTTTTATTTTTCTATAAGTAGTCGAGCCCGCTATTTCCTATTGAGAGAGCAATTAAACTCGCCGCTTAGCAAAAGGTGGAACATGGATTTCTGGAAGAATTTTTTTAAGGAAATTTAGGAAGTATCACTAGTGCCGCCCTTTCGATCTTCTTTTCATCGACTATTATGCACATAGTTGGGCTATTATGATCACTATAGGTTATCAATACGAGGATCCTTTTGTATCAAAACTCCTACTACTCGCGTTACCTGAAGCGATTGATTTGAGTATTTGCTGTGAATTGAAATTCCGACTCTCATACAACCTCTTCTCCGATGATGGTCACCCAGGGTGACAGAAATAGCAATGTTGAAGTTTAAACTGCCCTGTTTTGGATGAATCACACTCATATCTTGTTGCCTGGTAATCTCTTTTTTGTCTTTCATAGGTCTTGGACTAATGGATCACGCTAAAAAAAATGCTTCTCGTAATATATACTTGTTCTTTCTCTGAAATTATTTCTTTCCATTAGGATCTTCATTAAACTAATACGCCTTGAATGTGTCCTAGCTACAAGTAAATCTTCAATCTCAATGTACTGCTTCTCCACGGCATCATGCGCTCGCGGATTTAAAATGAAAGGACCATCGACCTAAATCTTCTGGGATAAAACGCCCCTTACTATGCTCATTTCATTTCACTATTACCAAAATGTGTAAAATCTTTCCACGCATTTTCATGAAAGTGTCCCTAACCTGTGGTGTGAGGTGAGAGCCGAATGGAGGCTAACGCACTCAGAGAGGTTGCCATCAAGTCTGTTTTTAAATCAACGAAAGTGAACTAGGAGAAATCATCAGATTTTTCTCTGAGGAATAATAACGCAGAAGTTTTCCCGCAGCCGTCCAGATAACCTCACATCTTACGGCTGTCAAAGTTATGTCTACAACTCTCGGAGTGCTTCTCTGTCCACAACTGTGACCTTCACCTTAACTTACGTAAATGATGGTTGACCCCCCTCCTCCGGGTTATTGGCGACCTATTGGCTAGCGGCAGGCCTAAGAGATTTCGCGGTATTTTAAAGCCAATTTATAATTCTTTAGACCCCAGGGTACTTTGAGGCTTAAAATCCGCGATTGTGATTGAATCGTGAACTGCCAAAGGTTATCATTATATGTTACAAAATCAGCGTCGAATCTCTTCCACAAGGTGTCTTATTACTGCTATTTTAATAATTATACGTTAAGGTTTAAAATAACTAAGTTTCAACAAATCCCCATATGGTGGAACAAAATATCTTCAATTACATATTTTATACAAAACTAAAATTGTCACAAAATATTGAAATAACCTTAACTTAAAAATAAATAATTTCATAAAAAAAACAAAACAGTTTCTGGGGTAACTTGGTGGAATATCTTCATATTGACATTTGAAAATTAAACAATGATATTGTAAACATCTTTACATTTAATGCGGCAATATGAGTGAACAGTTTGACCAACACGTTTGTTTTGAAGGATATTCACAAACTTCTTTCTCAGGTAAACACATTGGGTGCCCTACAAACTACTAACAAAGAGATTATTGTTGTCAAAGATAAAAAGGAGACACCGCTAAGTTAAACCGAAGAGGTATTGTGGATACTCACTCCATATATAACCAAAATGTTGCAGCTTCGAATGCTGATCATTTACGCCAGACTGGAATGATATTTTAAAAATTGAATCATATCTTACTAGCAATTGGTGTGTCTCAAAATAAAAAAGCCACCCACCGACAGTATAATGAATAAAAATGCATGAAATAGAAATGACGCAGGAGTAATGACGCTTCCTTAAAAAAATGACGCAAGTATTGTTAAATGGTCGTGAAGGACTTTCAACTCGGGGCAACATGCTTCGCCATCTGGTTGCGGTTTCGGGCACATGTGGGTGTGGGGCGGGGTGGGGTGTGTCTCCCTATTGCCCTACCCACCCCCAAAACTTGCATTACACTGGGGTCACCCTTTCCCCTTACTCAGTAGTGAAGGGGGAAAAAATTCAACGGATTCCCCATGCCTCTCTTTGTTTCGGGCGGAATAACGCGCATAAAATTCCCGACCGGGAGAAAGAAAGAGCTCACCCCACCTACAGCAAGCATGCACCACCAACCAACCCCGAACCAATTCGGAGCCGGCGGACTAATATGTGTAAGGAGACTCTTGGCCGGTCAATAGGGGTTGCCATTTCGAGAAGGGGTGGGTGGCGTAGGGGGTGAGGTGCGGGAGGAGGGGAACAGGTCGGGGTTGGAGGGAAAGGGGGTGAAAAAAGATACGAGAAAAGGGAGCACCACCAAGACACCACCCTCAATCGATATCGGTGTGTGTTCGCCCCACCTGCCCCCCTCCCCCTCCCTTGGTGCCCCCGACCCTCCCTCCGCGCCCCCTTGCCCCTATCCCGTGCGTGCCATTTCCCATGGGGCGATGCGAGCCAAACCCCCCCCTCCCTCCCTCCCACCGTCCGCCCCCACTACATTCTACTCCGCCCGCCAACCCCCACGAAACCAGACTTCTCCCCCAAAAACCCGCCCCACCCCACTTTGCCAACCATTCGCAGTTGTGTGGAAACGTAAGGGAGAAGGAAAGGGAGGGAGGAGGGGACTTTTCCGAGGGGTGATGGGGCGAAAAGGGGGTCGAGGAGGAAGGGGGGTAGGGCGCAGGCCATGTCAAAGGGGGGGGGCGGGGGCGGGATGAAGCCGACGAAGAACACGCGAACGGTGGCCCCTGTGTCGATTCCGGGAAACGTGTCGCCGTGATGCGTGCGGAGTCCCGAAGAGCGGGGGGGGGGGACGTCCTCTCCTTCCTCCGTCTAACCGGGGGGAACTTTTGCCTCCCCTCATCATGGTCCCACCCATTCCCCACCGCGCGACCCCCCTGTGGAACGCACGAGCGACCACGATGCCTTTATAAAAAAAAGGGGGAACCACCCCCTCTCTGCCAACCAACTTGGATAGAGATGGGGAGGAAAAAAGGTCTTTTCGCACTTACTGCGTTCGTGATGGGAAATACACGGATCGGACCCCCGGTCGTGGGTGTAACCGATGCTCTCCCATTATTACGTCTTCCTCCCCACATCTTATCCTCATCGCTGGCCTCACTTCCGAGAGGAAAAATTAGAAATGAAGAGTTGATTATGGTTTTCACAAATTGAAAAATGGCCAGAAGTAGATTTGAAGAGGCCAAATAGGGTGCGATGAGAGAAAAAAATCTTACACATTTTATCATTTTTTTTAGAAATATGAAACTTATGTTTTAAGAAACTTTTTTGAATATTTTAACAGGCATTACGAAATAAGTCGCTAATCCGCTTTCAACATTTCTGTACTCCTTTCAATCAATTGTTTTTAGATTGGTAATGTTGTCAACAACAGGAGCATTTCCCGAAACATCCTAAATTATGTAGGTACTTCACCAAATGGGAGGAAAACATCTTAGTAGGAAATGATGGGATGAACCTTTTCCGACAAAGGGTCAAAACCACCTATTTTCAGATTGGCGATTTTCTGGATACATTTTACAATTATACGTATCAACACCGAAGGGTTTTGCAGTTTGGGACGTTGAAACAAATTTTGGCAAGGAAACGCAATTTTATTTTATCTTCATGGATATATATATTCGCCGAGAATATAGAAGATGTCATGATTTTCATTTTACAGCTACGCTAAACGTAAATAAGCATGCACTTAAAAAGTAAGTGAATATATCTTTTTAGAGAATGACATATTTTTTATTTCGATGCTCTAATTTTCTGTGGCTGATTTTTCTAGCGCAAGACTGGCACGCTCGGGTTAAACGTGCGGACTTATTGATACGTCAATTCAGGGACGAAGCGTGAAGCCACAACGATACACTGAAACAATAAAGTCATGAATGAACCGCGTTAGGACTCACTTCGTGTCCTCCAATCTTTAGCTTGCTTCACTCATCCTTTCACGCGACAACATTTTCCCGTTCATTTGTTTGAGGTGCTCGCCACGTCGCATTGTCTTGCACCCTCGGGAGAGGGGTCCTTCTGCTGCTGCACGCCCACTCCCGCATGAATCGCCAACGAGGGGCGAAATTCCCGTGGATCTTATTGATGTCCACGATTATGATTGACACACTCGATGGAGCTCCCTCAAGCGTTAAATTCTCGACCGACCGCCGTCGGTGCGTCGGAAGAATTCGTTCAAGGGGGTGCGACCAAGCCGGCCGGAATGAAGGAGGGCCGACGGCTCATGCCGGGTCACCACCAGACAAGCTCGCTTGGAATAGAGGCGTACTCGGCTTTGGGTGTGGTGAAAACTTGCGCACTTCAGTACGTTCCATAGCCAAGATTTTCCATATAATCCTTGAGTGCTATTTGAAACAATTCCAAGGCGGTAATCGACCCTTTAACGTCTATTTCCCAGATAAATCTGAAAACATGCGACAAAATTAATGTATTTCTGGGAAGAGAACATCCCATCACCCTCACGACTTAAGAAACGGAGGACAAAAATGCCGAACCGGGCGAAATATTCGGAAGTTGACAAAAACATTGATTGAGCCTTAAATAAGGAAAACACGTGCGAAATATCAGCGGGGCTGCTTAAAAGTAAATTGGCTTCATCAAACGAATTGTGGCCATACGATCAGTGGTGTTCTCGCATTAGTCTGACCTCAATTCAATGTTAATTTCAAATTTGGGATCCTGCGCAGCAAGATTCAATTGCTGAATTCAACAAAATGGAAAGGAAAACTACGAATTTGTTATAAAATGCAATGAATGAACATAGAGCAACAACTGCTAAAGGAAAAATATTACGTGAACGAATAAATCTAATGAATTAGCCCAAATCGTTTGAGTTTAAGGCTGACAGAGGTAATAATTCTAACTACGTACTAAATTGTCAGGTAGGGTAAAAATGAGAAGGAAAACTGTCTACCGGACAAATCACTAACCATAATCAATTCCCACATGCTCTAAACCCTTAGGTTGCTTTTGAAAGCGATGGGAGAGCTAGTCTCTTACTGTTCCCTACGATATGCGAAATGCACTATACAAGAGAGTATAGAGTCAGTTGCTTTCCCTGACCCTTCTTCGGCCTCCTAAGTAAATGTGGTACTCGAAAAAACTCCTGGCGCCACTAGGATTTCAAATCGGACTCTCAGCTTAATAGGCGAATACACTGGGTTATCATGCCAAAACCGATTTTCCGAACTTTTTTCATCGCTAATATTCCAGATCTATTACAGGAAACAAAGGAAACAATAAATCTAATTCTGTCTATACAATTCAATGAAATCCACCGTTTGAGGTACGTTTATGATGGGCACAAACTGCGCACGACTACATTACTAAGCCTCTAGCAGCAAGACACAACCCGATACCATTCAGTGCAATTGACCCTTCATTTCCATAACTCTCTCTATTCCTTCTAACAAGTATATTCTTTTCCTCCCCTACCTATTCTGCCTTGCATCCATTCTTCTGTCATTTTCTCCTCATCTCTCCGGCCTACATTATCCCATCATCAATAAAAACGCTGTGCATACATTTTTCTCACCTCCTCTGAATTTCTCCCAAAATCTCTCTCTCCTTCCCTGCCATACCTATTAGAAATGGCAGTACTTCTTCATCCATTTTCCCTCCGTCCATTATATCATTTTCATCTTCCATACCCTCAATTCAAAACCACACAATACCTAAGATCTTGCCTCAACGACGTTTCCACACCGTACAAAA
Organism: Hetaerina titia; assembly: GCA_037158775.1. Lineage (NCBI taxonomy): Eukaryota > Metazoa > Arthropoda > Insecta > Odonata > Calopterygidae > Hetaerina > Hetaerina titia. The sequence continues at coordinate 82,077,247 of CM073775.1, read as the reverse complement.
CCACGTCCCATATAAATATCAAAATTAGTTTTTTCTTAAAGTCCATAACTATATCCCCTGCCATCAATTCCCTTCTAGTGAAAATCTTTTCCTACACGCAAGTCGTTTTCTTCGCAGGTCACTTTGACCACTTTGACCACCATGGCCCAACTGATTGTAACCCATGGGTTGCCTTACTAAAGCTTGATCATCAGCAAACCTAACTCATTTGATGAATTTCCCAACGAGCTTTATCCCCATTTCAATGCTAATGTTACCATTTCCTCCATGTATATGCTGAAAAGCTTGGTGATAATGGACACCGTTTTCCAATTCCTCTTCCTAGTCCTGTCTATTCCGACTCCCAATCCGCCACATGCAACAATGCAGTCTGAGATATGCACAGGTTGCGCAATTGTTTCTAACCCTTCCAATCAACTCCTATCTTCTAGAATTGACCATGGGACGTACTTTTATACTTTTGCCTTTCCCCGTATTCAGTTCTCACTCCTGTTGATGGTCACCTAGTTGACCTAAATATCAGTAGAGAGTTCCGAAAAAATCAATATTGGCTGTAGGATCGCCACCGTATAAAATGCAATCTTCCACAATACAATAATTAATTATGTCCAATTCACCCTATAGAAAGCCTTCTCGACATCAACGTATTACACATAATCACTGGTCAAACATTCTAATTTACCATTACGACTGGTGATTTCCATGCCTTCCAAATGTTCTTGTGGCGGCTCCCAAGGTACATTATGGGAAGGATCGGTATACCTTGTTATGTGTTCGAATAATCGAAAGAAAAAACCACGGAGTTATGAAATTTCACGAATACACGGAACCAAGGAATCATAAAAGTTTTCGATTCATCGATAACTCTCAAATTGTGGCAAGCATAGCAATCGAATGAACTAATGACAATGCCATCGATTCAATTGATGAATCTATATTTTATGAAGAAAATCTATCGATCGAAATTCAGTTATTGGGACCATCGAAATTTCACTGAAAAGGAACGAAAGCTATTAAAAATGTAAGCTTTTGTATGTAGTTAAACGAATACATTTCATTACAACTGCTGCTTATTCTATTGTTACAAGGAATCATTTTTTATCGTCATCGATATTTGCGAAATATATTCACCGATTTAATTCGATTGAAAAATTTGTTTGATTTTGGAAAAAACTTTTATAGGATTGAAAACTACCCTCTGAATCAGGGATGTAAAATGTACCCTGAAATGCCTGAGAAAAAAAACTTCAGGTGTCACTTAAATGATTACAGAAATAAAGAGAAAATCATCTGAAGAGACCACATTTTTCAAAGAAAATTCTCTCACGGAATGAGAGGAATTGGTTTCAGAAATGACCTTTTCTTGTGCCTTCCTATATAGGTAGTCATTGTATGTATACTTAGCTACTTTATATTCTGCATCATCGAGAATTGTTAGCCCACGGTTTTAAATTTATTTTTTTTTATTAGGTAATCTACCGGTTAAGGTAGGTTTTTGGATGGACACAACTATCAAATAAACATTTTGTAACTCCCCACCTAGCAAACTAATCTATATTAGGTCCCTCTTCATCTCGGTGTACTTCTTTCCTCCCTTCATCCCGTCCAACATCCCTATCCTGTTCCTACCCTTACCACGCTTGCCCAACATTCTCCCCTCTATTACCCTCTTCAACATTCCACTACCGCTCAATACGCCTTTCATCCACTTTTCCTGCCTCCATAGGATTTCTCTCAACAAACCCCTCTCCTCACCCACCATCTCCAGTACTTCCTCATTTGTTTTCCTTTCGGTCCATTTCACCTTTTCCATTCTTCTCCATACCCACATTTCAAAAGCCTCCAATCTACGTCTATCCTCCTGCTTCAGCGACCACGTTTCCGCGCCGTACATAGCTACGCTCCATATCAGAGTTTTTACGAGTCTAGTCTTAACATGCCTACTCAACGTCCCCGTCATCAACTCCCTCCTCTTTGAGAAAGCCTCCTTGCCTAGCGCAATTCTTCTCCTTACGTCCCTACCACTTTGACCGTGTTGGTCCAAAACACTTCCGAGATATGTAAACTGCTCTACCTGCTCTATTCTTTCCCCGCCTATTTTAATATTTAGCTTAGCCTTTTTCTTTCTAGAAAATCGCATAACCTTTGTTTTATTAATATTGATTCTCATCCCATATTTATCGCACTGAACCTCCAATTCACTCAACAATGCTTGCAACCCCTTGGCTGACTGAGCAACTAATGCTTGGTCATCAGCAAACCTAACCGATTTTACGAATTCCCCTCCGACTTTCATTCCTACCTCCAGTTCTTCCCATGCCTCTTTAATCATTTCCTCTACATATACGTTGAACAGTACCGGTGACAATGGGCAGCCCTGCCTTACACCTCTTCCTAACACTGCCCATCCGGACTCTCCGTTCCCCACTCGCACCTGAGCAGTCTGAGACATGTACAGGTTGCGGATCAGTCTCCTGTCCCTCCAATCCATTCCTATTTTCTGCAATACACGCATTAATTTTTCCCAATTCACTCTATCAAACGCTTTTTCGAAATCAACAAAACAGGCAAAAACGTCCTGATTGTACTCTATATTTCTCTCGACTAGTGATCTCATTACTGCAATGGCATCACGCGTACCTCTTCCTTTCCTGAACCCAAACTGATCATCCCCTAAGTAATCATTTGCCTTACTCTCTATCCTTTTGTTGATGATCCTGAGAATAACTTTAGCTGCGTGGGATATCAAACTTATTGTTCTGTAATCCTCACATGACGAGGCCTTTGCCTTTTTTGGAATAGGAACTAACACCGATCTCACAAAATCTTCCGGCCAGATTCCTTCCTCATAGATACTACGAATCAGTCCATATATGGCCTTCTTCCCACCTTTCCCTAACCATTTCAACATTTCTACAGGAATATTGTCCACCCCCACAGCCTTGTTTGCTTTCATCTCCTTTAATGCCCTTTCTATTTCATCGTCGAGTATGCCTGGACCTAAGCTATCTTCTTCTACCTCATGTTCCTTTTCTATGTCTAACCTTGTCGGCCTAAGTTCTTTACCATACAGTGTTTCTATATATTCCTTCCATCTCTCTTGGATTTTTCCTGGTTCAACTATTATCTTACCCCATTTATCTTTAACTGTTAGCACAGATCTTGCCTTCTTACGTCCCGATAATAACTTAACCTTGCTGTATAGAGCACCAATTTCACCCTTCTTCTGTAGACTTTCCATATCCTCGCATTGCGTTTTCCACCATTCTTCTTTTGCTTTATTTGTGGCCCTTCTCAATTTATTGTTTAACTCTTTGTACTTCATTTTGCCTAACTCTGTGTTTACATTTTTCCATCTTCTTCTCTCATCCATCTTTGCAATCATCTCATCCGTTACCCATGGTTTCCTTATCCTTTTCCCGTTAACGGTTCCTATAGTGTCTTTAGCGGCTTCCAATATCCCCTTCTTGATACATTCCCATTTTTCTTCGATAGCACTCAGTTCTTTACCGTCATCCATCATTTTCTCTACAGCCTCCTGATACTCCTTCTTCGTTAATTCATTTACTGCTTCTAAATTCCATTTTTTAACCCGCCGCCCTTGCTTTATCTTCTTGAAACGAACATTACATTTCATAACAACTAAATTGTGGTCAGAGTCCGCATCCGCTCCTGGGAAACTGTGCGAATTTATCACACTGTTCCTAAACCTGTGCCTAACCATAATATAATCTAACTGATACCTTTCTGAGTCACCTGGCATTTTCCATGTATACCTACGCCTTTTGTGGTGTCTAAACCATGTGTTGGTGATGACTAACCCCTGTCTCCTGCAGAATTCAATTGCTTTCTCTCCGCGTTCATTCCTCGTGCCTAACCCATAGTCCCCCACCTCACCACCATCTCTTCCTTCGCCTACCGTCGCATTCCAATCCCCCATCACTATTAAATGTTTCCCTGCAGGAACACTCGCGATGATATCCTCTAACTCATCATACATCCTATCGACTTCTTCCTCCTTGTGTTTGCTCGGTGGCATGTATACCTGAATAATGACCAAGTTCGTCGGCTCTGCTTTAATCTCTACGAGTAAAATTCTATCTGTCGCTTGCTCTATGTTGACTACGCTTCTTCCTACCCCTTTATTTAAAATTACGGCAACCCCTCGTTGGCTCTCGTCCCCGCCGCTGTATATTACTCTATAATTGTCACTCCAGTAATCCCCGCTATCCTTCCATCTCACCTCGCAGAGGCCTAAAACATCTATGTTACCTCTTTCCATCTCTCGCTTAATATTTTCTAATTTGCCTCTCCTCAACATTGTCCTGACGTTCCAGGTTCCTATTCTAACTACTTTCGCCTTCTTCTGAGTCTTCTGTCCTGCTGAAGTTATTTCTTCCCTGCAAGGGTTTCGTGGGATGACGACCGCGGAAGCCTTGCCTCTCCCGCTGCCGGGCACGACACACGGCCTCTTGGGCCGAGTCCCGTAGTTGCCAGGACTCATATTATCTATAGTGCCCATCATAATATTCTTGGGAATCATAATTGAGGTGGTTTCCCGTTGCCTTCCTCAATAGTGTTTTTAACGTGACACCATCACTTAATGGCCGCCCCACTGGGGTCAGACGCCATTGCAGCCGCCTCACTGAGGAACAGACGCTGCGTGGACTACCTTTCGTCTGGCTCCTAACCTTCGACCTATCTGGCATGGGTGACCCTTCCAGGAGTAATTATTATTACTCCCGCCAGCACAGCTCTAGGGGTCATCGGAACACACAAGCCCTTCCAATTACACTAAGTGAATTTACTATTCCGAAATTTGACAAAGGTGAGTGAGGCATGCAAATGATTTTGAGCGCGTAACAGAAAAATATATTATACATACATTTTCAGAGATTTGAAAGGCCAAAATTGTTCGATCCGGGAAAATCCCAATATTGCTTTGCTGGTACTTCAATATATTCAGATATAATTTTCCTATCCTACGGATAAAATGGTAGGTACACATATTTAATGGATGTGCATATACTCACTCCCAATGCCAATTTCCGAAATGAAAAAACGTATCAAATACATGGAGGGTAAAGCAAAGTAATTATTAGAATTGGACGTGGCGTGAATCTGGGGGTTTTGAGAAAGCGTTTCCTTTATAATATTTACGTGTTAATCTTTTAAGGAATAATTAAAATGAAATCCCAGGTATTCATACTAATATTTTAATTTATTATTAAAGTCTTGTGTCGGAAGTTAGGAATATCTCAGTTCCGATCCAATAATAAAAATACGTAGCTCTCTATATAATAAATATTGTTAACTTTGAAAGAAATTCGTTTAAAATTAATGGAGGATATTTATCTCAGATGGAAGGGGGATAATCTGGAAAACCTATTCCGCCCACGACAGCGATATCGACGAGATAAGTTGGAAATCATTTACCGACCTCGCTCTATTGTTATTTAACGCACGAAATGTTGTAGGTTAAATACTTATTATTAAGGATAGAACGTGAAAATGAATAAGTAATGTGATGATCTGCTGATGAAATATCACATCACATCTTCCTACTTTAACATAACATGGAGCACAAAAATATAATAATAACAATGGTGCAGCCATTAGTGTCAATTAGATTACATGAATAATTTCAAATATAACTCCTAGACTATAAAAAACACTGGATAATATCGCGGTGAGTTAGTACACTATGCTCGTCTTGATTTTTGAGACCTGGACATACTGTTGAATCTGACAATGATATACGTACTTCCGGAGAACGAATGAACCGCAAATTAATGGAAAATCTAAAGAAAACAGCTATAACTTTTGCACATGACGTCGAATGAATTACAGCTCTTAAATTTAACTGAAGTTAGGGATTCAATGTGTTCGCTCTGGAATCTGCTGGAGCGAAGTTATTGAGAACTGGAGGAGGCAGGGTCATGTGGTTCGATCGAAGGGGGGAGCGAACACTGATAGGTTACCGTACACCAAGAGAAAATGCTCTAATAACCCCTACAGGTGGGTCAGAATTCTAGTTTCATGTGTTAAGAAATCATGGAATAGCATTTCAGGGGCAGTTACATTTTTGGAATAGCTAATTCGACAACGAAGTTGCGGGTACTCAACCTAATCTCCCCGTGCGTCGAAACAATTTTCAGTTTTAAAAAATCCATTTTTGACTTTTCTCTAATGAGCCAATAAGAACTTGCTGAGAGAGTAGTTTCATCAAAATGGAGTAATGTAGTGGATTGATATCACTCCTGTTTACTGCTGTTAGCCGCAAATACCATAGCTGCGGACGTGAGTGAATTTCACTTAGCTGGCCGCAGTACAATGACTTGAAGGCGATGGAAAGTCAGCTTTCTCAGAGGCTGTTTTACACCAGGACGGCGTAGGACCATTGGAATTACCATTTGCATGACTATAACACCCCATGTTACAGAGAATATTCCACAAATGAAAGCCCAAACGCCTAATCATGCGATCAAATTTGTAAAATGTTCTATTTTTCATCTCATGACCCCATAAATGGTCGAAATCTAGAAACGCGCGACAGATAGTTTCGCTTTTTTGATGAGGCATTGCTTTGCTTTAGTGTCTAGAGTTCATATTATCAATTTGCAGATAAAATGGAGCCACACTGATGTCAATGATCTATGCTGATGATGGATATCGTGTTTCTCTGGCCATAACGCAATTCATTTTGTTCCCGGTGAGTAGTGTGACTCCCGTTACTACCAAAGGAAATAAAACCTCGAAATTGGAGAAAAATGATACAGTAATTAGCAATTGTGATTTCCACTATGCTATTTTTATTTAGACAACCCGGTTTTCAACACTTCATGACATCTTTAAGTGAAAATTACATTCATGTCGGCAAATATATATCTTGTTGATGAGAGGAAGGGTTGAGGGGTTTTGGTGGGCGGGAGTTGGATTGATTGATTAGATGAAGAGACAAAGGGCCAAAGATGTATTTTGAAGTGATTAATATGGTCCATAGACTTCGAAAGTTAACTTTGTGTAGAGCTCGAAGATTAGGATCACAATCATAATTGAGCACCTTAGAAAATCGATGTTACAAGTATGGGATAAGAATCGATGTAAGCAAAAATTAGTTAATGAAGGTTTAGAGACAGGAGCGCTAAGTTAAAAATATGAGGTCAAAAGTTAGAGTACGTGAAACATTTCACCTCTCTTGGAAGTGTTTAAGGGATCGGGATGGTGCGGTGGCTAACGTACAGGCCACCATGAGGCCCCGGGTTCGAATCCCGGAGGCGGCAAATTTTTTTCAGTGATATCCCGATCTCTGCTTGAGGTGCATTGTGGAGATCACTTTGAGTGATGTCCATAGGATAGGCACGTTAAACTGTGGACCCCGTGGCGCCTTTCGACAAGAGTAGGCTAACACCGACGCCGGGTTTCTCTCCACCTTTCATTTCCTATGCATCCTTAATGGCTCAAATGACCGTAGCTGTCGGTCGCCTCCCCTAGAACCACTACTAATTGGATGTGTTTTGGATCAAGATGGTCAAAGTTCTAGGGATATAAGAAGAAGAATTTCGCCAGGCAAAAAACCTTTAACAAAGAGAAAGCAGTCAAGGAACGTTGAGCAAATATTAAGTAAAGACTAGCGACTAGTGGCAGTGTCTTTGACCAACACGGTCAAAGTCGTAGGGACGTAAGGAGAAGAATTGCGCTAGGCAAAGAGGCTTTCACAAGGAGAAGGGAGTTGATGAGAAGGGCGGTGAGTAAGGATGTTAAGAAAAGACTCGTAAAAATTTTGATACGGAGCGTACGTAGTTTTGTACGTTTCGGAAACTTGGTCGTTGAAGCAACATGGCTGTTGTAGATTGGCGGTTTATGAAATGTGGGTATGGAGAAGTATGGAAAAGGTAAAATGGACGGAAAGGAAAACAAACGAAGGCACTAGGCATGGTGGGGTTGGAGAAGGGATTGTTGGAAGAAACCTAAAGGAAGCAGGAAAGTTGGATGCAGAGCATTTTAATTGCCGATAAGTTATTGAAGGCTGTGGTAGAGGGGAGGACGTTAGGCAAGAAATATAGGGCTAGAAAAATGATGTGCTTGCTGGGCGGAATGAATGGAGGTGGAATGCATGCGGATGTGAACAATAGTTGATCAAATTAGAAGAAGCTAAGAAATGTAAGCGTCTTCATTCTTTGCCCATCCAAAACTTTCTTCATACGGAAGTCTACCAAATAATTTGCATATTAGTATCAACGGTATTTAAGTACGTTTGCACAATTGGCTGCAGTGGGTGAGAGTCGATTAGTGAAAAACCAACGCTAATAAACTATGAGCTATGTGTTTAGTAGGTATCCTTCATGCTTTTTTACGAAATTTCAGCAAATGATTTAAAATACACATGCATTGCAGTAGTCGCTCGAGTCTCGCAAATATCAAGGATATAAAATCAACTTCCATTCCGCTCAAAACAGTTGGGATATCTCGAAAGAATCAATGTGTAATGAAGTAAATACGTTGGTAAATAGTCGAGAATCGTATCATTGCACTATCTTTCAGTATGATAAGTTCGTCGTTAAATTCAAGACCTTATCCGGTCACCACTCGAATTAATTCATGCTGTACCATGCTTATGGTAATACCTCGAGTGCAACTATCCTTAGTACTAGCACTACTTGCGTTTGGAATCTACCTTAAGCTATATACTTTTTAAGTCAATATGAAACTAGAATTGCAGGTACTGAGAAAATTCCAAAGAAAAAATTGGGAGTCTGATGTGAACGTTCATCCTCCTTTCCGATCATATATCTGGGAATAACCGACCATTCTTCAACATAATAATTCGATTTAAATATACAAGGAACGTAGCTACGGTCGTGAATCAATGTAAACAAAAAATACCGGGACCATAAACTTGAGTAATAATAATAATACATGTAATTCGAAACAAGATAACGGTGACGATAGAAGACTATCTAATTCACCGACCGAGTGAGTGGACAAAGGAAGTCAATATGAAATACAGTGTAAAAACTAATAAACTGACTAGAAAAACCGTAGAGAAGGCGACCATAAAAATAACGAGATAAAACAAGGAACGTAACCATAGGCAAATGAAGGTGGGGAAATAAAGGCAAAAAGCCTTGAGGGAGACCTAAATTGAGCAAAATAGCAAATAGAGAGGACTGAATAACCTCCAAATTGGAAAAAAAGCCAATGCAGGCGTTTCATGCCAACCGTGGAGGTGCAGCGTCAGCTCCTCAGACGAAAATATTATTTTTGAAAATCCCAGAAATCTCACGTAAACCCGATCGTAGGGATGCGTTTACCCTATTCAGAATGTGTTCAATGGTTGGGGTTGCCACAAAAATTGGCAGAAACATATTCTACCTCTACGCGAACGTGGAAAACTATGAAGTTATTCAGACAAGTACTAACTTGCGCCTACCTTAAGATACTACAATCCTCCGAAATTACCCAAAATAACGATGGAAAAATTTCAGAGTGTGAAAATCATCGTCTAGTCCAAGAACCGAACCCGGATCCCTCGATGACTGCCCGATTCTTCATTCAGTTAAGCTACCGAGGCTACCGAACAAGATGTTGCGACAAAATATCGTAAATATAATGTCACAGGCATTCGGAGCCGTGGGCGGAGGAAGATGGTTGGTGAGTGGTTTTACTATTCACTATGGCGTTTTACTTTGACTATGGTGTTTTATCTTTGACAAATTCGAATAAACTGCAGGAGATGCCGCGACAGTAACTTTAAACTGAGTCTTCCACTAAATGTGCATGACAATAACATGCACATTTAGGTGATGACTGTTGAAAGTGACTGTCGCTGTATCTCCCGCAGTTTCTTGGAATTTGTCAAAATAAATTTAATTCATCTGGGGAACGCTATACATCTCAGTTTTTAAATATTTTTCTTAATCGGAACGTATTTTTCCGGGCGCATGCAAATTTAATCAGTTTAGGTGATCGTACTATTATGCAATGCCTATATTCGCAAATAGACTTGGATCAACCGAGGATCTCTCTCTCCCATTCTCCATCAGTCACGGTGATCCGCAGTTCTTCCATGGCCAATTCCCTGATGCCTCTCCGCTTGCCGTCCCTGGCTCTTGGGTAACGGCACGGATGACGGCCGCGGGTGGGCCACATCCCCCCTCACCCCCCACGACCCACACGCCCACCCCGCGGTCGCCGCGCCCTTCCCTGCAAATCTACCGAGCGATCTTCCCCTACCCTCCCCCGCGCCCGCATTCGATCAAAATCGAGCAAGAGAAGCAAAAGAGAGAGAAAGAGTTTTCACGTGCTCCCAGATTGTTTTCTTGCCGACGATTTTCCACGAATCCTCTGACGCATTTCGTGGCGGTGACTTCTCAACTCCGCGCTGCTGTGCAAAATTCAAAACGCTCCCGTTCTGGGAAATTTTCGGTTTCCCTGACCTTGGATCACGCCACCCGCGGGAGGGGAGGGAGTAAACAAGTGACGATCTCTCCCTCTCCATCCCAACCTCCACCACCTCGGCTGGGGAGGGAGGCGGAGGCCTTCTCCCCTCCCCCTACTCCTCTCCCGCATCCCTCCTCACCTCCACCCACTCTCAGCACATGCACGCAGCAACTCCCCTCCCACGGAAAGAGAAGGAAACGACCGGAAAGGGACGGGAGCGTGCGCGGAGAGGACGAGCCATTTTCCTTCCGTGCCAATTTCGATCACGGTGGGGCAGTTTTTTCGCGGAAAAAGAGCCCGAAATTGTGAACGGAGCGAGACCGGCAAGAACCTTATCTTCTATGTCGAACTGAGGAATAATTGACGAGGGGAAAGCTTCCGTTTTGGAGGAGGGAAAAACCTTTGAGAGATTAAGGTGGCAAAATAAAACTATGCCCTTGAATGATAACGGAAATCGATAAATATAATTGGCGATGCTCATTCAAGCGTTGGCGGAATACTACATAGGAAAAGAGAGGCCGGGAAATGGCCCTGAAGCCATAGCAGCGCGAGGGTTGACGGAGGAGTTTCACTCCGTCAACTAATCACCGAGGGGATTGAAATTTTTTGTGAATTCTATTGCCCTATAATAGAATCATTACCCATTACTCACTCCAAAAACAAAATCCATTTTCTCAGGTTTAGTATGCAAAATATTCCAGTCGCAGCTCAAGAGAGAGCGAATTCAACTGGGGATATATATTTTTTCCGCCGGTTCTTTTTGCTCTCATTTGAGCTACGACTGGAATACTTTGCATACTAAACGTGATGAAAGGGAGTTGGTGTGTGTGTGCATGTGTAGTTTTATTTTATATATATTAACATTATATTTAGTGCCTCCGGTAAACTTAAATCTAGGATCTTTAATTAGGCAAGCTACATGTATTGCGTAGGAAAACCAGCAAGCATTTTCATTTACAAGTGTATCAAAACATGGGAATATATTCGCCAAGTTATCGTTAGAACTGCTAATTCGTTAATTTAAGGTAACACCACACTCAACACATTTACGACTTATACCCCAGAGGTTATTAGAAACGTGGAAGTTACTTAGAGCAAGGATGGCGAACCGTACAGCGATTGAGAGCCAACGTTTATAGACGTAATAAGAGTATACTCTTGACTCGCGTGCCAACCCATTGAGTGATCACCGTGGAATTGCCCGTAGCACCGTCCAAGTTGTTAGTGCCAAAACAAAACTCGGCAGGAGACTTGGGGTACGCGTGTCACAGGTTCGCCACGCCAGACTTAGAGCATTATTGACCAGAAAGCCATATTAACGGAGATGGAAACTAAGTCAGCGAACATAACTAACATTCCAAGAACGCGCAAAGTACGCAGCAGGCAAGGTCAAGAAAATATTTAACAACTGAAGAAGGCTGTGCATAAACAGATTTGGCATCACCACAAATACCCTAAAAACTGTGTACAACGGAGTCACCATCCCAATATTGGCATAAGGCTGTGAGGTGTGGGGAGAGAGGCTAAATTACAGAAGAATCCGGAGGAAACTGGAGGAGACCCAAAGATCTTGCCTAATTGCAATATCCGGGAGTTACAATACGGTCTGTAATGAAGCTCTACAAATAATAACTGGGATACAGCCGATAGCAGTCTCAATAGAGGAAAGAAGAATCAAGTCACGGATAAGGCAGATGGAAGACGCTGCTCTAGGAGAAGTCTCCAACTGAGAAATGGAGCACGAACAGGAAGGTTATAACAGCGCATTTCCTGAATAAATGGGAACGGGAATGGGAAACATTAGAAAAGGGGAAAGCAACCAGACAATTCCTACCTAGCGTGAAGGAAAGAATGAAGATCAACTTTAAAACTTACAAAGGAATTACGTAAAATTTAACAGGATACGGGGAGTTTAGACTATACCTCAAGAAAATAGGGAAAAAAAGAGGGGACATGTATGGCAATGCGTGATGGAGAAGGACACGGCAATACACAAGAGTCCTTTATTGCCCAATTTATGCCGAGGAAAGATGCGAACTGGAAGCTATCCTTGGATATTTGCATAACGTCCAAAAAATTGGGAAATATCTGCACGAGGAACCGATTAGGAAAATATTGGATAGATTTATCAACAAAAGATAAAGCGGGAACGGGGAGAACGACGGAAAGGAAGGGTATGTAACCTATCTTCTGTATTTTGTAAAATATTAACGAAATTGTGTTGGGTGTTTCAAAATAAGGTACTCCAAACAATTGAAACAATAGATTGCCCGATTCTAATCGAACGGGTCAAATAATTATTAAAAAGTCAGTGAAAGTGATAAAGGAAAAGCGTAAAGTACGTATATATGTTCAATAAAGAAGAGCTGACGAAAAACAATCATGCAAATTATTTTTATTATTATATATTTTGGGCAATGGGATATTAAAGGCTGTGGTAGAGAGGATAATGTTAGGCAAACGAATAAGGGGTAGGTGTAGGATAGGGATGTTGAATGGAATCGAGGGAGGAAGGGGATATGCGGAATTGAAGAGGGGTTTATTGTAGTGTGATGTCAGGTTATGTTTTGTTAAGAGAAGCAAAGAAAATGCTGTAATATGGTTTGGTACATGTACGTGTAGCTAGTGCTCATCCAAAACTTGCCTTAACCGGTATATGACCGACAATATACTGTTGGAACAGATGGGCTTGCCCCATACCGATGCAAAGACGATAAGTAACCAAGATGGTACAACAAAGAAGTCAGAGCGCCATTAAGAAGACAAAGAAAGCTCCACTCAATTTTTAACATTATTTAAAAAGTAAATTCTAATGAAACACGTCAGAGGTTCCTCTCCTAAAAGAAAGTCATAGAATGTCGAGTAAAACCGACAGAGGCTTGTGTACCTTTGGAGACATGCAATTGTACATTCTTTATAGGCAGAAAAGGCAAATAATCACAGGCAGCGTACACAAAGACCAAAATCCTAAACAATTTCTTTCAGAACATCAACTGCTAAAATATTACGGCATAAAAATAGGTCCCCCACACACCTGACGAACTCGCGCCTGGCATACTATGATAGTTCCAGAAAGCAATAGATAGCCCCGAGACGTAAAAATAAATAAAGTCCAAGATCCGGAAGAAATCCACGTCATAATACATACCGAAATTGCTGACGACAACGTAACCTAATTAAAAACAGTATATTAGAGGTTGACGGAAGACTTTAGTATCCCACGACTGGAAGCTATCCCCCCTCTACTAAGTAACCCCTCACAATTCCCCCATCTAGAAAAGCGGCAATATAGAGGTCCCCAGTACTTACAACCCGATATATTAGATGTTGATATCCTGAAATTCGTAGAACATATTTGCCATGCAAGCGTTTTTTTTATTAGGTACACTCGAGTACTCTGCCGTGACTGCCATAGGCGTGGGAATAGCGTATCATGCGAAACACTATCGGATATTTTTATTTATAATATCCAAATCAGAGAAAGAAAATGCTGTATTTTTCAATTTCAAGAAATCCTTCGACAAGAATAATTTCGAGAATTCGGTACATAAATTAAGATGCTATGGCATTAATGAGTACTTGAACAAATGGATTAAGGCCTTCTTATCTAATAGTTAATTTCGTGTTACTCTCTAACGATTTAGACCAGATGGAGTGGTGCAAATGAATGGGGGGTAGTGTTTTAGACCACATTTGGAAACAGATGCCAGTATTTGAGATCCATGCGAGCAATCATAAATTCAGAATTTTGAATGAGTTCAGAGACAATCCTTCTGAATTATCAAAGACTGATGGGAGAAATGGATAAGTGTGACGGGTTCGTATGACGAATTAGGTAAGGAGCCCGTTTATTCAGGAAGGAAGTAGTTTAGTAAGACTAAGTAGTAAGACTATGGGTAAGTACGGGACACCTGAGTTTTCTTGCATCACGGAAGGAATTGATGTGGGATCAAATTACACTGGCACAGTAGACCACGGGATGAATATATGAGACAGAAACAGTCACCGACAGAGGTACTCTCTCTTCCTTGGGACGATTTTCAATCATAACAAAATCGGAACCTAGCACCCGAATAAATTGACTTAAAGACAAGCACTCACTGATTTAGTCAATTAATGCATTATTTACATATCCATGTATGTTTTTTATCTGTCTAATAATTCTAACAAAGTAAGCGTTATTTTGGAGATCGCCTTTCTACTTGTATGATTGAACACACATTTTAGTTTTATAAATTTAAATGATCATTTCAAGTTTTATATTTAGTGTTCCACCAGATCAGTTCCATTTAAATAGTAAATGTCTGTAGTAGAATGGTGAGCATTCGGTAAGCGTGAAAGAAGAATTTCTAATCGAAAAACTTTGATGATTTTTTCCCCTGTGAATGGGGAAATTCTAATCCCAGAGGATACAGGATGAGTGAGGCAGAACGTCGTAAATGGATGAGTATTTTAAATTGTACGAAATATTGTAGAAATTATCAACAAATGAATATACGAACGTGCACTAAAGAATAGCGTTTTATGTATGTTTTTGAGAGACTTACGTATTCCAATAACCGTCAGCACTTAGAGGTATCAACTGAATGAAATACTTAAATATCAAACACGGGTAACTACGAAAAAATAAGATACAAACAATTTACATTCTCATAACAAGTACAAGCATATATTCATACATTTTTTGAACCCATTTTGGGCACCTATAAGGAGAAGAAACTTGGATATGGAAAGAGATGCAGGCTAACTATGGTAACACGCATGGGGTAAAATAGCACCTCACTGAACATACCACAATGCCGTCCACCCGAATCATTAGTAATATCAACCCAAATTATGTCATTGGCCGGTCACGGCGATGTCTGCGGACAACGCAAAAAAATAATAGGTAAGTGGATTCGTCCGCCGAATTACACTCAGTCATAAATTCCCGGAAAAATTTCCCCCTGGTCACGAAAGACAGGAAACGATTCGTGAGGGCGTCGCCTCCGTCATGCGAACCGTTCGCAGAAAATCAGCGGTGAGCGTGGGCAGCGGGCGGGGGGGGGAGGCGCCGTGGGGGGTGGAATGGTGGTAAGGGGCGGGCGGAAATGATTCCGCGAAGTCCTAAACCTATTTCGCCTTAAGAAATTCATCCCCCGATCGATGTCCCCGTTTCCAGATCGGAAATACCGACCCTCTCGTTGTTCTTATTCCAGCGCCACTCCGCATTGTATGCTAATGACAGAGCCGACAAATTCGACGCCAAAAGGAAGATTTCGATCGTTTAGCAAATCTCAGACTGCATCGAATTACAGACTGAATTAGCATATTTAGTATTCCGCGAGTTACATAAAGCAAAAGTAATGAATTCCCTTCCACCTTGAAGTGAGGTGTACTATTCCTAAGAAATTACGATTTTCTTAAGCGCTTCCACCCTCGGCAAGATTTAATACCATACCCTCTATACTTCACGTTGAGAAAACATTTACGCTTGTCTGTAATACTGTTAGTGCATTTTCTGAATTATAAGATTACAGTAATTACCACCCACCGTAACATTGAAAATCTATTT
This sequence comes from Hetaerina titia, assembly GCA_037158775.1. Classification (NCBI taxonomy): domain Eukaryota; kingdom Metazoa; phylum Arthropoda; class Insecta; order Odonata; family Calopterygidae; genus Hetaerina; species Hetaerina titia. The sequence continues at coordinate 82,061,250 of CM073775.1, read as the reverse complement.
TCAGAAGAACCACAAATCAGTTACCGTAAACGAAAAGGAAGAAAGATAAACAAAACTTTATGATGAAATCTTCTTAGTCACGTTCCTACTCAGTCCCTTAAGACGCGAATATATTTTTTTTAAGGTAATCTACCGGTTAAGGTAGGTTTTTGGATGGACACAACTATCTAATAAATATCTAGTGACTCCAAACAAAACACAATGGAGCAACATACTCCACATCAGGTCTCTCTTCATCTCTGTGTACTGCTTTCCTCCCTTCATCCCATCCAACTTCCCTATCCTGTTCCTGCCCTTTCCTCGTCGGCCTAACATTCTCCCCTCTATTACCGTCTTCAACATCCCACTGCCGCTCAATACGCCTTTCATCCATTTTTCCTGCCTCCATAGGATTTCTCTCAACAAACCCCTCTCCTCACCCACCATCTCCAGTACTTCCTCATTTGTTTTCCTTTCGGTCCATTTCACCTCCATTCTTCTCTACACCCACATTTCAAAAGCCTCCAATCCACGTCTATCCTCCTGCTTCAGTGACCACGTTTCCGCGCCGTACATAGGTACACTCCATATCAGAGTTTTTACGAGTCTTGTCTTAACATCCCTACCCAACGTTCCCGTCATCAACTCCCTCCTCCTTGAGAAAGCCTCCTTGCCGAGCGCAATTCATCTCTTTACGCTCACCCTAAATTGGATTTTATTTTAAAATTCTGATTCAGTATTGCATGATTAATAAACGTATTTGAGCCGTCTTTGAATCGAATATGACAACCAGAGTCTAACCTCAAAGCGTATTTATTAAATGATACTAAATTTTTAATAGCTATTGGTTTCTTTCTATGTTCTTATCTATATATACAAACCTACAGTACACGCAGCGATTTGAATGGTGATCGATGGCGAAGATTGAGTAAAAAAAATGGCTCATAAAAGAGGTGCTTATGCAAAATTAAGAATTAAAATATTAAAAACATCTAATATCCCAGAATATCCACTTTTAATCTAATCACTCAACCCCCAAGTTAGTGTAGAGTACTACCTATTAAGTGTAGAACAGATAGATTTAAGATGTCATTTTATTCCATGAACGATAAGAGATCAGAATAATGTCCGACCGCGCTAGGAGGGAAAAGTATTTTGTATCAAAAATAGTCTAGAGTGTAATTACCCTCTGCCACACACTCTAATGGTAGCTTGCAGGGACTAAGTATGTACGTATGAATGTACGATATGGCTCCGTGTGACTATTTCCTATTTTCAAAAATAAAGAGCACCTTGAAGGGCTGTCGTTTTACAGCCGTAGATGACATTAAAAGCGCATCGCTGAAAGAACTAAAGGCTATCTCAAAGATCGAGTTTAAGAAGTGTTTCGGGGATTGAAAGAAGTGCTGGCACACGTGCATAATCTCCAATGGGGACTACTTTGAAGGTGACAACATCAATGTATAAGAATAAATAAATATTATTGTCAGAAAAATTAAAATTCTCATTATTTTTTGAACACACCTCGTATGTAGTAAATTGGTTTGCGGCTTGGCTCGGGTAGGTGGATGTTGAGAATAATTTAGAGAAAAGGATGATTTTTGGCCAATATTAATTTAGAATTTTTAGGTTAAATCTGTATTTCCCAAGGATATTTATTCAGGCGATTCTCAGAACAACGTAAAAACAATGGTTAGATACCCTTTTATATCAAGAGTTAATTATTACCAGAGTGTTAGTAATTAAGGAAATGAAAGATAAAGGATTTGGCGGTATTTAAGCATTTTCAGAGGAGTCTGTCGCTTAATAAACATTCCGCGTATATTAATGAAATTCTAATAATATTTAATCAAAATCAAACTAGGACTCACAAAACGTTATTTAAAGACTTTAAACCTACTGCCCAAGCAATAAAAAAAATATATGCTGAATATAGAGATCCCCTACAATATTTAAACAAAAATAAATTAAGTTTCATGATAAATAAATTAATTAGAGACCACCAAATTAAATTTACTTCATAAAAATCTAGATAATTTATAAAAGACTAACTTTTCACAGAAAATTATTATCGATACTTCTTCTTGGTTAATCTACCGTTTAAGATACATTTGGGATAGACCCAGACTACGCGGGGTATCATTTTAAAGTAATCATTACTAAAAATAAACCAGATATATAATTAAATTTACTTTCAGCATTAACATTATTCTTTCTATTGTTTCAAGCTCAACTTTGCGGAAGTTCATGTTCATTAAAATAAGAACACAATGTATATATCCACTGTTCTTATACATTTTTTATAAATATATATAAAAAATATATACATATACATACACACACACATATGTGTGTGTGTATGTATATGTATAAAGTGTTGTAAAGTTATAAAGTGTTTAAAAACCACCCAATATCCTCAAACCAAGTGAAATTTACAAAGCAACAGTGATGAATTCGAGAGCTCCCAGATTTTTCGGCCTTCCAAAAATTCATTAAGAAAATACTCCATTGAGACCTGTGATTTCCAGTGTATTCGCACCTACAAGAAAACTAGCCTCCCTTTTGAACCCCCTCTTCAGAGAGTTGACTAAGTTCCAACCAAAGTTAGGAGTGAGAAATTCCAGTGGTTTCTGTGCACAGCTCTCTAAGAAAGGTCCCCCACCCTCAAAACATATCCTAGTGTCTTTTGATGTCAAAAATCTTTTTACAAACATACCGGTTGTGGAAGCTTTGTCAGTGGCGGAAAGAGTGCTTAAAAGTGCTGGGGCCGAACCACTCTTCCTCAATGAGTTCATGTCTCTTTTGAGATTGTGTGTTGAATAAAAAAAAGAACAGTGGATGTTTACATTGTGTTCTTAATTTAATTAGCATTATTCATTCATCATGTTAACAACGTTGTAAATTACAACTATTAATGTTGATTTGTTTTGCTTCAGTAAGCCGTAGATTGTTTGGAAAAGACAGTCTCCGTGTGATTTATTTCCTTCATTTGAAAGGTTATAGTACCTGATAAATCCACGAGGAAATGGTGAATGCTAATGTAAATGATAACCCGTCATATGACACAGTTGTGAGGTGGAATAGGAATTTTCAAACTGATCACTCGTACTTTACAGACGATCCAAGAAGTAGGAGGCCATCACTAACGGACAATGCTGCCACGGTGAAAAAAGTGGAGAACTTTATCCTATAAGACCGGAGGTCAACCATCTAAATGATAATGTATGAGACTGATCTTAGTTACGACAATGTAAGGAACATTATTCACGAATGGCTGTATGTGTCAAAGGTGTCAGCGAGATGGGTTCCAGGTCCATCGAGTCCTTTTCAGAAGCAAACATGGCACGACATGCAATCTCGATAGCGGCGCGACCGGTAATCAGAGCGATGTAGCTTTGGCATTTCGCCACATTCGCCCTAATCTCCCGATCTCGCCCCAAGCGAATTTTCTTATTCCCGGAACTCAAAAGCTACTTGAGGTCGGAGATTTGACATCATAACTGATATCTTTCAAGAGGTGGAACAATTATTTACGACGCATATCTGCTGATTTCTCAAATCATGTACTTCAGAAGGCCAAGCAACGCTGTACGAGTATACAGAAAACTACGGTTGGTGACTATGTGGAGATGACTTCAAAATAACAAATACACATTAAGTTCCTTTCTCGGTTATTTTTTAGCTGTAGTTAAAAAGTCATGATGCCCCTTCTTATACAACGCTACAAAGGCACATTTCTTTGCATCCCCCAAGAAAACAAAACCTCACATCCAACACTACCGTACAATAAGCCTCTCTTCAATTCTACACACGTCCTCCCTCCCTTCATTTCGGCCAAATTGCTCCGTCCCTCTTTCTTCCGCTTCATCGTTTGCCTAACATTCTCCCCTTCATCACACTCTTCAACATCCATCCCATTGCCAATCAAAATGCTCTGGGTCCGTATTTCCTACCTCTTTTCGATTTCTCCAAACAATCCCCTTTAGTCCCCACCATTCCAAGCACTTCCTCGTTTATTTTCCTTTACGTCTATTTCACCTATTCCGTCAATGTCCACACCCACGTTTCAAAAATCTCCAACCATATTCTCGCCTGCGTCTACCACCACACTTCTTTTGACCTAATATTTTCCCGCCTCACTTCATTATTTATTTCTTTGCAATTTATTTGACCTAACTCTTGAGTTCACATTCTTCCATTTATTTCTATCGTATTTTCCTATCATTCCCTAATCTCGTATTTAACCTTTGGTTTCCTTTTCCTATTGTTTCGCTTGAGTCTTAAGATATTCATTTTTTTATATCTTTCCATTTCCCTTCTAGTGTATTCTCGGCCTTTCCTCGCTCACAAATTATTCTACAGTCTGCTGACACTCCTTTCTTATTATGCAAGTTATAATGCTTCTAGTTACAATTTCTACTTTGTTTTACCCTACTGAATCTGACGTACACTGCCTTCCCGATATTTTCAATCTCCATTTTGTATTCAAAAGCTTAATTTCTAACTCGAGGTATGGAATTATTATTTATTCCTTTTTCCCCGACCTGGAATTCTCAATTCGTCTCTTCGTATGCAATGATTTAAAATAATGAGCTCCAAAAACAAAGGGTAAAGCGACCGCTAAATTGAAGCAGCCTTTTCCCTCTCTCATTTTGATTAGACAATCAATATTTTCAAAATGTTTACAATCGAAGCCCTGTCGAAAACTGCATAGGCATCTTAATAGAATTATTAACACGTACCCCCTCTAGCATTGTTTATATTTTATGCAATCTTTTCGTTGACTTATGCCATTCCCTCTTCACCATAATTAAGATGTAAGTCTAATAGCACTCGCCTCATAGCTGTGCCCCTCAGCTTTAGACATACTGATCAACTCACTGCCTAGGAAAAAGCTCCTCCCTCGCATTTCAGCTCTCTTCCGAACTCTGATTTCACCTCCAACAATACTGACGGATCCATTAAGAACAATCCTGTAATTGTAGTTCAAAAAGACCTCCTTGATAATATTTCATTTCATTAATCCTTAAACATCGAGCCCCACTCTTCGCGATTCCACATTTTCCCGTCACTGTCAGCTTCTTAGTGATGTGATATTTTTGGTACGGTTGAATGTCATTCCCTATCGACTATTTTCATCTCGCACGGGTTGTATTTTTTTCACTACCGTGTCTTGTATGTAGTCTCAGACTAGGAGATGGTAACCGGAAACGTCTACATGTATTTTCTCGGACAATTCTCATGATAAAGTCTGCAGTTCTTCTCTCACAATGGCCGAAACTCAAATGGGGAGTTGAATTGAATAAATGAAAAACTCATTTTGTCTCATTGGTTCTCATAAATGAAAAATTAATTTTGACTTTGAAAAAAATTCTAATCAAGCATATTCTGGAAATAAGTTTGTAATAAAAAAACACCCGCTTGTCTCTGCACCATGACTGTCATGTGTAATGCTACTCTTTGTTTGTGTTTGAACTGATTTGTGATTGAACAAATTATTTTTTCGCGGAATTGCGCGCAAACCATTCCAGCAGATATCGTTCATGAAATTTTTCGTTGTTACTTGAAGGAATACCTGAAACCTTGCGATGTTTATAGTTATGTATTTATTTATAATTTATTTATTTTATGAAAAATTTATTTATTTATTTATTTCATCAAGCGCTCATATGCCAAACATGTCGCTTGCTATCGTGTGCCTATCATGAAAGCAACAAACAATTAAAAAAATCTTATTTAACACCTACTTTCTTCATCATTAGTTCAAAAAATTTTTCTCTTTTATTTATTGGCCATTGAGAAAATTTCCTAATTCACGAACACCACCCCCATAAATCACGGGTAGGGAGATTTTCGGTATATGAAATGCATACCTACATCTTATCAGGCATTCAAGGTGATAACGAGAGGAATGCTCTCCGAGGTTCCCTCAAGTGCACGTCACGTCAGGCAGGCCACTTCGTGACACATGCGCAGGTCGTAATAAATTGCTCGACGGATTTTTGCCGTGCCACTTATAGGAAATTGGAGCCATTGGCATAATATTGGGCGGTATCACCAAATTCGCCGAAAATCATTACTTGGAGGATAATATATTAGAGTTGAGGAAGATTAGTACGCGTAGTGACATAATAGTTACGAGATCAATAATATAAATTAACAGATTATATTCAGGACGCATTTGTTTGTTTCATACACTTGTGTCCCATACGTTTTAAGACGGGGATCGAGATGGTGCGGAAGCTAACGTACAGGCTTCCCACCGAGAAGGCACAGGTTCAAATCCTGGAGAAAACAAATATTTGCCATTTTACAAATCTTTATATATGATATAATGCCGACGCCGGGTTTCTCTTAACCCTTCCTTTCCCATCCATCCTTAATGGGATGAATGGGAAAATGACCTCAGCTGTCGGTCGCCTCCCCACAAAAACTACTAAAAAAAGTTTTAAGACTGTGGCTATAAAAGACGCAAAAGAAGTTCAAACATTTTTTCAACAAATGTTTTATTCAAAATAGTCTCCATTAGAAGTAATGCACATGTGGGCACCATCTTTCAGCCTTTTCATGCCTTTCAAAAACTCATCTTTTGAAATACTGTTTAACTCTATTGTCACGGCTTCTTGTATCTCGTCTATTGGCGTAAAATGGTTCCCTTTCAAGTCTATCTTGAATTTGGGGAATAAGAAATAGCCAGGGAGACTCAAATCATGTAGGTACGGTGGGTGGCTGAGCACAGGAACCATTTTTTGGCCAAAAATTGAGTGTTAATCACCGCAGTACGCGCGCACATCGTCCTTCTCTTAAAATCGTTCGTAAGAATGCGTTGTACGATGGTTTTTGGTAATCCAGTTAGTTCTTCTATCAACATACAGCCTGCATTACGGTGGTCCTTTAACACAGCTGCGACTGAGCAATGTTTTCGTTACTCTTTATGACGCATGGCCGTCCGCCCCCATCCTCGTCTTCAACCGACTCTGTATCCTCTGCAAAAAGGTTATACCACCGAAAAACAGTAGCACGAGACATAATAGATCCACCATAAACCAATTTTAACATTTCGAACGTTTCTGTCAGACTTTTATCGGTTTTAAAGCAAAATTTAATCACAACACGTTGTTCTTTGTTTTCATTCATCGTGAAATTATGACCGCGAGCACGTTGACACTACCATGCGAACTGCTGCTGAACAGCTGCATGCAATCCAATGGATGGAATCCAACTTTGGATGGAATGAGAGGAAGTTTGTAGTAACCAGTCGCTAAAATGTCATGAAGATGGCGCTAGCAATACCGATTTGATAGCCACGGTCTTAAAACTTATGGGACACCCTGTGTAGATTTCGAGAAGACGTTTGACAGAGTCAACTGAGCAAAATTGATGAAAGTTATATTCAGAAAATTGAAGTAGACTGGAGTAGAAGTAGTCCGACTTATCCAGAATCTGTAATTCTCAGACGGCACAGGTGAGGATAACGAATGGAGGATGGAAATGAACAGTGCTAGTAATTGGGGTAAGACATTGGGATGCCTGGTCCCTTTTAAATACGCAGGAAATGATTATGGAGGCATAGACAGGGTTGGAGAAAAAATACGTGAGGAACTCTTCAAACCAGTTATGTTTGCGTATGATTAAACGGTAGTCATCCCATCAGCCAAAGGGTTACCATCATTACTTCGTGCATTGCAGAATCAATGTAATAAGTATGGGATAAAAATGAATCATGAGTAAACGAAAGTAATGAGATTCTCAAAAAGGAAAAAGGTTAAAATAAACATTACAGTCGGGAGGCATTAACTAGAAAAGATTAGTCGCATATTTCGCAAAGTTCGCATATTTAGTCTCTTCAACGAGGGTGGGAAGAGTGGGTAGTGACAATAAAATAAAAATAGAATCGCGTTGGACGAACAAATTCTTACAAAGATGAGGGAATTTATGATAGCCACTTTAAGTAATGATTTAAAGAAAATATAAACGAAACTTCATTTGAAACGTAGTTTTTTATGGCTCGGAAACTTGGTCGTTGCGGTGAGAGGATTAGCTTAGTTTGGAAACTTTAAAGATGCAGGAGTAGAGGAGAGTGAAATAATAAATGGAAAAGAAAACCAACGATGAATCTCTATGGTTGGTGAGGAAAATGAAACAGCTGTATGGAAAAATTCGAGGAAGGCATGGGATGTAGGAGATACTGAGAGGCAAGGAAAAACTGAACGCAGGAATGTGTAGATGGAAGAATGACGGGAAAGCAAGGTAGAAAGAGGGAAAGAGTACATTTTGGCTGGGATTCAAGTAGGCAGAAAATTTTCTGAGCTAAACAGCTGATTATTTGAAAATGCAGCATGGGAAATTATGTGTCATGTCGTAATTAGGGCTTATGAGTAGAGTACGTAGGGTGTAGCATCAAAATCCTTCTCCAATCCAGTAGATTACAAATAATAATCATTCATATAAATTTTTATGTATTTCTAGACGAATAGACGATGGCAATAAATTATCAATAAAGATATTTTAATCTAAATCTTTCTTAGTAGAAATTTATTCGGAAGGAGTTAAAGGTAGTAAATGAAAGTAAATTTTTAAGAATTATTCACATTATAAATGAGAACATATCAGACAGTTCGCAACACTGCAATGGAATCACTAATCATGTAAAATCAGAACCAAGATTGGTATTCCATGTCCTTCGTATGTAATTCGTGCGAACTAACCGGGGAAGGAAAACGATAGCGTAATCGACAATCAACAGGGCCAATGCCATAAAGATAACATTGAATTTCGTCCTGAGCCATACCCGTATATTGAAAGGCTATATAACAGATTCGGAAAGTGGAAAACTAATCCTTATAGTATTTGCTCTCCTGCATTTCAATTACCCGAAAGATTTAAATCGTAAAAAAGGTATTCGCACCGCATGACGAGGAATTATTATGTTATATTATATTATAATGGTAGATTATTATTATATTATATTATAATGGTAGATTAAAATCCAAGGGTGATAATTTGTAGCCATATCCTAATCGTAAGCCTTAAAAAGTTGCTAAAATAATTATTTTCCAGCCGATATCCTTGAAATGGTCATACTCTTTCGCACGTGTAAAACACTTTCGCTATAGTTTCACCATCAAGTGACAATATTTTGAATTATTCGCTTTTGAAATGTTTGTGATTTTAAACCGCCCAGTGAGTCCCTGGAATATTTAAATATTTGGCGCCTACTTCCATTTTCCTGTAATTTTCTTTATGTTTGTCCGTATTCGAGTGCGTGTCTATGTGTTTCATGGCGGAAGTATGTTAATTTCTTATACCGTTCTTCTTCACTTTCCTTATCTTTGAAACCCAATTGAAAATGTCATAAGAGTATCACCACAGCTTACGCACGATTCTAATGTCGGGGTTGTCAAATACACTTTTAAGCAATTTTGTCAGACACTGGAACATTAGCTCTGTTGACAAGAGCACTCGCCCGGAATGTGGGAGGCTGAATTCAGATCCCGGATCTATCATATGTTTTCCCTGAAATTCACTTATCCCTTGTGCTCGCCCGTGTATGTTCCCTATAAGGATTCTATTCTGTGGATACTATTTGCACAATTACTGGAATTTTATTTTGTTGCATTTTGTGGTTTGGGTAAAAATCCGTATTCTGCAAGTAGCATAAGCGGTACTTTTATTTATTTTGGAGCTGAACTGATTAAGGGATGGTTCTATGACTACCAGATTACTTTTGTTGGTATTATCTCGTACTAAAACTATCCTCTTCCATTATGCCCCAAGTTATGCACACAAACCATTGCAATTCAAAGACTACTCAGTAATGCATATATAGTACCTATAGAGTATATAAGATTACCATTAAAACAATTGGGGAAGCACAAATACTGCGAAACAATTTAATGATCATGCAATGTGTAAGCTAACTAAGTATCAACAACAATTTTCTGTGAAGATCTGTTCATAAAGTATCTAGTTTATGTGAAGTAAATTTAATTTATTGCTGACTATTGTAACTGTTATGCTCAAGCATTGTACGCGGAAGAAGCGATCCTTTATTATAGCTTTCAAATCGGTGCGGAGAGCCTAAACTGTCGAAATAGTGTGATTCCACAGGTGCAAGACGTCCTATCCGCTGCCTAGTACTCAAATAAAAGCCGAAGCCAGGACTCCTGTATTCGTGACTGCATGGGTTTTCACCATAGTTTCTCCTCTAAACTAGAGCGGTTCTTTTCTATGACAAGCATCCCTACAAAAATTTCAGCTCTTTCTTGAATTTTATAGAAATAATTAAAACGCATTCTAAATAACTGTTAAAATAACACTATTCGTCTACTTTTTTAGCATAAAGCCTATTTGTAGTGTGTAAATACTCCAATCTGTGTCAGATCGTCCCAACCCATCAACGAGCCTGTCATCATATAAACAATGAAGTCTTTGCGTTAAAGGAGCTAGCGCAAAATTCTCGTTGGGAGGAGAATAAACCCCATGGGACATGGATGATACACATTACAGATCTCGTAGAAATTAGATCCTGTGTATAATTTGCTGGGGGTCTCCAAGATATTATGAAAAAAATATTTGGTCATGTCGCTGCGACAGGTGGGAATCGAACCCGTGGAATGATCTGCGATTAGACTAACTTCCAGGATAACAGGATACATCTGAATCATACAATGACAGTCGCTATTGGGCAATATACGAGGGTCATCCGGAAAGTAGTACCCGTTCGTGAAATAAAGACACAAAAGTAAATATTAACAAACATAAAAAAATTTATTTGAAAGAGGATACTTTAAACTACTTCTCAACATAATCTCCAAGCAAATTAAGGTATTTGTCATAACGTGTGACAAGTTTCTGTATTCCTGCTGCATAGTCCTTCGCCGCCAGCTCATTGAGATACAGGGTCACTCCTTCTTTAAGTTCTTCATCGCTGTCAAATCTTTTTCCTGCCAAAAAGTCTTTAAGCTTTGTAAAGAGATGAAAATCTGAAGGGGCCAAGTCCGGGCTATACGGTGGATGGTCGAAAGTTTCCCATTTGAATTGCTGCAAAAGTTTTTGTGTTATCCCAGCTGCATTGCATTGTCATGAACGAGAATGACACCAGTAGACAATAATTATGCGAGTCAAGAAAGAGTCTCCTTCATCAGAATAACGTCCCAAAAACGTCAGTGCTGCAGCCATACGCTTGGTTTTGTGCTCATCTGTAAGCATGCGAGGGACCCATCTTGCACAAATGTTTGCATAATGCAGATGGTGTTTAACAATTTCATGAACAATTGTTCGAGAAACATTGGGAAAATGCTCACAGATGTCATCAATTGTGACGCGCCGATCGTTCCTCACGAATTCGTCAACTGAGCTCACCAGTTGGTCTGTAATGACAGACGGTCTCCCCGAACGCTCATCGTCGTGTGTGTTCCCCCTCCCCATGTTGAAGTTGCGACACCAACGCCGAACAGACGACTCGTCCATTACATTGTCTCCATACACCTCCTTTAATTGGCGATGAATATCACATGGGCGAACGTTTCTTGCATTGAGGAATTTAATCACTGCCCTCACTTCACAACTGGCGGCGTTCTCAATTTTTTTAAACATTGTAAACAATCACAGAAACAACACAGGCAATGCTAGCGTCACGCAACTTGGCTCAGAGAAGGCAGACAAGCCACTGAAGCTATCTGACCTCGTCCAGCGGCTACTCGCGTCGTCAGCACTTCATGCGGCACGAACGGGTACTACTTTCCGGATTACCCTCGTATTAGGGGCAAATGACTCCATCATTTTTATTAAGTAATACCAGGTATCATCAAATACCTCTGGCATATATGGGAGACGAAGACATTCTCTCTGTAAGGTCTTCTGGTATGTTCAACCTCTTTTTTGGAGACGGCGAATTTTGGGAGGGAAGAATAAATATTCCAGTTTAGTGCACGAGTCTCTTTTGTCATATTTGATCTACGTGATTGATCAAATCTTCCGACACCTAAATAGTTCTCCATGTCGGAAATAACTCGAGTTCCCTATATCTTTCTAATCACTCTCATGTACATGCTTTCTTCATGGATGGAGAGATCTCCATCCTAGTTTCTTTAACATTTCCGTCACGTTTATTTTGTTCTTGCAAAATGTTTTGACAAAACTGAATCTTTTTCTAAGTACTTGTATTTCTTTAAGGAGTACCTTCCCCAAAGAGTTCGAAATACTTAGCCAATATACTAATCACCAAATAGTAGAGTTTTTCTTTGCTTTTCCATTTCATTTACCCACAAATCATCCAATTGCCGTTTCATCTGGCCGGATTCGCGTTTTCTTCTATTTCTTATATGAATGGCTGGAAGAAAGACTATCCATGTTTCATGCACGGTCTTCTGTTCCTTAGACCCGGAATATTTCTTGTTACGAAATTCCTCCGGCCACCTTAAACCAAAGCTTGCTCTGTTTATCCCTTCCTCTTAAGTCATTTTACCCTTCTTTCATTTGATAATTCGACATTCAGCCATCCAGTCGACTTGGGAAACCAGCGAAGCACGTTTCTCTCTCCACTAGTCCATGAACGGTGCATCCCATCTGCATTAGTTTTTGACTAAATCAATCCTCTCCCTGTCTCTCCTACTTTACTAAAAAAACTCCTCAAGAACACCATACATAACGCAATTTGCTTCGCTTACTTTCAATACTGTAGAGAGGAGTGCACTTTAAAGCACTGACAATTTTGATCCTCAAACAATCACTTTTATATACTTCGCATTCTGTCAACAGCCTTTCCGCCAGAATTTTCTCTTCGTCTGCTTTTCCATTCTTCGTCAAATTTCATTCAAGATACACAAAACCATCCGCTTATGCAACTATTTCGCCGCTTACACCTATTTGTTTTCATACTGCCAATGACCACTTTCTGTTACATTGAGCTAAGAAGTCATTAGCCCAGTAAACCTTCTCATAAACTATATAAAATTTAATTTTGAATACATTTGTTTCTGAAACACTTTTTCGTATCTTTATTTAAATCAATATATATATATATATATATTGCATCCCTGGGATTTTACTACCCCATGCTACAGAATAATATGGGTAAAAAAGGTTCAACTGTGTCTCACGTGATCTCCAATTTTTCAAGTCAATTTGAAAAAGAGCTAATCATTTCTTTTTCTGGGAAAGTACATAATAGTACCAGCGATAGTATTTGCTAGGATTTTGCTAAACAATTTTTCAAAGCAGCAAATAAATTTATGAGTTGTTTAAAAACAACATTAATTGTAATTTATTATAAATCACATTTTGTGATAAGCAACCGTGGTTATTGTGACAGGATATTTATTTCCACAGAAGAGGTGTTGTTACGAGCAAACTACAAAGACTTTTAGGTTAGTTTTTTATTTGAAAAGCAAGTCCCAGTCTGGTAAGAGATATGAATCATTCCGCCGCCCGCACCTATCTTAATCGTGTAGAGCCAACCTCTAGGTCCAACGAAATCAACAGCATGATCAGCAACGGCAGAAGAGGATTGGTTGAATCCCCTTATCAACTATTAAAGGAAGACGGTTTTTCGCGAACACACACATTTGTCATATTCTGAACCTGAAATTATCTCCTCCAGGGTGGGCCCTCTCTTTCAGGGTTGACCGCCTTCGTAGACGGACTATCGTCTGGAAAGGCGAAAGGACTAGGCTATTAAAAACATTTCCCACCCGCGTGGGAAAATGGTACTTAATCGCCTCCGCCACTACCTCCCTTTAAATTTTCTACATCGTCCTCCTTCAACATTGGACCCGCGTAAGCAGAACTACACTATTTCGATCGGTAGTAAACCCCTCGAAAATGGCTCCTATGCAAACGCATTTCTGCATTTACCTAATATTTGATTGTACGTATACATCGTACAATGTCCTGAATCGACCATTCCGAAAACGGTCAATGTAAAGTGCGTAAACCTCTCGATTTACGATGAAAAAAACAATCCAGCAGCATCAAGGCTTCACAGAAACGTGAGGATTGGGCCGTTGGCTGGATATGGGGGGGGGTAGTTTTTAAGAGTGGAGGGGGGATGGTAAAAGAATCACGGAAGGAGAGAGAAGAAAAAAAGGGAGATGCGGCGAGGGGAAAAGGATAGGGTTGAAAGCTGCAGGCCCGCTTGCACTCACACCCCCTTACCGCGGCTCTCCTCCTCCCTCCCCCCCGGGGGTCTGCGATCTCCCTCTCTCGCTCACATAACACGAGCGCCCACACACCACACCCCCCATTACACCCTCTTCCTCCACTCTTCTCTCATCCCGAAGCATGCATGGCGGAGCCGCTGCAGAGGAGGGAGTGGAGGAGGAAGGGGTGAAGTGGAGGAGGAAGGGGTGGAGTGGCGGCGGGGCGAGGTGGAGGGCAGCAAAGAGGAGGGATTGAAGAGTCCTGGGCGCAGCAGAGGTCAGGGAAGGACGAAGAGGGAAGGAAGAAGGCTTTAGATCGAACGGGGTGCAGGGGGGCGGGAGGGGGTTGGAGACGAGAGAGAGAGAGAGAGAGAAGGGTGTGCGGAGAGAGGGAGAGGTGGATTTTCGGCGCGGCGGTGAGGAGGAGGCGCGAGGGAAATTCGGAGGGAGGCCCTCCTGCCCTTTTTTCCTCCGTTTTTTTTGTAGTCGACGAATGACTGCTGCAATCCGTGCAGCCTCGCAGTATTGCGACGTTGCCACGCTGCGTCCGCCGGCCGAGGATGGGTCGAGTCTTTTTCCTACTTGGCGGGCCCTCGACCGAGGCGACACAACCACACGAGACCACAAGATTTCGGCACAAGAGAGAAGAAACCCTGCGCCGAGGGCTTCACCGAGGAAATGGACCGAGAGAGGAGGATTAAGGTCCTAATTTTCTGAGTTCCATCCGCGGCGATGACATTTCCAATAACAAACCCTGTTAAAGATCGTCCCTTCCCGATTTCCATTGAAATCAACAGTGCCACGGTGGGATACTTGCGACGAATGTTCCGACTCGATCGATTCAAAATTATGTAAAAAAATGTAATTTACGTTTTCATTTGTTTGCCGAGAATTCTTGGTGTTGCATCTATGTGATATGTCTTGTTTTTGTTCAAATGTCAAATCTCTGTACCCTTTCCCACCATCATCATCGAATCTGGCGAGCATTGAAGATGAACAATGATGCACAGCTGCAATGATGCAGAGATGATGCACCGTTACTACGTTCCCAACAATAAACTCGACGGTTCCGTCTCCTATTAAAGCCCTTCTCACTGTTCCCTGTGTCAACTTAGCTTAGTTGTGACTAATATTCACAACACATTAGTTTAAACTATTTAAAAATAAATGTATTCATTTGCTAATTGTTTATGAAAGATGCCAGTGCAATGTCAATGTATTCAAATTAAATCATGTGTAGTTATATCCCATATCTCAATGCTGTTTTCTTCATCATCAGAAGTGATGAATTTGGATATCACAAGAACAACAAACGAAAATTTATTTCCGTTTTTTTCGTCGCAGTTTTTTAGTTCAAAGGATATTCCGCAGAAAGTCGTTCTTCTAGAGTGGACATGGGGACGTTGGGAAACAGCCGAAAGTGGGAAATGTTAAGAGTGCGAGTTGTCAGTTTCAGCTCTGCTGAACAGAAGTCCTCGGATGTGGCTAATTGCTTATGGCGGAAGCAGTCCACAAATTCTTGATGAAAAGAAGGTCGATTCTCTTTTTAAAAAATCCCTGAGATTCCCTTTCTTCTGATCCTCGCACCATAACCTTACGAAATCCAAAAATTTCAACTCTAGGTTTTTGGAAAACAGACATTTCTCGCAGTCCAAAGGATAGATTCTGAGCGCCAAACCCTAAACACAATACCACACTTTAATTATCTTAACCTTCCACTTAGATTTTTCACGAAATATACATCTTTTCACTTTTAGTTTTATTTCAAAGTAGTTTTCTGAATTTTTCATTTTGTCGATTCTCTGGAGTCAGTACAAAAATCCGAATTCCGAAGACGTATTCCCCAAGTAGACTTCTTCGCTGCCTCATTTTGCCTCGCGAGGGCCATTTTCTCCGTAAGCCATCGGAACGAAAAGAACGGACTTCTACCTACTCTATTCAACGATCGGATCTCTACGATACTTTTTATTTTGCAATAACCTAGACAAGTCTCCGGACTCCTTCCCAAAAATAGCCGAACTGGGAGTATCCGCCTGATTTCGAAGAACAAAAAAATATTTGCGATCACATTTGATAATTAGATCATTAGTTAAGATCGGTATCGTAAATTGTAGACACTTCTGCATTAATCTTAAATGTACCGGAACCAATGCTCCTTTTACAACAAATGAAATGTGTGCCCTGTGGGAATTCATTGTAAATTAGAAATTAACGACCGTTTTGAATGTACTACCACTTCCTTACCAAATACTCCAATTAGCCTTCATTATCAGCTATTTACTAAAGCGGATAGTGCATGCTCGGTGTGAATCACGTCCTACCACACACCATAGCGGTGGTATCCAGGGTACCACGTAAATTACGTCACGTTAGAATGTATAATAAAATTCCATACCCTGTGACGGAGCTAGGTCAGCGCAGCGAGTAGCGCGCGAAAATGTTGCCCTGAAATCTCTTTTCTGAAAATATAGTAAAAGTAGGGTAAGGTGCTTCTCTTTCACCTCAAAGTTCTGGTGGCCGAAACTGATGGGAGTATTAGGCAAGGAATCATAGTGAATCAATCATAGGCAGCATACAGAAAAGAACCAGAACCCTAATCCTCGGTGTCTGAATTTCACACGCCGTGAAAGGTGGTGCGAGGGAGTGAATCCCACCCATCCAACCAAAATGACCATTGGGTCATTACCGTGGGGCAATTCGCGTGAGCACACGATAGCCTGCCCGCTGCCCATCAGCGCGGCCCCGAAACTGTTACCTCCTGGACGGATCGCAGGTCGTGTGAGCCGTCGCTTCGACGACTCCGCCCAATGCACCTTCCCTTGTCTTCTCCCTACACCTCGCCTTCTCTCCCTATCGCGGCGCCCACCTTTTCTCCCACCCCTCCCTCCACCCTCCTGCTCCCTCGTCCGCATCGCTCCCGGGCCACGCTTCGTCCTCTTGAGGCACGGCGGCTGGGAGTCGGAACACGAAGGGCGGCCGATTCGTCGGAATAGCGGATGCATTGCGGTGAGGAGTGGGGCGGCGTGCGGGCGGAGGGGAGATGCGGAGGGGGCACGGCTCGGGAGGGGAGAAGGGAGGGAAGGGCACATTATACATATAGTGGAGTCTCCCACTCCACCTCTCCCTTCCCCTCCTCCCGCCCCTCCGCTAACCAGACTCTCCCTTCTCTCTTACTTTTTAGTTCGTGCGTGTGTGTGTGTGTGCGCTTGAGAAAAAAGGCATAGCAGATGTAGACGTATCACTCTCCAGAAACCAGGGTTGAGTATAGCCTTAAATGCACTCATTAAGAAGGCGATCCCTCCCTTGGGTAGTAGGGAGGAGTACCTTAATAGAATTTCGCCCCGTTGAGACGGCGGCGGTGGATTATCAAGTTCATTCAGTGCGCTCACTCCAGAAAGCTTGAAAATTTACATATTTCCCCCAGAACCAGCCACAACGGGGTCGTTCGGCAGGTGTTAGGGTGCCAGTCCTGGAATAAGCGCAACCAGCAAGTGGAAAAGGAATTGATTTTCAACACAACCCGGGGAAGTAAGAGGGTTTGGCTACGGAGGCTCTCGGGGTTGAAATACCGGATGGTGCCTTTGGACCATTCCACCGAAAATCCATTTGGAGTTATTTCCTGGCGACAAGAACTTGGTGGGAAACTTCAGATGGCACTGCCGCCCTTACCCCGCTGAATGTGTGACTTTCATCCACCAAAACACACCGAGGAGGAAAAAAATCCTCGATACCTGTTGTAGGAGGATGCTAAAGACAAAATGAGAAACAGGGGAAGTTTTAAGGAATGTATGCTATTTTACGATACAGATAAAGAAAAAACAACTACTTCGTTAGGGCTAACCACGAGAAATAATGGATTTGTGGGAACATGGAAGAAGGGAAGCTCCCACAAGGAAGAGCAAGGTATAAAGAAAAAGAATGAGTAAAAGAATTCTTACCAGAGCGAAAAAAGAATTTGCATCGGGTGTTCGAAAAATGGAGGATTGCCATACACCAATCTTCGCATTGAAGGACTGAAGGAGGAATGGATATCTACTTCTGAACCCTGTCACTGTATTATAGTTTCTTCCCAAGAGTCTCAGCGGCCTTGATGTATTATTTTACCTTCGGATATTGTTTCGATTGTTACACCTAACCTCATCATATATACCTCTATATTCTCTCCAATAACATTTGTCTAGTATTTAGTGTTCGCTGAATAAATAGAACAACTTTATCAAAAATGGACTAGAGCACCGAAAAATAGTTTCTACTTTTGCTCATTTTTATTCTTTAACTCACTCCTTGTAAAAATAATAGCCATTATGTATTTTAACCTTTTAAATTATATTTTTCATTATGCAGCTCATTGAATTGTCAATTTTTGGTAATGTGTACAGAGATGCAGAACTGACGCTTTAACCCTATACGCATCCTACGTAAACGAAGGTGTCGCAGAAATTGTTGCCTCTCGAAATAATACCAGATCTGATCATGTTTAAGCTTATGTTTATTTGAGTTGTGCCACGAAATAGCAACAACCGTCAGAGTATCTAATGATAAAATAGTTTTTCATATTTTGGTTTGGTTAAATATTTACTGAAACTTAATGACGGCAACGGAAATGTGCCACTGTTGAAACTTCGACGGCATTGTGACTTTTGTCCCATTGTCCAAGGCGTGGGAACAAATGATGGGAGAATGGTAACGATGTCAAATATGCGAAACAGAAACCACATCCGTGGACTACGGCGGAGAGTACAAGCATTTACTATTCTCTGAGGTTCAACTAGGGTTTTCCCCGCAAAACCTGAGTTATTAGATATTTAAGTACCCTGCAAGCCACCGCTAGGGGGTGTGGCAGGGGGTTAATACACACGTTTCAATTCACAACACCATTTATAAATGAGTGGGGCTGGGATGAAGTATTAACGCAAGACATCCTTATCTTCAAATGTTATTCTTCCATCTCTCTCGCCAGCTTCCCAAAAATCACTAGTCTAAATTCTTTCCGAGATATCTAAAAATTATTATTTTTTGTGCCACAAGTAGGTCTGCCATACGTCCTGAAAACTGCAGGGTTTCCCTGAAATTTTGCAATGGTAATAGATTTCCGGCTGATTTAAAAAAAAACATATGAACATTTCCTGACTATGAAATTATTACAACTTTCATCATCAACAAAATATGAAATATCACCACATCGTGGTCTTGGTGTTATTTACTAATGCTCACAATGTTTGTAATACACGTATACTATGCTATCTTTTTCCAGATAAGCAAGTGACGACCGATGGAGAGCGATATCACTGCTCCCTGCGTCTGCTCTTTTCAACCTTACCTCAATTAGCAACATAGAACGTGGTCATTTTTAAACTCTGTGATAATAAATTTGAATCCTCAGAAATAGCATACAAAATATCAACTGTAATCATTCACGTTTAACATTCTGTGATTGTACTGCGTTATGGATATTACAACTTTTTAAAATATCTATTAATTCATTAACAGCACGTCTCAATGCCCTAAATTCATTCCTCACTACTATTGCAACTGTACTGAATTCAATTAAACCCTTAGTTTAACAGGCAAGCCTTAGAGGGCGTGAGGCGAAGGGGGAAACGGGAAAGCAGCAGAGTGAAAATCCTTACAACGCTATGTACCAACCCTCCCGCATCTCCGAGGACCTTCCGTATTTCATCTACTTTTCTACAATTTCCCGTTTCCAGTATTTACATCCACTGGAACACTTTCTTAATATTTTTTACAATATGTAATTATCTTCAAATCAAACATTTAAGCTTGCCACCACAGTAGAGTCACTTGTTAAAAGCTCTAGGGAAGTGCAACTTAGTCAAGAAATCATTCATGATTTGTGACAATTATGTAAATGTTTTTAAATGCTCAATGGTAAAATGTCTAATTCAAAGAAATTGGAGATGACACCACAGCAACTTCTAACTGGGTCATCCCATAATAAACATTACAATGCAACAATTTCCAGTTTTAAATTCACTGCATTTCTTGCGAAGTTTAACTATGCTAGATTCTTCATCCATCCCATTAACATCAAACAAAAGTCGTTACTGCCAGTCCTAAACTAGAGCAGGCTGAAAAATTGACGGAACATAACCAGCCAGTCTTCTCCTTATTTTAATGTATTTTCTAAATTTCTTTTTACCGCCATCTGTACCCCTTTGTAGTGTCCTTCCTTTATTACTGTTATTCCACCCCGAAGAGGAGTTGCTCCTTATACGGGGTTTTCGTTATGCTGTTCCATTCAGAGTTTATATTCTTCTTTTCACTATATACTTTGTCATTGCGGAAATAGAAACTTTCTTCGAAGTTATCATTAAACAGGCCGATCTACTACTTTTATCATTTGCAATAGTGGGATTGCACAAATTCCTATTTTTAATGTGTAAACCCAAACACATGAGCAAATAAACGTGTTATCTAATTTATCTACTACAATCTATTGCCATTCACATAAAAACCTTTGAATTACGATTAAATGTTAACATTATCATTACATTTACGCATCAATGTTTTTATGAATCATAGCAAACTACTCCAATTTTATGTAAAATACCGACACAAAATAAATCGTTACAATTAAATTTCAATATTACGAACCATGGCCGCAGGCGCAGAAAAAATGGCATCCAGACAAAGGTAATGAAGAGCTTTCGAAGCGTATTAATCATCAAATTGAATTCCCAAATAAAACTTCTTATTATTTAATGAAGCCTGTAATATTTCTGGGGAAAACAGTTTCATCAGTTCCACATTCTATCCGTCGTAATTTTCTGAATCAACCATTTATCATATGCACTAACTAAGCTTTGACCTTAGACAATTAACATGATTTTTGGTTTGCACAATTCAAAAATTAATATTTTTTTCCTTTTCTCAGAGTTCGGGAATTCTAAGGGCTGCTTGTAGTTGGTCGAGAACAAGGGTATCCTTCATCGCCTTCTCCAGAATCCCATTTCAAAAAATACCTACTTGTTCTTACGGAGTTTTCTCGTCTCTCGAATTATACTAACATCGAATAGGTTCAAGCTTTTTAATAACATCTCTTCTAGATTATTTAAGAAATATTCGTTTTTCCTGGAAAGAATGTTTAAGGTTTTCGGGCGTCTATGTCAGGGTGTCTCTTACCCGAAAGCCTTAATCGTTATGGATAAACGACGCGAAACCCTAAGATTCCATTCTACCTTTAAAGAAATTCGCGAAATAATATAAGTTATAGAAAAAGGACGGTAAATTATTTGAGTGAGTAAATTAATTTGTGTGCTTCGATAGAAATAATATATTCCTAAAGCTATCGCTGAGAACTCTACATTTTCCCATTATATATAACCATTTATAATCAAACAAAAAACTATTTATATTAATCCATCAGGTTTAAGATTGGTTCAATAATAAGGATCACATTTGAAATTCACATATCGAGAATTGGTGACGAGTTTCTCTCTCAGAACAGTCTGTGATTGCCCACAACTCAAAGAATTTAGTTGTCATTTTCAAATGAAGCCATAAACCCAGGGCCCTTGTTTTAGTACTCGAATGCTCTATCTCTAAGGCTACAGACCTAACAGCTATGCAAATCTCTATAATTGATGTCGACGGAATCCAATTGCTTCAAGCCCCTCGAAATTATTCTCGTCTTTAACTGGGAACGTAACAGTTGCAAATCAAAAGGCATCGGTCAATATTTGCA
This sequence comes from Hetaerina titia, assembly GCA_037158775.1. NCBI lineage: Eukaryota > Metazoa > Arthropoda > Insecta > Odonata > Calopterygidae > Hetaerina > Hetaerina titia. The sequence goes on along the minus strand of CM073775.1, from coordinate 82,039,425 downwards.
TTATTTCTAACATATGAATTAAAAATCCCTTAGCATACATCAAAATCTTTACATAAAGTGAGGTTTTTACATGCTCAAACATTTCAAACGTAGGTCAAGGGGCAACAGGGTATTTCGAGGATTCATCACTCTTCTCTAAAAATAATTTAATACAGGACACATGTTCTTGTTAGGTTTGAAAAAGGAAACTCGTGGATAGGGTCGACTACTCTGAAGCAAATCAGAACTATGCAACGACGCACAACTTTCTCGTGGAGACACCTAGTAATCGAATAATCATATTTTATTCCAGAGCAATCTAAACTTATTTGAATATCCATACGGATAGACGGTGAGCTTCTATGATTGTGAAAGGCTCAAGCTTGAATGAATTTTGCATAAAGTAATGCCCAATTTTTCAAATCGCCTCTGCGTGATTCGCCATGGATTCCAAATTAACCAGTATTTCCCCATTCATCGGACTTCGAGCTAAAAATAAAAGGTTCGACTCGAAAAGCACCAATTCAATATCTCTAATTTTCAAAAGCCTGCCGTAAATTCTGGCGAAGCACAATTCAGTTAAAAGCATTGTGCTGAATTCTGAAACGTATAGCATGCAGTGCAGAATTTCAATTAAAAATTTAAAAGTCATACGATATGAGTGCCAAACTTGAAATTTATTTTTTACGATCAGAAGCAAATACTGGTTTCATGTAATTGATGACTTACATTTTTGAGATTTTAACCAACCTACGCGATAAATTTAGAATGGGTTGATACTCCAGTCAGTCAGGTCAGTTTGGGAGGGGGGGACACGACAGGGGGGGTCCGTTTTTTTATGAAAAACCATCAACACAATTGTTATCAAAACTAAGATATATATATATATATATATATATATATATATATATATATATATATATATATATATATATATATATATATATATATATATATACACTTGGAAAAGACGCTCTCCGGCGTCTGATGACGACGGCCGTGCCGTCGAAACGTAAATATCCAATGTAAGTGTCCTTCTTTTATGTTTCTATGTGTGTGGTGTTTTTTGTGTTAGTGTTTGTGTATATATATATATATATATATTATTTGGTAATCTACCGGTTAAGGTAAGTTTTTGGATGGACACAACTATATATAATATAAAAAATATATATGACTATTTATAAGAATTAATTATACTGACATTAGCAACTAGAGTCGGGAACAAATCCTGAATTTATTTAATCCACATGTGTTGCATTGAAATATATGGCCAGATGTACATTCGTAGAAATAACTACATCATTCGTATAAAAAGAACCGGAAATCAACTTGGAAACTACAAATATTTTCCTTTTGCTGCTGCAATCTCCTTCGTCTATTGAGAAAGGTCATTTTCGAGTGAGAAAACGCTTCCGCGGTCGTTCTTCTCTTACAGTGCTTGATCAAAGAATGCTCTCTTCCAATTTCTAGCATCTTTTCGTCCCCGGAAACAGCTATCAGAGTAAAAAAAATTATCTGTTTGAACTGAACGGCTATCAGAATGTCGCACGAGAAAAAACGTGATGTAGTCACGTTGCGAAGGCGCATGGTCTAAAATTTCTTACTTTCTAGAATAGAACATAGGGGGGTAAAACGAGTCAATGCTGTCACCATGGCTCTCACGAAGTTATCTCAACGTGTGGGTGTGTGGGCGATCTCTTCGGATACTTCTCGGAAGTTTTCAAGGAAGTTGCCCCAGGTGACTCGTACACGTGGCAGCTGGAGCAATATTCAAGGCTTTCAGGTATCCTCTCTCATGCCTCATACTTTTCTTTCATCAATCTAGCCCAACTAATGGTGAGGGTTGAAATCATTTCCTTTGACCAAAAAATCAACCGGTAAGTTTCCTGGGACGCAGAGATGTCTGCCTGAATTGTGTCGTGAATGCGCATGAAGTTCAACTAGGGAGCTACCTTTCACCTAAGGGAGCATATACGTGTATACCTGATTCTGGCCATGCTAATACTTTCTCCAAGGATATTTTTCAAAACGGAAACCAAAATCGACTATTGAAAACAATAAACATATGTTCAGCTTCATTTGGAGGTGTGGTGATGGTGGTTTCAGAATACATGTATCTATTCAATATTAGTGTCAAGTTAAAATAGTTTGCAAAGAAGCGACGTCTATGTCAAAGCTTAAAACAATTCATTTGTGGTGAATTTACAGATTTCTTTACAAACGCGATTAGAAATTTGAACAGATTTTAAAAATAAAATCTAGTTCAAAATAAAAATACTTCATTAAAGCCTTATAACGATGATTTTAACACCATTGTAATTTTTTAAATCGATGTTTCTAGCAGTTTTAATTTTTTTACGAAATTTTTAAATGGTGTCGGTGTAAAACTGACAACTCATGCAAGCATGACTGAATAAACACGCCACTAAAATCTTGCCTTAAAAAATGTATTGAAGTGTTTTTAATAACTGTTCACCAATCGAAAGTAAATTTCTAGACAAATTAATAAAAATCATAAAATTAATAATTACAGTTTTTTTGATAGGTGTAATAAAAAATTTGAAAAAAGTAATCCAGGTTTTCAGTGTCGGGAAATAAGGTATCAAGTTTGGGATATTGAGAGCCACATTCCTTGTGTACCCTACACGGTTGTCATCCATATGGCGTAAGTGATAATGATAGGGATACAGTATGAAAAAGGGTTTAAAGACTGGATGAAGTTCGGAAACCCTTTAGCTATTCCTATCACGTTTTTTTCGCGAAAAAAAATTTCCTTTACAGAAAAGATGGATACTCCAATTTTATTTTATAATAGCGGTCCCACCAGCAAGTTGGGCTACGAAATTTTAGTTGATCTTAAGTGCTTAAACCATACTCTCTAACTTTAAAAATTCTTGAGCATTGAAACGTTTTAACTATAAATGCTCCCCCATTTGGGCGTTTAATTTTTTCAGCCTGTACTTGAAAGTCGCATTGCTCAACTTGGAACCCCCTTGATGGGTCAAAAGAAATCTTTCCCGAGGGTTGATCATCAACACACCGTAAGTGCAACCTCAATGACCCTTGACGAAGGCAAGGTATGCAACGCTCTCAAATGTTTAAACGTCTCCGACGACAATAAGTTTAACAAGAGTTAATCTTGTGCCATTTAATGGGGAAGACCGCTTGGAGGGAGAGAAGACCGGGGACTCGCCCATCGCCGAAGATGACTGTAGGGCCGGGAGAATGCACCGGCAGACACGGTAAGAAGAGTGTTGCGGGAGTCCCAGGTATCCGTCCATCCATCCATGTCCTCCTTCGAGCGGGGGAAGATGGGAAGGGAGGAGAAACGGAAGAGTCGGCCATTCGCCGCACGAGGCGCTGTCCTCCGCCTCACGCAACGTGGAAAGCGGTGGAGGGGGCGGTTGCACAGCAACGGGTAAATTGATGGGAGGGAGGAGGAGGCGGGAGGGTGGGTAAGGAAGGAAGGAGTGGGGCTTTCTCGGCACTTTGGTGTGTGTGCGAAGGAGAGGGCAGGGAGAGGGGGAGGAAGAAAGTGGGGGCGGGAGGGAGGGAGAGGGTCAGGGGAGGGGCGCAAGCGAGGGTGAGTTGCGGCGGACCCTCTCGGACGGTGACGCAAGGCTAGGCGAAAGAGTGGCGGGGGAGGGAGAGGGGGGTGGCGTGGAGAAAAGGTGCAGGGGAAGGGAGGGAAAGAGGGGGGGTGGGAGTGAGGGGAGTACATTTTTGATAACTGGTTTCCGTCGGGGAGGCGAAAAGGGGGAAAAAAACCCCTTACGCTCGCGCCTTCCCCACATCTCTCTCTCTCGCTAGCCTCACGAATTTTCCCCGACTCTCCCCCCTCCCCACACTCACACACCCTTCCTTCCTTCCTTCTTTCCCCTCCTTCACGATGCACTTCCACCATTGCTCCTTCGCGAGCTCTCCTCTCCCTCGCCTTCCTTCCTTCCCTCCGTTCGGGATGTCGGTTCCCACAGAAAGCACCCCAAAGTCGCAGGCCTACACGATTCGGCTTCTCATGGCTGTACCATTTGGAGTCATTTTCATAATTTTGAAGAACGAAGCCCCAGATTTTTATCGGAGGACCTTGGACCGGTTCCAATATGCCATTCACTGGGCAGCGGTCACGAGAAAATCCTCGACAACTCGTCGGTTTAGGACTCGTCCTATTCTCTCTCCTTCATGCCACACGTATATCCCCGCCCTGACTACTACCCACATGCATTCCCCGCAGTACCATCGGCGTCGATCAAGCATCCATTCCTGGCTTACCACACGGTGTGGCTGCGACGAAATTCGAGGACAAAACCTCCCTAAATGATGTGAAAGTGACAAAATCTTTTTTCGTTCGCTGATCCACACCTTTTTATATTGGAAATTAGGATTTCAAATTCTTAAAGAGTGTTGATCAGGATGATAATGGCTTGTGAAAGCGGAAACTAGAGCCAAATTAGTTCAATGATCACACAAATGAAAAAAGCTGCATCGGTTTTTGTATCATTAAATGTGGACCATGCAAAAGAAGTGTTTTTCTTTTCTCAAGAGGTCAGAAATGTGCCAACTGAACTCAAAAACAAATAAAGATACCGAATACCATGCATTAAAGAGATGTTAGGCTTCAGTTTCAGGTGAGTCATTCGCCTTTCGATTTAAGATTAGCAAATTTGGCATTGAGAAAAAAGCATGCCGTGTTTTCTGATAACGTCGCACACAATAATGGGGTGGAAAAATAATGGAGACAAGGAGGTGGAAATTAACAGGGCTAATTTTTCATTTCTGATTTTTAATCTGCTAGTGAGACGGATTTCAAAAATTTGGTATGAATAATTAGCTGACCCTCGAGGAACATGACCTTGACGGCTGTGACATACTCGGAATAGTTCTAGTGCCCCGCTACTGAGCACTTGTGAGAACATGATTGAAGTAGACCAGGAGATAAATCCCTGGAAAAAATTATTCGTCGGGTTTTTTAACCAAGCTCTTTCGCGTTACGGCCTCCTACTTACCTGTTTCCTTCCTAGGCTTGCCGTCCACCAAAAGGTGTATGTTACTCGTACGCCGAGAATTTCTGGCAAATGTTGAAAAAAGGATCTATTCTCTGTCCAAGGGCGGCACGAATATAATTTTTTGTTTCTTATTCAATGAAGGATGATGTGACCAGTAAATGCTACATGATGCAAAAAAAACAATCGAATGGGTCATGAAAATTTTGATAAAACACCCAAGAGGAGACGGGTGGGAGGAGTTAAGGGATAAAAAATCTAGTTAGAGTATTTGCGCAGCAAGTGGAGTATTAGTATTGGAATAGCATTGCATCTCAAAAATGTTTTCTTTCTTCCGACTCCCACGGCATTCAAACCCGGACTTTCGGGATGGGAACCCATTGACTAAGTCATAATAACTCCGCAAAAGGTGGATTGCAGCAGCATAAAGAGGTGAAGAAAAAAATAGAACCTCTCGTATTGAAATATAATGCCCTTTCAATTAATTTATTAAAATGGTCCGCAGTTAATTCAAATCCTGTTCATACAAACCAGAATGATTAAAAATACTGACCACAAGTGAGTTTAGACGAACGTTTATTGGAGCATCGTTCCAAGCTTGGGTTTGGCAACTTCTGAAGAGTTGATCCAGAGAGATGACCGCAGTTTCCAGGAGATCATCTAAGAAGTTAAGCTTGATTTTGGCATGGAGCGAAACTCCCTATTAGCCAAAAAGCACAACTCGAAAATCATCACTCGAAATATTCATTTCAATCTTCATTTAAGCGGAATTGGAACAGTGATATAAGACAAAAATACAATAATAGGTAGACCGATCGATAACACTCCCGCATCCCTATCGTAGTTTTGCGGTTTTCGAGATCGACCACGATAAACATTCTCACATACTTTGCGAAGCTCAACTTGCTAGCAAAAAACAAGAAAAATCTGCCGCAAACTAGGACTCACAAGAATGTTAAGATTTTCACCATATCCCAGGAGGTGAATATCTCAATGTGAATAGACCACTAAAATGTTACTTCCTACATTCAAAGCTTTTTCGGGCAGCAACCAGTGAAAAACTAAGATAATTTATGGAGCCTAAAGCTCTTAGGTGTAATAAATATCACGATCTGATTTTCTTAAATTGTAAGCCAAGTTTACACGGACCGCTGACGTAAAGGGTCGCAGTGAGAGAGAGGAAAATGCATTAGTAAAAAGTACCGTTCGTTAGAAACAAAACAAGATAACTGTTACAATCGAGCGCAGAGCGTGTATCTTACAATTATTTGAATTAAGGCATTCGATTGCGTATAATTCGTTACATTCGTCTGTATTGACTATGATGCCAAAAGGAACTATCCGTTCAAGTAAGCCAAAATATTTTGCGTCATTGTGAATTAAAACTGGAAAACACGAATTCAAATTTTGCGAAAAACGCGTTTTCTGAAATGAATTTTTTCGATTCCCAAGGTGAGAATTGAAAACTGTTGAAGAACATTATTTCCTGTTAAATGCATAGTCAAACGTGATTTAGGAAAAAAATAAATGAAGTAAAAGTGGCTGAAGAGTGAATTTTAAGGGAATATCTTTGTTAAATGATGAGACCGAGAGATTGTGCATGTGAAAGGGATTGCCGAAGACATTAGTGCAAATAAGATGATATAGGCAGATCTCAGCGGAGAGTATCTATTCGTACATATTTTACAATAATTCACACGAGGCTAAACTTCAAGCCATCGAGTGTGCCCACCAAGACGAAAGATATAGATATGGAGGTTAGGAATAAAATAGATGAGTTTACTCGTAGAATAAACCATCGTGGACAATAACCTGCTGTACTGGGAAGACGTAGGAGTTCATCCTCGGGTAAGATCTCTAAAAAATTCTTCGAAATCAAACAAAGGTGCCGTGGCTTGGTGAGGGGCACCATAACACAATAGGCTGCCAATTTCCCAGAGGATGTGGCTGCAGCTCTCTTTTGCGTTCCTTTGTACACGTATGAGTGAAGGTGGAGATCACAATGTTCGGTACAGCAATATACGAGACATTCCAATGCAAGCGTGGTCATTATTTTGTAGACAACTGTGTGTATATTATGTAGCCAGAAACCACCATATTACCATCCTGAGAAACAGCAGTAACCAATTCTTCTTCTTAACTGTTATTTGACTTTAACAAAAAACGTGATGGAAGTCTTTCGAGTAAAATATTCCGAAGTTAAACTAGTTCTCCAATCGGATTTCTCCAGAGAGAGAGTACATCATTCAAATGTGTCAATCATTTAAGAATTGGGACTTGGAATGTCAGTTCACTCCGAGCATCCGGTAGGTTAAGAGAATGTAAAGGTGGGGAATGGACATCTTAGGTGTAGATGAAAGGCTCTGAAAAATGAGACTTCTTTCGGCTGCTACAGGATAATTCGCTCAGGCTCCGTGAATGGAAATGCGGGGACGATAATACGGAAGAGTGCTACAATGCAACGTAAGAATCATTATATAAACATGGACATTAGGAAGTGTTTTTTTATCAAACATGGATTTTACATGAAAATTTTATGGAAAATAGATGAATTTTCTCTTCATTGAATGTGAGACGTGTACAGTAGAAGGAGCAGGGAAAGAAAGGACGGGGTCAATGGAAATATGGTATTACCGAATAACGATGAAATTAAAATATACAAATAAAGCAACAAAAAAAGAAGCACATCGAAGAGTGAGTGAAGAAGAATTCTAAGAAGGGCACTCACAATAAGAAAAGCGAAACTAAGTGGACAAAAACTGGGGCACGAAAGCTTATTGAAGATCGTAAGTGAAAGAAACGCAGAGAAAAGGAATTACACACAGAGTAAGGTCACATGGTCAAGGGTCAATTGATCAAAAGGTCAAGGATAAACTACGAAAGGCAGGTGATGAACGATGTCAGCGGAAGGAGCTACGAGCAAATGAAAAGTGATTGGCAGATTGGAAAAGGATAGTCGATACAACTAGTCCTTGGACTGATGACTCCATAATTATGATGATGAAAAACGTCAATCTGAACCTACGATGGAGGTACAGCTATGTTATTTACGAGATAATAATGCCTAATGAAATGAAATACTTAACTTTGTAATTCCACACAATTTATTTTTAAAAAACACGACCCAGGTTTCGACGTTGAACGTCATCATCAGGTGATCCTCCTAGAAGCACACTTGGTTATATACCTTCATATATTTTTTAAATAAATTGTGTAGAATTACAAAGTTAAGTATTCCATTTCATTATGTCATGCAAATTCCATAAAGTTACGCCTGAGACAACAAACAAACAAACAATAATGACTAATTGCAAGTCTTACAGTTCAACTGATACGTTGAGTATTTTAAACATTGCAAAGTTTAAAGCCTTCTTATTAGTCCTCATGGGATAGATCCCACTTTGAAGATGGCCAACGTCATATCTTGTAATTATAGCATTGACAAAACGAATAAATTTTCTCGTTTCCAAAATTCTGGCACCTAAAACTGTCATCACATAAAATGACACCGATACAAACTTGAAAGGCTTAATGGATGATGGTCCTCTGCGGTTAAATTTAAACGAGGCAATCATCCTACGCCCTTACACATGGGCACTGTATGGGGTCGATTCTTCTTTGCCATGCTTATTGAAGATGTAAAATGCCCTCAGCTGTCTTTAGGAGTACCAAGTGTTTCGATTTCAGCAGTTCTAGGGCATTTTATACTTCAATCATCACTGCCATTAGAATTTTTACTACTAGTAAACTACTATTTTTATTATCCACATAATATGCCTTAGAAATATGGCGATAATTTTAATTTAATTTAAGTAATTTTGAAATACTTAATATTAAAAATATTTAGATATCTTGGGAATAGGGAGGATTGTAGGAAGAGGAGGTCTGGAGAGAATATCTTCGTCGGTATTTGTCTTCTCTTGACGAAACATTCAAAGAACGTCAGCTTAGTGGCCCATCTGACAGTCTGGCTATTTCGATTGAAGTACCCATTAGGCGGCATCTTAAACTAGGCATCAGAAATCCACTACAGAATATGCCACGGGACGTGGAGGTGTTGAAGATCGTAAGAAGTGGGTAAACATTTTGCTTAACCTCGCATGGGTCATGGCTATTGAACTACATTTCCACATTGAATTGCTTATATTACATGAACGAATGCTCCTAAAAAAGATACTAAACGTAGTAGAAATGAGAAAGCGAGGCTCATACATTTTGGACATTTCCAGAGAAATATATTGTTTAATACAGTGAAAGGAACTGCCCCCCTTCCCTGATGCGTGAATTTCACACGCCATCGGCCTTAGTACTAGGTGAACCCTACCATCACCTACCAAAACAACCTTCGGGTTGATTTCTGTGTTTTTGGTTTTCATATTGTTTAATACACCTCTTGTTTTGCACTTCTCGAAATATTACCAGATGAGCCGGATGGCGATACGTTGTACGTATTTATACTCGCACCGATTGTATTTCATAAATATTATTTTTTTATTTGGCAGTAATTCTAAAATAACCATGATTTGGTCATTTTAGATCGGAAGATAAGCATTTCACTAACAACGAGGACAACCGCCAACACCAAGCCCTAGATGAATGTAAACCCACCTTAACTGAAATCAAATCCGCGACCTCTTAGTTAGCATGCAAGGACGTTACATCACCACCACTGGGGCCCGCACGAGGAGTTTTGAACATCCACCCCAAAATAATTTCTACAAAAAAGGGGTGAAATCAGATTAATAGGATTCATATCGTCATATTGTTTCGTGCATTCCAAATGGGTTCATAGAATTATAATCAGTTGGTGGCGAATTTTCTTTTGTGCGTTATCGTATCGTTACGCGCAAAACGATCCCCCCCCCTGTCGATGACGGATCTAGCGACGTAACTCCAGGTATCTTGAGGAAATGTTTTATGTTAGGTTCCGTGGGGCATAATGCGGAAAAAGGTGATAGCGTTCGTTATCCAATATGTTAATACAATAAGAGCGCTCGTGAGGAACATCTACATGTATCTTGTATGATCGCACCCAAGAGTTGCCACCACTTACCGACTGATCCTGAGTCTCCGGGTCGAAATATATTTTCCGTTTTTGAACACCGAAAGAATTCAGGTGCGATCAACGACTCAAATTAACCATAATTGTCAGGAAATATCGTGATTCGGTTATTCGCTGCCGATAGTTTTTCAGCCAATCAGGCAAAGCATTCAAGTAATAACATTAGGATGTTTCCAATTCGATTCGTGACGGCGTATGCTATAAATAGTGAAGTAATGCCTAATTTATGTTCTGTATAGAAACGTATCCTTTGGTGAAATTAAGCGAAATTTTTACAAAAGTTCAGATCACTTTTTTTGCTACACAAATACACTCAAGATACTAAAAAAATGCGAAGAGCTCATTTAATGAGGAATCCATTGCGGATATGCTAATATTTCGTAGCAATTATTTGGCTATTGAAAAAGGTCCTTTAATATGTTTCAATCCAAAACCTACCTTGCACGGAACACTCCAAACAATGATGATGATGATAATAATAATAGTATACTCGTACTTCACCTCCTCATGCCGAAGCCAATGCCGTCCGATATAACTACAATGGGTCGGCTTCTTTGTAAATATTTGTTGAGTTCTGCTCTGCGATTGATTAGTTTATATGTATTATCCAATGTGGGCAAATCATTACGGCAAGGCAAAAGTCACAGGTAATAGGAATTGGGATGGTAAAAATCCGTTATCGTCTTCAGAATATTAGAGCCACAAACCACACTCTACGGATTCCAGGATTTGCCGCCTGATTCGACGGATAAACGATAACAGCAGTACTTCTGGAGTATCAATTTTATTAATATTCATCTGCCTGCCGAATTTGAATGAAGAGTTCATCCAATTTAGAAGAATATGAGCCCTCAAAGGTTTGGTTTCATTTGACGGGAGAGACGTTTTTATATTTCATGAAGAAATAAAGATGCTATTTTTTATTTAGAATAGGCGATAAGCATTTGAAGCCCATCGTGGGAAATATTAATGAAGGGTAGAGATAAAGTTGAAAAGACATTGAATTTTTTTAGTGTCTCGCTCTGATGGTGTCGATGACACATTCAATAAACGATGGAAAACAAATCGATAAGGATGGAGTTTTGTGTCATGGGAATATTTTAGACGAAAGCATGAAAGTCCACCACTTGAATTCCCTGTTTATTTTCCATGTACGAAAAAGGCTAAGCTAAACACTAAAATAGGAGGGGAAAAATAGAGCAGGCAAAACTGTTTACGTATCTCGGAAGTGCTTTGGACCAACACGGTCAAAGAAGTAGGGACCTAAGGAGAAGAATTGAGCTAGGCTAGGAGGCTTTCACAAGAAGGAGTTGATGACGGGGACGTTGAGTAGGGAGGCTAAGAAAAGACTCGTAAAAACTCTGATATGGAGCGTAGCTACTTGTAAGGCGCGGAAACGTGGTCGCTGAAGCAGGAGGATAGACGTAGATTTTAGGGGGTTGGGAGAAATCCTATGGAGGTAGGAGAAATGGATGAAAGGCGTATTGAGCGGCAGTGGGATGTTGAAGACGGTAATAGAGGGGAGAATGTTGGGCAAGCGAGGAAAGAGCAGAAACAAAATAGGTATGTTGGACGGGATGAAGGAAGTATACAGAGATGAAGAGGGACCTGATGTAGAGTAGGTTGCTGGATTGTGTTTTGTTAGGAGTCACAGAATATTTATTTGATAGTTGTGCCCATCCATAAACCTACCTTAACCGGTAAATTACCTTATAATTATACATCAAGTATACATCCTCCTGGCAATCGTTGACTTTTGGATCAATTTACTCTCCGAAAGTTGGTGCTCTGGCCAGCCGACCATTTCACCATTATGGTGTAGCCTCCCTGGTCGTACGATCCAAATTAACACTCCGAATAGAGACTGGGAATCGAACGATTTTCGAGCGTATCCACAGCCAACGTGAGGTGACGCGAAACCATTCTTCGCTTTGATGCGTCCAACTCAAGTCTGAGCCCCTCTTCCCTTCCCGCCGACCGGATTTTTCGAGACATCATTATCGGAAACGGATGAGCGGAAACGAAGAGGCGACGCGGCAATGCAAAGTCTGCTTGCGGAAATGCAGTGAAGAGCCCAGGGAACACCGTTCAATTCCATGCGAGGTGGCGTCAGCTGGCTCTACGCTTTCGGGGACCTGCAAACCCCGCCGTCTGGCAGGCAGGCTACCTTCCTGCCCTGCCACCTTCTCCTTCCCTCTACCAATCTCCCCTCAACTCCTCAGGGGAATGGGATCACTTCACTGCCGGCCATGATTTTATTCCATTTGAACCACGTAGCACACGGGTGAGCTGAAATTCTAAGATCACGCTGACCGGAGCAATGCTTCGCCTAAGAAATATGACCATTAAGATTTAGATGAATTTATAAATATACTTATTTCATGATGGCAAACTTTACCAAAAGACGTTTAAAAACTGTACGCTTAGCGACCTGGAGTACATGTACGGTATACTATTATATTGAAACGTGAAGGAAGCGAAAAAATGTGTATTTCTGCAACATGTTTAAACTCTGCAAATGTTCCCCAACCGACAATATGGGGGTTAAACCTTTCAAGGTGAGATCCTATGACAACATTTTTTGATTTCAAGTACCCTACAAAAATGCCTGCTGACATGGGTCTTTCGAAATGTAAATTCCTAAAGCCAATTGCTTTCGATTGTAGCACTATCGAAGTACAGAGTTTACCATATTAAAGTTGTTAAAAGTCATACTAATGCTAAAATAAAAGTTGAAAGATGTAAATAATATGAAACACGTATAAAATCTGCGACTGGCTCTAAAAATACGAGCACTTACAATTTTGAAAAAATTATCACAATTTAAAATCATAATTGTCGTCACTTCCTCTTGCGGGTTAAATTTTATCAAATATAAACATGTGCAAAGGTAACATCTGCAATGATACCGCACATTTTCCCATAGAAACCTTCGTCCGATGTGACAAATACAATTGCCATTTCATAATTTGTTGTTTCCGACAGAAAGATCATCTTCTATTGGTTAAATTTCTTTATTCCTCATCACGAAAGAGAGTCCACACACTTCGTTTTGCGGCGGTCTACTCAAACAGACTGTCCCTTGTTGATAGGCTGATAAAATATGAGAACTGACAAATATCAGATATCGGAATGAGACTTATCCACATGACTAATGAAAACTAAATTAATAATGTAAATGAGACTTGCAAGGTTTCCATCCACATAAATGGAGGTCTAGTCTGATTTTAAATGCAATAAAAATGAAGAAGAACTAAAACGAATATTCTAAGTAAAACGAAAAAGATTTGAAAAATTATATGCTCAGTTAAACGATCAACTACCAACACAGGCCTCTTTATTCCTTTCCTCGTATTTTCATTTAATTCCGTGACTAGAATCTCCGAAACTCGAGAAAGCTGAGAAGAAGCAATGTCATCGGATTTTTTGAGTCAAACAACTTGATTAAGAGTAGTGTGGAAAGGATGTTCGACAATATAGGATATGCCCCTGAAGAAAGACAAAAGACAGGAAGTGGAAGACATAAAAAAGAACCGGCAACAAGAGGAGTTCAGAAGCTAGGGCAATCGACGGGGAAGCTGTAGCAAATCACTAATAGTATTTATGAATGATGATTTCACTTTACTTCCTATGTCCCCATGTTTAGGCAAAGGATTTTCGAGATCTTAAAGAAAATAACTAGTTAAAAAGCCAGTTCTCTGCAAAAAATATGAATGAATGGTGCGCAAACACCGCGTATGACCTCTCTATGAAACTTTAAAAACTTGATGACCCGGGACTACGGCAAATAATTATTCAATGAGAAGATTCGTCTACGGGACTGGCACTCAACCCAATGTGCCCAAAGGGTTCCGGACACCCGGGTGGCACCATGCCAGCCAGGTGGTCCAGTCGAAGCCGCCTGCTTTTCGGTGATCACGGTGCAACGCGGCGAGCGACGTACTACACCACGAAACCAACCACAACTGACCCTGTGAAGTGAACTAAGCGGTCCCCGAGTATGTTGGTGTACTCGTATGTAAAGTGAGGTGCAAATCCATATGTGACAGCGGAAGCGATTTTGAGTATTGCCCTCCATACGGACGTAGGACGGAGATTTGGCAACGCAAACATTCAATTGAACATGTCTAACGCTTACCTCGAGTATGATACACGTAATAGTGCAGTGTGACCCATTCATTTAAAACGGCAAGATACGGTTTTTTGCAAATCCAAAATTTGCATCTCTCTAGAATTATAGTACTTTACTCTTCACTGTTCGTGTTTTACGAACTGGTATCCCTTGAAAACCTCCTTTGTAAACTTTTGAAGGACCATAAAAAAAGACCATTGTTTCTTAACTTTCATTTAAGCTCTAACATAAGGGCTACTAAATGTTTGGAATCTATTTTTTAGTCTCTCACATAGTGTCCTGAAAACACTGTCCTATTTTTATTTCCTTTGTGGCGGCTTTATTAGTGTTCTCATAATGCATTAGTCCTGTTAATATTAGTTATTAGGCATTTATATGTATTAGAATTATTTTAACTTGTCCCGGACCCCGAGATTGGGTTTTTTAGAAATATTATTTGTTCCCAGTGGGTCAAATCCTACTTGATGTCAATTAAAGGGGGCCAAACACCACGTTTTTGCTTATCCCCTGATCCAGCGGCTTTAAACGAGAGTCCATTGCCCAGATTTCGCAGGCGGGGGAAATCATTGTTCGGCCGTAGGCGGAAGCGAGCGGTTGGAGCCTTCTGGAAGATGCATACGAAGATCGCGCCGTTTCCACCCTCAAGTTTTCAGCCCTTGGCGCAGACGCAACAAATAAGATAGGAAAAAAATAAATTGTCTTTTCGTTCATTTTTCTGTGTGCGTGGAACGCGAGGTGAGGGGTGGAGAGGCGGTTGGTTGGTGGAGGGGAAGGAACTCTCGGTTAGGGGTTATAAGGTTGGGAAGTGAGGGGGAGGGAGGGAAGGGGAAAATGGGGGTGTATGTTCGTATTTCCACCTACCCATCCCTGCCTCCTCCACTTCGCCTGCCCTCCGGCCGCCGACGCACAAATCGTGCATGCATGCATCTCGGCGACGTGGTGTGGTAGTTCACAGGCCGGCCGAGGGCGGCGCTTAGTCTCGGATGAGTGATCGGCTGCGCGGGCGTTCTTTACCGTATGAATCCAGATCTCACGCTACTGAGAATGCTTTCTGTTAAATTAAATGATCTCTAAACAAATGCATTTGATGGTAAAGAACTGTGAGGCTCATGTTTTCAGATTTTTTACGCATTGTCGAGACTCTTTTGAGACAAGACTAACTTCTAGTCAGTGGATTAGGTACCATGTCACAATAATTCCCTCACTATTGTTCCTTATTGTTTGATGTTTTCTGAAATCTTCCTGGAGGAAAATTTTTGAGAAGTGCTCATTGACTAATCTGAATCCCAGTGTGAGCATCGAGTTTCCTTCTCTTGAGTGCATTTCATGCCTCTCGGGCGAAGAAAACAACTAGCCAGCCATCCTTTTTATCTGCTGTGCAATTCCATGAGGGTAAGTTTCCCGAAAGGCCATAAGGTTGCAGAGAACCCACAGCATATGGGAAAAATTTCCCACTCCAAAATACCTAATGCTATTGATGATGATTGTCCGCATTGGGAAAAACCAGATAATTTAGTAATGAGGGTGTCAAGAGTTTTATAATGAAGAAGGGGGTGGTGAAAGGTTTTTAGAAAGATGAATAAGTCTTTGATGACTGTAAAAGTCTTCATTGAGGAAACAAGGACTTCAAAGGGGAGCAAAGGTATGGAAAATCCACTCAAAGTAAGGGATGAGGGAAAGGTCTCCACTGTGGATGGAATGAGTTTAATTTTCCACTTGGTGATAAACTGTGGTGATACTGATCTCCCTGCCTAGTTGGTGAAGATTAGAAAAAACAGCCACTCAAAACAGCTACAAGTTACATAAAATATTCAGTGGCAGCTGCACTTACAGCTACTTGATAAAAAATATTGTTTGGCAGACCTATGGCAAAACCATAAGAAAAGCTGGCTACTATACAACCCTGGTGAGATTATAGACTACCTAATAGATTCTAAGCCCTCCAGTGTGTGAAATTAACACATTTGGGTATGGGGGCCAGTCCCTTTCCCTGTGCACCATTCCATATCCAGAAAGATCTGATAACTGGAAAAATCATCCATAGGTGAAGCTGAGGGTGTCCAGAGGCATAATCCAAAATTAAACTCAGGCTCTTTGGTTAACAGCCAAATCCCCACATGATTGTACCCTATAAATTCATTACAATTTTCAAGAGATAGTGCCAAACAATTTTGAATGCATCCTCCCAGACCAAAATATTAGTAAGGGATATTTTACTCACACTCTGCTCAGTCAACATATTAGAGTGTCTGTCATTAGACATCAAGCCCATCAAATTGTGTACCACACATCATATGCTCCTACTAATCACAGAGTCACACTCCTATTAAGGAAATTGCAACCAGGGGCATCCCTTGTTAATTTACACTAAGAATGCATTTTTCCATTACTGTCTGTAATACAGATTGAAACTATGAGGCATTTTCTCTGTTGTCAAATCTATCCGTTCTCTACAAAAGAAAGGTGCCAGAATAACCTGTAATACAGTCTAGAGATCACTACAAAGCAATGTGTACAGCTTGGTAATGGCAGTTTATAGCCTACATATTGATTTTATCTTATGCAATGCAAAAGAAAAGGTTGTCTTTTGACAAGAACCAATTTACAGAATTATGAAAAGAGATACATACATAAGCTACATACAAACATACACAGAATACATATGTACTGTATATTATTATTTGATAAAAATTTCTTATTTGGATAAAACTCAAGATCCTATGAAATGCACGGGTATCACATCAATTAATGCATTTGTTTAACAGCTATCAGCGTCTGCATAGAGCACCAACATTTCAACACAAACCTTTTCACTCGGTCAATGAATTTCTTGAGACTAACACTGGTGATTTGATATCAACATAAAATGTATACAAATATGTATATAGGTACACATTTTGTGTTTAAAAATTTTTTTATGATGTCTATTTTATTATGTAACCATCTAATGATAAATAAAGATCATGAATGTTGGTCTCAGGAAGCGAACATGGCAGAATATTACAATATACCCTTCCTGCATTATATGAAATTTGGATAGGCAGGCTAGGATATGTACAAATTTTTATTTCCTACCTGATTGTGGTAAAAATGAGGAGAATATTTGGTAAAAAGAGGATAATTCCACACCCAAATATTGATAATTTTTATTCCACTGCTTTCAGTTGAACCTTCATTGGACCATTATTTATTAAAGAAATCTCCAGTTTTAAGCTACATTTGAGCCCACTATCTTCCCGACTGACTGCGCCTAATTCAAAGTTAACATGACCCCCTACAAATATGTCTAATCTGCAACAACCTCCACCCTCAAATGTCTACCTTAAATCATATTTTAAATTTTTTCCAGAAATATTATTTTGATATGCCCTCTTATATTTTAATGAAGTGCTAACCTAACAGCATTGGTTCTAATGCCACAATATAAGAGATGCAGCAACAAAATAGAGTCAATTGCATCATCTAGTATCTCCAGTTGACTATAATTCAGTTCAGCATCTGTTAGGTTCAGGATCATAAATTAGTACTCTCTTGTAAATTCCATAAAAATCACAAAAAATACCCTATTTGATTGACTAAATACTATAAATGATTAACTAGACTATCCCACTCCTCAACCATGATTTACATGTACCTTTTCTCAATGGCCCTCAATTTATCATAGCTCCTAGTTTTTTAAAGAGGCTTGGTTGGTAGGCTTGGTTATGCATATGCATAAAAATAAAGGTCTAATATGAAATTGAATCTCCTAGAAAACTTTGAATGAGGTTAATTTTTATGTACTTATATAGGCTTGGAAAGAAAAACAAATGAGGAAGTACTAAGGATGGTGGGTGAGGAGAGGGGTTTGTTGAGAGAAATCCTATAGAGGCAGGAAAAATGGATGAAAGGCATATTGAGCGGAAGTGGAATGTTGAAGAAGGTAATAGAGGGGAGAATGTTAGGTAAATGAGGAAAGGCCAGGAACATGATAGGGATGTTGGACAGGATGAAGGGAGGAAGGAAGAACACAGAGATGAAGAGGGACCTGATGTAGATTATGTTGCTCAATAGTGTTTTGTTTGGAGTTGCAAGTTATTTATGTGATAGTTGTGTCCATCCAAAAACCTACCTTAACCGGTAGATTACCTTACCTTATATAGGTTCGGTTATGCATATGGATAGAAATAAAGGCCTAATATGAAATTGAATCTCCTAGCAAACTTTGAATGAGGTTAATTTTTAGAAGATTTAAAATGTAACATGATAAGTTCTTTGAAACACATAGTTGATTGCATCATAAAAAGAATATAAAATATGTCTGAGTGACAAAGAGAATGTTAATGCATTTGCAAATCTTAGAGATCTAATTGAGGAAGTTAAAACAAAGACATTCAATTATGCCATACTCTGAGCGAATTTAGCATATACTTTTAATAGCATTATGGAATGATGTAATATTTTTTCCTCATGATTTCAGCATATAGATGAAACTAATCCAGTAATGCAAATGCAGTTGGAAGGCAGAAGGGAGAGGAGGAGCCAAAGTCAAATGGTACATTTTTCCTAACCATTATCTTCCAGCATAAGTTCTTAGTACTTAATAGCTTGATTGAGAAAATAAATCATCATGCACCTGATATTTGTAAGAGTACCAAATATCTTTGAGGGGTTCTCTCGAAGACTTCCTTGGTGCTTTATGGTGAGAGCTGTAGACTTTTCCAGAAGTCCACTGTATTAATAGTCTTCAACTGATAACATGTTTTTTAATCAATCTAGATAATTCCTTCAGGAATGGCAGATCTGGTCTGAGGATGGCAATGAAATCACCATCACATAAAAAGCACCAATGCAGGAGATACCTATAAAAATCTATGATTTCCTCCACTCAGCATACCCTCATAATGCCCGGTAAGCAAGGGGTCATACCCCCTCTTTAAATAAAATTGGCAATTTTCCACAAAAAATAGAAATTTATTGATACGACCGGTTTCGATGCAACTACATCATCAGATGATGTAGTTGCATTGAAACCGGTCGTATCAATAAATTTCTATTTTTTGTGGAAAATTGCCAATTTTATTTAATCATGTTATTCCACCATATCATGCCTGAAACGTCTATTTTTATACCCCCTCTTGATTTACTCATTATTCCCCTCTCTTTTATACACTTGCCACTCTGTTTAATTCCTTTTTTCCTCATTTCCTGTAGTCTACCATACTGTGTCACATTTTCCAGAGCCGTATTGTAGGTATATTGAATTTAGACTTTTTGAAAAACATATCATAGCAAAGAAATGCTTACTTATGTGTACAAAGTTAGAACAAAATTCAATTATTTCCATACAATGCCTCAAACACAGCAGTTTCATAGACTTAATTGGAGGCAAACTTGCTTTACAAGGACAACTGAGTTTTGTCTCGGTTACCATAGACAAAATTTGTTTTAAGGAGAGCCACGTTGCCCAAACAAGATAAAAAATTATCCTACTCACCAATAAGCTGAAATTATTTTCACTTAGATGTGATGCCTCTCTTGGGATGCCAAAACCAGTAGTGTGATTCAAAATTATTTCAATCTTGCACCAATGAAGAATATTGCAGCATGTTCAGCTAGGGTTGACTTGTGGAGGAGTATATAGTTTTCAAGGACAGGTTTGTGAAAACATTGATTATGCACTGTAATGAAAATCAATGTCCAAACTATGAGATGAGTTAAAGCATTCCACACTTGAATGTGCAGTCATCATTTACTATTTACAAAATATTACTTTTATTACTGTGAAAATTAAAATAGTAATCAGCATTTAATTTAAAGCTAATATCCACATTTAATATAAAAGTGACAGCAACTGTGCCCATTACGGAGAGACCCTTTAAAATGCTACTGCTTAACATGTTATTCCATTACAGATGTTTATTTACCACTGTAAATGGAGGTTTCTATTTTTTTAAATAGCAAAGTCTATTACTATTAACACTCATTTTTCCATATCTGATAATTCTACAAAGGAAAGTTGAAAAAATAAATTAGTATAGATTAACTTCAGTACTTTCCTTCATCTCTGACTCAATGGTATCTTGTTTAGTAAATTATTAAAGAAATATATTTATTCGTTATATCATGCCTGTTCAGATACTACATTTTGCAGTTGCATACATAAATTCCAAGTAACTTAGAGGCAGAAATATACAGGGCACACAATCAAATCAATTAGAGGAAATAATTGGGGAGGAAATATTTATAAATGATCGGGGATAGGAACACAGTGGTAGGCAAAGAGAGGGACAAGGGTTATGTAGGGGGACTATGATTTAGGTTCAAGCAATGACTGCGAGGAAAAAGTAATAGAGTTATGTATGGGATAGGGTTTAATCATTATGAACACTTGGTTTGAATGCCACAATAGACATATGTATTTGTGGAGAACACCTATAGATTCAGACGGATATCACTCAGATTATATTATGGCTAGGCCAAGATTTTGGAGCAGTTTCATCAATTTGCAGTTTCCTAAGAATAGTTATGGATAAGAACAGGGGATTGTTACAAGAAATGCCCGAGCCTCATGTGCAGGGTACTCACCCACGGTGCACCTGGGTAAAGGAGGAAGGGTGAGTCATGGTCCCTCTCCCATAGAGCAACCCTTCCCAAGGCTTGGCTTATTTTTTTTAATTCCTAAGAAAACATTTCTTTCGCTTTTTTAAGAGACATAACTAGGCAAAGAACTCGCTTTGAACACACTAATTCTTCCATCACAAAAAATTTGGTGCCACCCTGGCTCTTCCCAAACCAAAGTAATTACTGTCTAACCTGTAGACTTGGCTTCCACCTTAGGCGTGGATGTTTCTGTACTTTCATTTGATGCCATTAAATGAATTTTGCCTTAAGTTTAATATGTAATACCACATAGCCATCAGTACATCTTAAAAAATTAGTTACTACTACCTATTATGTGATATGTACCAAAAGATACTCATAAACTGACAATAAAAATTTAGTACACTAAGCTTAGTGGTGATGCTAAGATAGAGACAACAAAACCTGTCTTGGAAATAGTAATTATTGGATTCCTGGAACACATTCCTCATTAATGTAATTATTTTCTATCAATTATTAGACTAGGACTGATCTAGAGGACAAGTCATTTAATATTTTTCATTTTCAAGACACAATAAGACTGAAATTTTAAAAATGTCTCCTTTCTTCAAATTTATATATTTGTATTTATAAATCAGAAGATGAAATAAATCTAGTACATATAACCATGCATAGTATTCAAATGTTAATATGAAAATTACTCTGCAACTTTCGTCTCACTTTATAAAGTTATGTAATTTTGTTTATTCAACATTTGCCTTACACCATGGTTTTAACAACATTCAATCATACATTCTTAATAATACAATATCTAAAAAAATGTATTTTTATAAATTTTCCAGAAATACGAGCCTAATTTTTGGAAAGGGAAATGGCATTTTAAATTCAAAGCAGAAAAAGGATGTTGGTGGATATTATTTTATCAAAATTCACTGCAAATAATTTCTGACAGTTTTCTCTTTCTTCAGTCAGATGTCAGGATGAAAGGTTCAATAAAATTGAATTAATATTCATGAAGGGCTGGAATGGTACAAGTTTGATCAAAATTTGAATTTGTATCGGTTGTTTAACACTTATATTATAAGTCATAAGTTATGCACAAGTTCATGCAGTGTATATCATTTAGGTAATTAATAATGGTTTACATTACACCATACTTCAAAATTGGTCAAATATGGGTTTAGATAAATTCAGACAAAAATGCAGGCGTTTGTTCCAACAAAAATATGAAATTACTCATAGATTGCATAGATCAAGGAACCTTAAAAATTTTTAGTATTTGTGTCTTGTATGATATGGTTAGCTAGATATATTTATACATATTTACAGGAATAATCCTTCTAATCCTTCTACACAAAGAAAGGCAAAAACATATATTTGTTCCACAATTATAAAAAAATATTTACAAACGGGTACAAATTACATAAAGTTACAGACTCGTTATGGAGAGTTAACATATATTTAGAATTAAAGATGAATTTTGATATGCAATCCATAAAATACATTTTCAGATGGCATAAAGGTATGCAAACATCCTAGTTAGATTAATTAATGTAGACAAAATATCAATATTATAAAATATTCCAAATTAAAAAATGGAAACAGGATATTAGAAATATAGTATTCGTTACAGGCCAAATGATGGTATGAAATGATAAATGTTAGTAGTAGTTATTAGTTAGACATTGTGGCATAAATTAAGAAAATTTTCCCAATGGGTACTAGGAAAAACATATTGACATTCACAGAAGTAAGGCTGGGATTTCATCAGGAGCACAAACCTTTTGGAGGTCAAGTTGGCAAAGTTTAGTTTTGATGTCTTCTACTGAGATTGTTATAGATGAGATAGAAATAGAAGTGTGAGTGTCGAAATTGCATAGAGGATACTATTATGTTATACATTCACAGATGAGAAATACTTTGTAAAAAGGTTTGTTATTTCATCATATGAATAAGCAGAAAGATCATTAAAAAACAGTACATTGAGTAGTCTGTCTGTTGCCCTAATACTGCTGACACGATTCGAAAAATGTTTTGAATTATGTTGGATAGCTGACTAAAGTTGTGTTATGTATCTGTAGTAACAACTCCTAACCAATAATAAATATCCTTATGGTGGTGAAATATGTTTTATTCATGACGTTATCAATTATTGTATTTTACATGAGTATACGTATATCTCTGTGTTTTATAAGGCTAAACATTTATTCTAGATTTTTGCTGCATTTCATACATCACTAAAAGTATCTTAATACCGAAAATGGGATATTTCTAAAGAGTAACACTTTAATGAAATAAATAAATATATCATGACTTACATTGACCTATCATCGCTGAATTGACAGAATCGGATGAACCCCCAAAAATAAAATAGCAAAATAATAATAAAATTCACTTTAATTAAGTTAAATACGGTTTGTGCTCGCTACTTCTAGGTAAACAGATTCTATGGAAGGTAAGACATACGGTCAACTTTCTGCACACAAAACAATTTGGCGCGAATTCGGGAGAGTAGATTTATCAAGTGATTGAGCCAAAACATTTACTTTTTTAGAATAGTTTTCGCTCAATAGGGGTATCTATTTAAGTCTTTCATTGATCACTTTAATAAAAGGATTAGAACATGGTATTTAAATTCAATACACAAGATGAAAATGGTGGAAATAGGTCCTGCTCGTAGGAAATGCCACTTCTACAAGTTAATGTTTTAATTTGGAACTTATTTCGAAATGTAAGCAATAGTGAGTTTTTTCCCAAATAAAACGTTTACAAAATATATTAACTAAACATTTCACTTTTTGAACCGTATCTACTTACGTGATAATAGCAGGGTAACAATTACTTTTATATCATCCGCTGGTTTTGGCCTTGATGACGGAACAAACGCGAAGCAATATTCACCATATCGGTGCCGTTTGCCGCGTATTTTAAGTAAAGGTTGCCTCTAATTATAAATTGATAAAGATTGTTTAACTTCAGAATTCACGATTGTGCACATTTTCAGCTAAATAAAACTTAATTCAGGCTTAGAAAATTCATTTATACTTGAGACTTTTTTTTTTATTTCTGAACATATTACGGTTGAAGCCATCATGTGTTCGTTAAGCATTGGTTTCGCCGATTTCCAATATCAATCTATATATTTTGCATATCGAGTTCTGTTGATATTGCTCTGCACAGTAAGTATTTTTTATACGTCCATAAAAACATTTTTATAACATAGCTCTTTAAAAATACCTTAAAACACGTGAATTTGAAAGCCTATCCGTAATACAGTAAGGCTTTCAAAGCCCGTGGCGTATTCATATGATGATGGGTGCAAGGGAACCGAAGGATAGAGTTGAGCCATCGTTTATTAGAGCAATTTACAAATTGAAATTCGCTAAACTGTGATAATTAACTTTAAATTTGTTTCATTATGAGAAAAAGTTTATTAACATGCTTCTACACGGTCGCTCATGTGGAAACAATGAAACTAGCAAGGCTATTTGTTTTGCCTTAATACCAGTATCAAGCATTTTCCTTAACAAGAAAATGTGAAATATTTTAAGCTTGCTGAGTGACACAGTTTTGCTGAAACCTTCGATTTATTGACCTATCTGCCACCATCGATGGCAATGAATTTACAGACTTTGGTGAAATTTGCTGCTATGATAATGAATGAACTGATTTTTTTTCACTATACTCATTCTCCAAAATGATGGATATACCTAGGAATTTCTAAAGAAGGCTGCAGTCAGAGGGCACAGTATCATCAATATTAATTATTTGTTATGTGTTCAGTTTACCATTTGAGAAGTTTCATTTAGTTAAAACCTATTCTTCAATAGTGAATTTGAACAATTTATGACTATGACATTCAAAGCATTCTTAGTCACGCATCTCAATTAACAAGCAGTGGAGAAACAGAAGAGATTGCGAGAGAAACCAGACTCTGCCTATGAATAGGTAGAAGTAGAGAAATAATGTACAATACATCTTAAAAACATTTTAAGTGGTAATTAGTGCTGTGGTGTAACTTTGTAACCAAAGGACATTGTGAAGCCTCGAAACAAACTTCCTCTTTTCAACTAGAGGATTTATTGTCATATTACAACATAGTCTAGATGTTATCTATCCGATAGTGTAAATTTGAGTGGAGAATAAATATTTTACGTACAATGTCTTCATCTATAAAGTAAAATTATCAAGTTGAAATGAATTATCCAGTTTAATAATTAGAATTAATTACATCTGTTCACACGAGCTTCTCTCCTTATCGTCTGAATATTCATTTTAAAGTCACTAGTTTTCCTATTTCAGAATGCAATGCCAACCATTTTTCCCTTGCCATTATGTGAAATAAAATAACAGAATGAGGAAACAAAACAAAACTGGACAGCAATAGGAAAAAACTAATCCAATTCGTTTGCGAAAGGATTTGACTCAGTAATCCTCAAGGCAAAGCAACAGTTTTGTGATCTCAAGCAATACTTTTGTTTATAGAAAACCTCTTTGTGCATGCCAATTGTCTCCAATAATCAGACATAAAAGTTCAAAGTTAAATTGTTGGAGCAAGGAAAGAAAACCTCCTTTTCCAATAATCGTTTAAAGTCTGAGTCATTTCAGTTGAGTTACTGAAAAACCTACGAAAACCAGTGGGATAAATAAAAAAACACCTTATTAGATTTAATGAAACAGGCTGCTTGTAAACGAACTTTGTTTCATCTATAAGCATTATAATATATGAACAGAGTATGTTTACCTTTAAAATTCCTCTAAATGATCAATCACATTTTCCAAGATAGTAAGCTACTCTTTCAAAGTGCCAATTTTCTGACTTTTTCTTTAGATATCATAATGACTTTACATTTCCATGTTGATAATTTAGAGATCATTTCTATTTTTTTGTTTAAATTTACAATGTTCACAAGCAATATAGCTACATGGGTCTGAGGTCACTGGAAAAGTGAATTTTATGAATTTAAAAATTGTCAAAACATTTGTGGATGAGGGAAGGTGGAGCTGGATAAACAGACAACAGGATTGAAAAGAATTCTCTTAGGGGTGCAGAAGCCCATCCACCAATCTATAACACTATTTTTCTCAGTTGGATTATTAACACGACTCAAACACCTTCCTACCTCCTCCATTCCTTGTCCAAAGACATTATTAAGGATTAGATCCAATATTGACTAAATCCTCCAAGGGAGAGAAACTAGTGAAAGGGAGTACATGTTCCTATGGCTGACTTCAACATCCCCAAGGGACACAAAACACTGTGAATAAATATTACTTGCATTTTATCAGGAAGGACAGAATTTCATAATATATTATTATTTGGACAGAATCAACTCAACCATCAACTTCATTAACCTCAAGGGACACTTGAGATCTTTCTTCAAGAAACTGTATGTCCTAAATAGTCTTAGTTATAAAAACATCAATACTCTGCTGCTGGGGAATAGTAGACTGGACTTTATGTGGATGTGTCTGCTGCAGGAGATTTTACCATAGGAACGCTTCACTGAGGCGAAACTGCAAAACCAATAATGAGAAAGCCAAAGGTTTTACCAAATAAAAATCTTTAATTCCAGACATTTTTATTTTTTAGGAAACATTTAAGTCTTAAATCTTAGTCAGCATCTAAATAGTCCCAGCGCAGAAATATATTTGAAGCAAAAATGAATGGTATATTTATGGAGAGAATTTTTATCATATTTCCTTCTTCTTAAGAGTTGGATGCATGCAATATGTGGCACCTTCCTATAGAAAAAGAAAAATTTGTTATCCCCAGAAATCATTCTGAGCATTTACTTTATCTTAGATATGTTTTTGTTTAGCCGAGCAAAACACTTAGTTTAATGGCCAAATGAAATGCATTTCCAGTTACATTGCTTCCAAAGAAATAAATACCAATTTAAAATCAGCTGTCATCTTCAACAGACAAAATATTGGCCAATTAATTTACAAAAAGAGTAAGAACCATTTGACAGTTGTAGATAAATTAACTGCTACCTGATGAATCAATTACCATACAGACTGAAATCTCCTACTTCCATATCACACATAAATTTTGGTGTTGAGTATGTATGGCTCTACTTTGGTTGGTTAATGTGTAGGTACTTTTGCACAAGGTTAATAATTTTATTAATCCTGGATAAATTCATAGTTCTACAATTTAGTGTCAGCAAAATGATATTTATGATCATTGTATGGCCTCCAATTATGTTATTTTGTATTTTGATCATGAACTTGAAGACTGTACTTCCCATCATTTTTTATTTTGAAGTTGGATAAAAATTTGGTTTTTAATTTGACTAATGTTGTAAATAAGTAACACTTTTGAAAGCAAGGAAAAATAACCCTTAACTCACCTACACTACAAGTAACTGTACATTTCAACATTCACACTTCCTCAATACATGTATACTAATGCAAGAGATTGTTGCTAATAAATTCACTTACAAGCATCCTAATTGCATTTTCCTGGCATAATCTGTTTATCCATACGGAAGATGTGCCGTCCAGGCAATCCATTTCCACAACCCTGACTTGTCAGGCCCCATATTTTTGGTGACTGGGAATATGGTTTGTATTCAAAACTCTGGGTTCCATTTCCAGCATTGAAACCAATCTGTTAGTTTTGTGGAAAGAAAATAAAAGCAACAATTATCCAAGTGGTTATTAAAGTTGAAGAATTTTATGATTTTACATTTCAATTATAAAAGGATGGAGGGGAAGGGAGATAGGAAAAAGCAGTGATGAGAGGAATATAACCACCAAAAATATTCTAGAGTGAGCACTTTGCTCCCTTGAAAGTTGCCACAAAAAATCTCTAATAAAACTTTCTACTCTTTACAGCTCCCATCTTCCCTATGGTCTACCAATACCACTGTGTGTCCTGATCCCCAACCCTCCTCCTTCACTCCTACATCTGTCTGAAGTCTTGAATCTTTCTTCAACTCCATTAACCCCAAGTGAAATATCATACCTAAGCAAAGGTGTTTCCTTCTCACCAACCCCCAAAATCAGCCCTGTCACAATTCTTACCGATACCTCAATTCCATTATTTAAGATTGAAGGCTTTATGGAATACTCATATGCTAGTAAGAGGCAAGGAGTATCCATATCACACTGCTTCAAATCAGAGACCCATCACCCTATGATCTGAAACTTTTCCTCCTAATCATCCAGTAGAGATATTTATCAAATGCTCCTATGCAAAATCTCTAGTCTATCCTTTTTCAATTTTTTTAAAACCCAAGACAACCTTTCCACATCTGAATAATTTGCTCTGAAAAATTCATTAACAATCCCAACACCATCATCAGATAAAGGCTCCTCTTGATGACACCACCTCATACACAGCCACCCTGACTGACCTAAACCCTATTTTTCAAAGAGAAATCATAACTTTTCTTAAAGACAGAAATCCTTGTGAAGGTCAATCTGATGAAGACATCTCAACTCACCCCCTACCTAATCCTAGTACCCCTCAGTTCTACATTCTTCCAAAAATTCATAGCCTAACATTCCTGGCTGACCCATTGTTTCTTTCAATAATTCCCCTACGGAATGCATATCTGCATTTGTTGACTACCATCTCCAGCCCCTTACTCATAACCTGTTGCCATACATAAAACAAAATTTCCTAGACAAACTTAATTCTATCTGCTTTCACCAGAATATGGGCATAATTATGACCACTATTGATGTGACCTCCCTATCTGTACATCTTTCACCCATGAAGATCTATCACCTCTCGAACATTTCCTTTCCAAACACCCAGCTTCTACATCTACATCTACATAAATACCCTGCGAGCCACCAAAAAGGTGTGTGGCAGGGGGTGTAGCACCATGAGGGGAGGGTAAGGGTTGAGGGGGTTGGGGGTTAGGTGAGGAAAGGTGGGGGGAACCTGTAAGAAAAAAAATATATATATATATATATGCATACATACACACATGTATACACATCCTTGCGAAGTCCCTAACCTGTACGTTAATACTTATTGTAATGAACTAAGTCCTGGGGAATTTCGGCTACAAGCATTCTGGTCCCTTATCGTTCTTGGAAAAAATGACATTTTAAACCTGTCAGTCTTGCAGTCTATCTCTCTAGTCTTATATTCGTGATCCCTTCAACCGTAATAAGTTGGGGTTCATATTATATCCTTGATGTCATCGGAAAAGGGCCCATCTTTAAATGTTTTTAATAAGTTTAATCTATATTGGAAACGCCGCTGTGTAAGATAATCCCAACCTAAATTGTCTAGCAAAGTGGATACACTGCTGAGTTGGTCATAACAATGTTTGACAAATCTAGCCCCCCTCCGCTGAACTCGATCTAATTCCGAAACCAAATTTATGGTTGAGGATCCCATATACTGGCAGCATACTCTAAGTGGGGCCTGACCAAGGCAAGGAAACATCGTTCTTTCACTTTTTCACCGCATTTACCTAGCACTCTTTTCACAAATCCCAATTTTTTATTAGCACGACCGCATATTTCTCGTATGTGTTTTCCCCAGGACAGATCGTGAGTAATTGTTACACCCAAGTATTTAAAGGAATCTACCCTCGCAAAAAAAGTAAAGCTAAAAGTAAAGCTTCACAAGTTCTTAGCACAGATTTCCTTTTACAACTTACACAATTCATTCTCACATGCAACTATTTCACATTTATCAATAGCCACTACATTCACATCAAAGGTTGCACCATGGGAAGTAGATTCAGTTCTTCATATGCCATTCTCTATATTGGACTCCTTGGACAGAATTTTCTCTCCCAGCACACCATGAAACCCTTATTCTGGCTAAGATACATTTATGATATTTTTCTGATTTGGCAACATGTATGGATTCCCTTAAAGCTTTTATCACTTCCTTCAATACAAAACCCTCTTGTTTCCTTTACATCCACCATTCCCTCCACGCAAATCACGATTTTAGATGTCCAAATCTCCTTCCTCAACAACATACTCCGGACTGTAGTCCACATCAACCCCACTAACAAACAACTGCATCTTCACTCCAATAGTCGTCATCCTCTCCATACTAAATAGTTAATCTGATATTCTCTTCCTCTCCAAGGCCACTGTATTTGCTATAACTCTGATTCCCTAAAAACATTCCTGTCTAGGCTTCATGCCTCTCTTATCCAATGTGGTTATCTGGACTTCCTCCAGCACAAAATATCCAAAAACATGGGTACATGAAGCCCTAAAATAGCCCATAATGGGAAAAATGACACTGTACATTTGTAAAACCTTCTTCCCTGGCATGCAGTCCCTAAAGATTATTCTTAGAGATCTTTACTTGATTCACTTCAACAACAAAACCACTGCCAACCTTTATAAATGCCATTCTGTAACATTTAAACATCCAGGAAATCTTTCAAATATTCTTAAAACCACCTGGTCCCTTCGTAAGACCACTCCAATTCCCAAAATTCCTCAGACTCCATGCAATTGTGTCAGGTGCAAAATCTGTTCCATCCTTGTCACAAATTCTCTTCCTCAAGGGCACCTTCCTAAATATCTCCCATCCCTTCTGGCTTCTCTTTCTGCATTGCAAAATGTGACATTTATCCCCAAATTGTAAACTCTGCCCAGCTTTTTGTATTGGCCAATACACCCCCTCAATATTAGAATTGACAATCACAGAGCATTCTTTAACCCATCCTGCCTATCCGTCTCCCTCCCAGTTCCCCAACATGCAGTAACCCATGGTGAAAGTTTGGCTTATTGTTAAAATGTATCTATTTTTTCCTCCCATCAATCCAATTAAATCCTAAAAATAATGCTAGCATTTTATGCCCATTTTTAATTCACAGGGACCACAATTTCAGCTTGTAGTGGAATTCAAATAAAAGATTCAGAAATTGTAGTCCTATGAGCAGGTATGAAGAACAACTGCTTGAGGTTATATATCTTGAAATTGACACTGGATTTAAAAAATAATTCAAATGTTTTAATTCTTAATGAGAGAACAACCAGTACCAGATCGAGAAAAAATATAGTCATCTTTCACTTATTGAATGCTAATGTGTCTGGAAACAAATATGTAAACATTTTTGTTAAAAACAAATTGTAAACAACTAATGTTATGGGAACTGTGATTACATTCTGTAAAAAACTTACTTTTGAATGATTCCCAAAGTTCAGAAAAGTAAGCCTTCCCGCTGATGTTTATAGAAATCAAATGTGTATATCACGAATTATAAGTATGTTGGCAATTACCAAGAGAGCAAATGAAAACAAATAAAGCTTCTTGAACCCTTATTTATTGAAAGGGTGAATTGAAAGAAATATGTTAGGTAAATGCTCATTTTATTCATTGTATTCAACATTTGTATGTATATTCTTACAATGCTAAATGAGATTACTGAATCATGACAATGAAGTGATGCTACTGAATGAAGATTTTTAAATGAAAAATTATAAAATAAAATCATTTTGAGCATAAATCAATGTCTCGACCTTTTTTCTTTGATGCATATTAAATTTACAGTTCCACAGCTTTAGTGTAACACTTGGTGCCTATGTAAAGAATTCTCATATTTCAACCCATCCTGAAAGAACCTGCAAAGGTTAGTGGGTATATTTGTAATTTTTTAACCCTCTCAGTGCTGCATACAGCCAATGGTACTAGCGAAAAGTGTGGGGGGTAATTTATTCAAATGAATCATCTGAGAAAAAATATTTTGAAGACATTTTTAAAGATATCCATATGCAGTTTTTTTAATGCATATTAACTGAATAAGGTAATATTTATTAATGAATTTCACATTTTCTTACAAAATAATTGTAATTGTTTTGACCTACTAATCATGAACAATAGCTTACACTATATATCAGCCTATCGTACTAAAAGGGTTAATACATTAATGAAAATTGCCCATAAATTCACTTACAAAAGCTGGATAACCACCCAGGCCTGTTGCAGTGTCACCACCAGCTTCTGTGTGAGTAGTCCATGTGATCAGTTCATAGTTGAATATGGCATAGGAAGTCACTTCATCTGTTGTTACAACCATTTGAAAGGTATTAGTCTAGAAAACATTAAATTTGTCATTATTATTTTCCCAATACCATTTAAAACTGGGACAAACTTGAAAGTACTCCAGGGATTTACTGTGACAACTAGATATGCCCAAATAAACTAACCTTATGGAGACTTGAGTCAATCCCTCCAGCAAATGACACATTCTTCCATGTCACAATCACCACGTGCTTGGGGATAAATGTCTCAGCACCTACATTTCCTTCTCGAATGTCCCGCAATACTCTCTCTCGTACCTCTACTCCAAATTGGTCAGTCCTGTGCTCCAGGTCACTCTCCACTCGATAGTACACACCTGGCATTCGCTGATCAGCATCTGTGGGGCTTAATAGACCTAAAAAATAGGTATCAGCATCATGTCTAAAATACATGTGACAGAACAAAGGGAAATGGGAGATTAACTTCAAAAAGCTAACATTTAAAAAAATATTGAAACAAACAGCTAAGACATGGTATTTTTTTCATTGTAAGGGTGTACGGACTGTTCCCACAAATTCTGGGGAAGGTTGAAAGTGATCCCTCAGCCTTGTCTTGAAATCTTAACAGCCACAAACATTTCACAGACAAGAATAAGCACTTTTAATTTTTAAAATTTTTATTCATTAAATAAATTTCCCTTAAATGTGTTGTTCAAAGAAGTACACAATTCCAATTGCCATATTTTATAATTTTTGGGAATGTTCTTTATTTTCCCTGATCACATGTTTCCAATATAACAAAATGAAAATAATGTAACAAGCAAGAAATGGGATAGTAGATACTAGGATAAAAAATAAAATACATTTCTTTTGTCAAAAATAGACAGTTTTTAAATAATGAATTACTTCTGGTTCCATTTTCGTGTTTTAAGATCCAAATTTAAATTATATTTTTGCACATTTTTGGCTACATTTTTTATTCCAGCCCATTATTGTATTTTTATGAAATAGAGTATTACTTGGCATAACATAAGAATAGATGCACAGAATTTTATAATAATATCATAATAATACTTGTATAAAAACTTATAAATTGTATTTCCCTTCCTCCCAGATTGTTCTCAAAACCTTATGGATACTGGGAAGACCCTCAGCTTCCAAATTACTTATTTTATTGCAATAGCTTCAGTATATTTCTTCCCCTCACAGTATTCTTCCTTTTCCTTCTCCCTTCTTCTTTATCTTTAATTAACCATTTACTTTGGTAAACAGATATCCTGTTACTTTTGGTGTTCATTGTTCTCTGTGAAGTATCATTTAACTCTGTTTCATACTTATCAAATCCCCACCTAATATCAAACTAAAATCCTAACAATAACAAATGGATGAGACGTTGTGAGCAACATAGCGAGTGGTGGGCATCATCTCAGGACACCAATAACTTGGCCAAACTTGGCATTCATCATGGCAATGCTGATTTTTTCAGTAGACTGCCCTTACAGGAAAATGGAGCTATAGAGTCTTTCCCTGAGCCAAAAGGGTTGCTGATGCTAGAGGAGGCTCCCTACACATCTCCCCTCACTGCCCCTTTGATAGCAGAGGCCACCATTAAGGATCCAATCCTCTCAAAGGTTCTTCAGGATATTTTGCAGAGCAGGAGTTTTTCAAGGGAAGTGCCAGTTTATCTCCGAGAGTCAATAATAATTATAATTTTATTATTCAGATTTTCAGGAAGAATGCAAAGGGAGGCCTACATGTAATGCTCTTGAATATTCAAAGGCCTCATCAGTTCATTCATGGATACAGTACATACACCCCATTGCACAGAAAAGTTAG
The DNA here is from genome assembly GCA_037158775.1 of Hetaerina titia. NCBI lineage: Eukaryota > Metazoa > Arthropoda > Insecta > Odonata > Calopterygidae > Hetaerina > Hetaerina titia. The sequence continues at coordinate 82,005,869 of CM073775.1, read as the reverse complement.
AAGACAATAGTTTTACCTGAATAAACCCTTTCATTGAATAAAGGGGATTTTTAGCAGCCGTGAATGGAGAATGATTTAAATTTTGGTGAAAAAAATTTTGAGTATTTTTATCTAATTTACTGTAACTGTTTTCCAACCACATGATGGATATATTATTAGGTAATCTACCAGTTAAGGTAGGTTTTTGGATGGACACAACTATCAAATAAACATTTTGTAACTCCAAACAAAACCCAATTTAGCAACCTAATCTACATCAGGTCCCTCTTCATCTCTGTGTACTTCCTTCCTCCCTTCATCCCGTCCAACATCCCTATCCTGTTCCCACCCTTTCCTTGTTTGCCCAACATCCCTCTATTACCTTCTTCAACATTACACCACCGCTCAATACGCCTTTCATCCATTTTCCCTGCCTCCATAGGATTTCTCTCAACAAACCCCTCTCCTCACCCACCATCTCTAGTACTTCCTCATTTGTTTTCCTTTCAATGGATATATGTACGTTAATTTTTACAATATGAAAAATAGGATGTCCAGATATAACTCTTATGGGAATGGTGAGAGTGAGTATCAATCTTAATTTTAAGATCTAGCAGTTTACTTTCTGAGTTCACTAGAGCATCATAGTACATATATAAGTTTATAACAGGCATAATATTCTTACTCAGAAATAGTGGCTTACTGTGAGAATCACTTTTAATCCTAATAAATTATACTCTCTCGTTAATTATATCCTTTTTGGATCTTAATTACATTTTCAATACCTGATCCATTGCCCCACACACACACACACACATATATATATATATATATATATAGCACAGGAAATAATTTGGAAGAAAGCAAATAGGAGCCTGCCTATCATAGAAGGATATCTTCTGCATTTCTCTAGAGTAGAGTACCCACTGCTCTTAAGCGGGGGTTCTTGGAGCTTTTACACAAATCTCAAGATATTGTGCATGTGAAAGCTGGGACTGAGAGCTATGCTTGGAGGCTGAAGATAATAATGACATTGAGGTCAAGGTAAACTCTGGTGAACAATGTACTCTCAGCCAGAAAAAACCCCAAAAGGCTTCAGTTATCCCATGGATCCATAAAGTTTGGTTGAGGTTTCACCTGGATTGTGCAGGTCACACGTTTTTAATCTTTGTTGATGGCCTATTCAAATGGGTGAAGGTGGCATTTACCCGAGGATCATTTTCTTCTGTGGCAGTGGTAAGCTCCTCCTTCCACAATAATGTGCTGCACATCTGCTCTTTAGCCTCTGTTTAAGTTGGATACAAAATGTGAAGTAAATAGGTAAGAGTGTTGCAAAATTATTGCTGCTTATTCAGTGTAGACATCATTGATGCTCTTCATCCACAGTTGACGGAGGATACACTTCCCTTAAACAAATTGGGGTCACTGTGGCAGAATAGTTCTTACAACTCCTCATAGAGCCTCTTTTGAACATCCACCCCTAGTGTGGCCCGTTCTCATGCCTTTACAGGAACTTAGAAGAAAGGCATTAGGAACCGGTCTAGCTTTTTTTTTAATCACAGATTTGAAATCCTCTTTAAGATAAATACAAGCAGGAGGGCCAGTTTACCGCCCTAACCCTGAGGAAAACACATGGTAATAGTCAGAAATTTCTGATGGCAGCCTTAAAGAGGGGACAATTTGTCAATGCCCCCCACATTGATGTGCAGAGATTCAAACCATGATCTCCCTGACAGAAATGGTAAATGAATGTCAGCTACCTAGAGTAATGGATCTTTACAACTCTTATTGAAAGAAATACTAAACATGAATTGACCCAAATCATCCATTTTCTAATTTGATCAGGTGGTAAATTCAATTAGGTATGGAGAAAGCTAAATATGGGAAAATCTTTCTTCACTTTGTGGATAGCCAATGATAGTATACCACTGCTGCCAATAATAGTACACCACTGTCAACCTCCATGGCAAAGGAAATTCTATTTCCACTACCATAGTAATAAGACCAAGGACATGGCCAGGGAATTCATTTTGGGTGCCACCATTAGTAATCCAATGATGAATTAATTACCGATCAATCAAGGGAGTGACTTCCAGCTTTTTCTCACATTCAACATTGAATTTGGCCCATGGCTCTATAATATGTGGCAAAGGTCATACATGGTACCAACATTGGTGGCAATATGAGCAATCTCCCTCATTTGAAGGGTAAATCAAGGTAGCTTGCTGTTTCAATTTCAGTTATCACAGCAGTCCAATGTCCACCACCCACAGAGGTTCATGATACAGCCACTTCATTTAAGTTGGGCTCACTTGATCAATCAGGGGAACTGGACCTTTGAATCTTGTGGTTTAAATGGTTAGGCAACTCGTCAAGGTGCTGTTGCATCAACCCTGAAGAGTGGAAATAACTATATTTGTTATACACTATTTAAAAATCAGATCAGATGTAACAGAGATTCCTTGTAACATGCCTCAGCAAAATCATTCACCATTATAGCTGCTATTGTGAAGAGCTGATCCTGGATTTAGTTTAGCCACTTTCAGAAGATCACTTGCCCAATCAACAGTTTTCACCTGAAGAATTGGAACTGTTGTGTGGGAGCAGGGTCCAGAGATGAACCTTGCTGTCTCCTCTAGGCCCAAGCAAGTAGCAACAGAGGCTTCTATGTGAGCAACCACTTCCTTATGGCCAATAAATTTTTCTTCACCACCATCACTCCCTACTACAAAACTTTTTCCAACAAACTTTTTTGAAATTCATTGGGGGCTAGAACAAGACCTCCAACAAAATGGGAAGATATGGTTTCATCCCATATTTTGTTTATGTTTGACCTTTTTGGGTAAGCTAGAGAGCTTCTCTCTCTTCTCTGCTGGTGCCATGAAGCATGGATATGATTGTGGAATGATTAAATTGTTACCTAAGGATTGAGTCTCCCTATTGCTAACCTTCAGCATGGAGTCAAGAGTCACTATCAACAATATTTTTCACCAATCGACACGATAGATTTCAAAATGACCAAGAATTCAATAAAGTTACAATCATTTTAAAATTTAATACTTACCATAAGCTCTTGAATTTTGAAAAAGCTTGACTTAAAACCTCTGTTGCACCAAACATATTCTCAGTAAATTTCAAAATGCAATGGTACTTCTGATTCATACCTCCATCATTATTCACCAAGAGAATATTGACAGTGAATATTTTGCATTAATTAGAATCTATAAATAAATACCTACGGGTATGGCATTACATCTAATCTTTATCAAATCTCAAGAAAACATGAGTTCAACCAACAATTTTTTCATGACAGGATTTTGAGAATCAAAAATGGAGAAAATTATTCAAAATGATGAAAGACTTTAGAAATGTGCATGTTGCTACTAGAAATATAAAAGCTATGGGTGTATAGGAGGAGAGAAAAACCATTAGCTGATGAAAACCTTCATCATGTATAAATAGCGAGGAAAATAAGTCAAAGGAAAAATTCTTTTGATCCACAATCAAAACAATTTGAAGATTATTTTTCCTTGGTAGTCATATAACATTTGTTTTTAGACTATAGTTTGATTAGATTTATATTATAAAATGAAAAACCATCACAGATAAGAAATGACTTTTAATCCCAAGGTAATTCTAAAATATACTATTCATAAATTATCAGTTAGTTCTCTAAAAGGATTCCTAAGCAAAGCAGCAAAAAAATACCACCTAAAAAAATTGTGGATTGATCTTTATGCTGAGTATGTAAACAAAAAAATTCCCTTCATTTGAGGATTCCTCTATCAGTTGAATAATTGAAGTTTGGAAATCAGGAGTTCACCTTATTTAGTTCAAATGTTGAACTTGTGAGCAATTTTAATTAATACCCATATATACTTTACAGCACTCTTGAAAATGTAAAACAAATACTCAATGAGCTTACCTATTCTGCATTTGCTGAAGAAAATTCCAATGAATGATGGATCATTTCTATTTGGCCATTCCTTGATTGGGAACACCAGTGGATAGGTGTAGTGTTCAGGGGGATCGCTGAATTCCAGGTATCCATTCAGGTTCAACTAAAGAAATTGAATTTATGTTTATAAAAACCAAAATATAAATTGCAGAGTTTATAGTTAACTACATATGATTTCATGATGAAACAAAATTGTCCCTACCTCTCACAAATCCTTTATATTCAATATGTGTGTTTTTTCAAATCCTTTATGTTCAATGCTATTATATATTAAAAATATCTACAAAAATGCTTTTAAATTTTTAATATGGAAACAGAATAATTAAATACTTTTTCATTGGTGCTTTCTTCCATACAAGTTAAAATAAAAATAGGCTCATGATATCATAAAAGTTTTAAAATCATAATAATTTAAACAAGAAATTTTAGTATTTAAAGTTATGATTAATATTAATATGTATGTATATGATATAAATAACTATTATCAACATACAAATAAATGTTGCTATTACGTTTATGACATATTTATAAATGTTGTGGAATGAATCTATACTACAGAATATAGTTAGAAGTGATTTGTCTCCATTGTTTAAAGCACCCTTGGAAGTCCTCAGCAGTTAGGTTTTTTAGTTTTCTCATCATTGATACTCCCCAGTGATGTCCCCTCATCACATTTTTGCATTTTGGGAACAGGGAAAAGCCACGGAAGTGAGTTATGGTGAATAAGGAGGATGATCAAGGTTGGTGCTTGAATTTTTACAACACTTTAAAAGATAGAAGAGTGAAAGGGATCAAAATGGGGTAAGGGAAAGGAAGATTTGAAGTGAAGTGCCTAATCTTTGCTGATGATAAAACCTTAACACAAAACATAACAGATGCATGAGTCATGTTGGAAACATTTCCTAATATAACAGAAAAAACAGGTTTGAAGATCTTCTATAGAAGACAATATAAAATTCAGACACAGTAGGAAGGGATACCTGCACATGAAAAAAGAATGGAAAAATCAAGATCACTGACAAATTTAAATGTCTAGGAGACTATATTCAATGGAACAGATTGGACAACACAACAAACAAAGAATGAATAAGAAAACTCTGGCTAGCTTGCAGAATCACACAAAGTCCCTAAAATAAAAGAACAATAGCCTTCCATGCCAAAATCAGGCATTACAACTCAGTCATCAAGCCCAACACTACACATGGACCAGAATGCTTAATGATGAAGAGGGAAGAAGATCTATGAGAATTGGAGAGGAAAGAAAAGGAAATTCCGAGAAAAATCTTGGAGCCATTGAAAAAACAGAAAATACTTGGATGAAGAGAAAAAAATTAGTATTTATACAGAACTACTAAAAAAATCACTGACACGATGAGAAAAGGGAAATTGAAATTCCATGCACACCTAGAGCAATTAAATGAAAATACATTAACCAAAGAATATTCACCTGTTTTTAATTAAAAAGTGTAACAGGATGATTGGAATAGACCAAAAAGGATGCAGAAAGGATTTGAATAACAGAAGAAGCAACCTACAACAGGGAGAAATGTAGAAAACTGATACATGTAGCACAAGATTTACTGAAGACAAACCAGAACAAAGAGGTTGCTGATTGAAGAACAACAATGAACAGTAGAGGAGAAAATAAGATATTTCTGAGAAGATAAAAAGAAGTAAACTAGTAGTCTTGAGTGGATTGTGGCCCATAGCTGGCCAAATTTAATTTAAATGAATAAATATATATTTATATTGTATACTGAAATTTGAGGTCTAAATTTGGGTTATTTCCCATCCTTCAAACTTCCACTTGGAGATAGACCATAAGGATTTTCCACATGAAGATTAACTTACCCGTGTGTAGTTGAAACTGAAACCAAAGAAAGGCAGCTTGAAGGTAAAATTCCTATTGCCTTGAGGGGAAGAGCTATGAATGGTAGTTTGATAATCTCCATGGTTATTGTCACCTCCTTGGTCGAAATACCAATACATTAGCTCATTCCGAATCTCCTTCAACCTTTTCTCTGTGATCACATACTCCTTATCACTAGGAGCAATATGTCCCGGAGGAGCTACTCGACTATGTAGATAATCTAGAAATGAAGACAAAAAACATGGGGATTCTGTAGAACTTAATACTTTATTATTATTAATAATAATGACTAATGTTTAAACCAGAATTTCTTTAGCATAATCAAGGTATATAGAAAACTATGGCCATTACCAAACTATGAATATCACATCCATACTTCAAACTTTTCAATTACATACTTACATGAATTTCATAGTTTCAGGCATGATATAGTGGAGTTGGAATATGTTAATGTCAAAATAGTAATAATACTGTTTCACTAATTAAATTTTTTGGAATGACCTTAAAGATATACTTTCATGGTGGAATTTCACTAATTACAAGTATAAATAATAAGTTTCAGAGTGATTTTTCACTAAGCAGTAAACATATGTCATAAAATGACCCTTTGAATAACATTAAGCTTGTATAACAGAGCAGTTCGAAATGGTAAAAACTTACTAACTAGATCCGCATGCTAAATGGTAAAATCCAATTTACAAAAAATTAGATTCTTAGCTAAATCCTAAAATTTTGTTAGCTTGTCCACATATTTCCAGGGTGTTTCACCCGAGAGTGGTCGTGAGTGAGGATAACACCTAAGTATTTAATCAAATCTACTCTTTCTGGTTTTGTATACGTGCACTTCAGTATTCCGTACCCTTTCTATTTTGCTTATGGTGATGGTAACGGTTAAAAATCATCGAATTAATATCATAAATTTTACACGACTTAACAACGTGAAGGCTTCAGCTGTGACGAGAAAACCATTGCGGACCCCTGTGCTACTGTCCAGGGTTACATCTTTGGAGCGTGAGTGGTTGCCGGAATTCGAGGGGCAATGGCAACTGACGCATGCCCATTCTGAAGACAAATTCGGAAACGTTGAAATGTGCAAAACTGAAGAATTGAAGGAAAGTGTCTTGAGCCACTTCTAAAGGAACTCAACAGGGCAAAATCCACCTCATGTGCAAATACTGTAAAACACTAACCGATGTGCCAATTAGTCAAATTGGCCATCTTGCAATCTTCTCTGGCAACCTTTCGTAAAGATTTTCTTATTCTTTTATGACTACCGTATAGTATTTCGTAGTATATATAAAAATACTCCTGTGTGAATGGAAGTCAGTTCGTCATTCTGTCAGCGGTTGCATTGTATCAGCTTTCACACCTGATGGTAAGGAAAATTCAATTTGTGTAATGTTTAATTGCAATTAATTTTAACAGTGACCTCATTGACCATCGATGAAAATAAGGCGTTAATGTTGTTATAGTACAAATATTTATTTTCGGTTACCAACTTATTTTGACCCTCTGAATCCACGGTCGAATGAAAACTTTCAGTCGAGTCTAGTTGATCAATTTTCTATCACATACGTATATTTATTTTCAAAATATATTTTAAAATAGGGTTCCTATCTAGTAATATTAGGTCATTATCTTTCCTGCGATCATTATTCCGTCTTAGATGCAAAAAAAGCAAAAGTTCGAAAGGTATGACACACACCCCACATTCCCACCTCTTCTACTGCCGTCTTACATTCTTAGCGATTGTCATCATACAGGTTCGTTCCTCCAGTTAAATACTCTGTCATTTCAATTATTTTCCACCATCTTTCCTAGGTAATAATTTTCCCGTCCGTTACATCTTTCCGGAAATCATTTCATCGCCATATCCACCGAAGATAATTCGTTTGCTATATCCCAAAAGCACTAGTAATTTAAAAAATATAAAATTCCTTTATTTTGGATGAAATGACTCCGTAATATTTCCAATTTTAAAGCCACAATCCAGAAAATTGAAAAATTAAATAATAAAATCAGTCACCACAAATTTTCGTAATTTATGCCCACTTACATTATAATGAATAGAAATATTTTCGTCCATTGTGGGGAAAATCAGTCATACTCCCAATTTTCCATGCGTTATAGCTTCTTCATTTTTTCAAATTCCTAAGCACAATCTTACAACAACTTTGAGCTTAATCAGAAAATTTTATTCATTAACTCATACGGTTTATTTACAATACCATCTATTCTATTGCAGAGAAAGATGTAAGAACGATCAGTTCATCTCAATTTTTAAACTAAGTGGCTCGGGTTAAAAAGTTCCTAAAATGAAAGTTGGAAACTGTTAAAGAAACACGGTTCCTCTTTGAAAATTTGCTGTCCTTGCGATTTCTTCTAATGGTGACCCTAGCCCTCCGATCTTTCGTTTCCCATGATCCTGTGGAGTAAAACGTCAACCATATTATGTACTATTTTTAGCTACTGAGATTGAAGAACCTGAGCATAGCAATCATTTTAAGTCTTCATTATTTTATGATTTCGGCAAAATATTTGCATGGAATGGAATTTTATAATTTCCACCAGAAACGAAAGACAAATAATAGACAGTGGATAAAAGTGTCTTTTGGTCATCTGCTTCATCAGTTGCTGTTATCAGTGAGTCAAGCGCCGCTATCGTGCACAGGTGTTATCGTTGAAAGTGAGTCATCCTAATCGTGGCTTACACGATGATAAAACGTCGCCGTCAACACCTCAAGGAATAATCTCATTTTTGGTTTGGGGAAGATTCTTCAGTCGACGAAATACTGATTTTCATTCGCAAATTTGTGAATTGACATGAAACGTATTGTTGCCCGGGGATTAAACTGCAATTTGATATCACGAAAAACAGCTTGGGAGGCAATAAATATCGCATGAAAACAGAAGACCTTACTTTACCTGCAACTGAGACGGTTTTCCAGTTCCAAACCCGAGTGACAATTATTTTCAGAAGAGTGAATATGAGGGTATTCACTACCGGATTGTCCTACGGATTTTCTGCGTGAACCGCTGAGAGAACCTTTGTTTTCATTAAGGAGCCGCTTCCTTACCCTTGAATTCCTTGACCTTCACCGCAGGTACTTCCTCTGTAGGGGATGGTTTGACCTCATCCGCCACCACCGCCAGGATCAGTGTGGCAAGCAGAAGGCAAATTCCGCCGACACCGTTCCACCGCAACATTGTTCACTTTGACAGAACACACCACCGAATCAATGAAAGACGAACAACCTTTCAGCGATCCACGTCGTCATCGACTGCGATATCTCTCTTATATACGTACGTCCTGGGAAAGTTAAAAAGAAGGTGGGGAAATAGTAGGTATATCCACAGAGCCACCGCCGGGAGGATGGGGGAAAAGCGAGATACGAAGTCTTCGTTGATAACATTGACTTCGGGGGTCAGGAATGCTCCTTAAAATCTCCAAGTATTAGGTATTCTTTAACTACAACCGCTCACGAAAATTTATTGCACTCGAAATTTACCATCGGGAACCAATCCCAATTGCTTAGTACCTAATTTTAATGCCGCTTTAATCCACTTTCTGAGCAGTCTCATACGATCCTTCCGTAATATGGTGGGAACTCAAAGTGTTTCCAATCAACGCGGCAAAGGGGAATCGAGATTGGTTATAATTTTTAGTTACACAAGATTAGTGATTGATCAGAAGGTCAACTCAAAGCTCCAGGTTATATTTACACCATTGAGTTTTTCATCACTGAAAAATGCCTTTCTTTTTGCGAAATGACAAATTTCAATTTTGAATGGGCCTATGCAATGATCGATGAAAGCGAAAGAAATATATCTGAAAACGAAACGTGTCACAGGATGTACTTCACACTTTCAGGCTTCACTTCGTGGAATTGTTTGACATCCATATTAAAAGAGTTTGATATTTTTCAGACCTTCTTTTATTCAGAGGGTTAACTTCTTAGACCTGGCAATAACCATAAAAGAAAATAGACATAAGTTCTCTATTTTCAGGAGACCCACATATACGGATCATATAATTCCCAATGATTTCGCCCACCATTTTTAGCACAAATATGCGGCCCTCCACTCGATGATACACCGGCTCCTGCATACCCCCATTCCCCCACGAATTTCAATAAGGAACTCAGACAAATTTCTAATATAGCCACCAGCAATGAAGACACCCCAAACCGGGTCGGAAAATAATCCAAAAAAAAGCCAAAAACAATCGTAATAAGTCGAATTTTCCCCTCTCACCCCCTCCACTTCTAAAGACTTTAAGTGGTGTTTGAACCCTTTTCTAGGAGATATCTCCTATGAAATCTCAAATCACCTTCCAACTACACTCAAAGTGGCCTTTTACACACCTTTACTCTTTCCAAACTCTTTGCCAATGGCAAATACAAACAGGATATATTTAATAAATCAGGCATCTACAAAATTAAAAGCAATAATTGCAACAATCATTATGCCGGTCAAACTGGGAGGAATTTCAGAACACGAGCTCAAGAACACGCCAGGTGTCACAAAAAGCGAAACCTCAATTCCCTCTTCGCAAAACACCTCTTAGATTGTAATGATAATCGCAATTAAGCCAGAAATACTACATGTCCTCCCTAAAGGATTGAAAATGGAACCTCTAGAGCTAATCGAGATTCGAAGGCACTTGGCGGATTCCAGTACAACACTTTTTAATGAGCAATTATACACTCATCCCTCCCCTCTCCTTTCAGAAAAATTGACCTCGAGGGGAAACAAACCCCAATGGTTCAACGCACTTAGTTGAATTTACATTATGACCACACCCTATGAAACGCCATAACCCAGAAAACACCCGTTCTTCCGTTTTGTTTTCTCTTTCCTCGACCACCGACTTTCACTTCCGAAAAATCCCCTAAACAGCCACCCCTCTCCCCGAGAGTAAACAAACCCAACGGTTCTAAGTAGCCGTCCGCTCCTAGCCCCCCCCCCCCCCCAATAAACCCGGACAAGACCCAATGCTTAGTCATAACCAAGGCGTCACCACTTCTTCCTTTAACCGAAAAAGCCTCGACTTTGAAGGCCCAGAAAACCCGCCCCCCCCCTGCAACCAACTTCCTCCTTTCCTCTGTCCGATGGGTATATATTCAACAGCTGTGTGTCACTTATACATGATGATGCCGCAAGTCGGTGATACGCGTTGTATTGTGAAATAAAGTCTGTGGAAAATTACGAACTCTTTTAATATGGAGTCATAGGAGTTTATACTTGTACTTTGGAAAATTCAAAAATAATATTATAAAAAAAAAGAAAAAGATGATAGACAAAACTGGATGCGAATAGGTGCTTTGAACATTCCATTATACTCTAGACAAATTACTTAAACGAGTTGACAATATTAATCTTAGTATTGTGAGCGATGATATTTTTGAGAAATCAATTTATGTTATTATCATTGTAATTATTTCCAATGGACCCAGGTTTATTTTGATATTCCCTGTGAGATACCATGATGTTGTCTTCTTTTGTTAAATACCCTGGAGTAAAAAGACCTTCCTCTCGGATCCGCGGGGGAAGCATCGAGAGAAAAAGTTTTAAACATAAAAGAATTCGTATGGGAACATGAACTGTAAATGAAATGCGGTAAGAGCAGTAATGACAAATAACATGTGATGTGACGAGTACGAAAGTATGTATATGTCAGCCAGATATCATTCAGGATAGGGATTTTATCAAAAGATCTTTGGCATGATGCAAGTACTTGCATATATGCCCTATCAACGCACAAGGAAGGGTGTATGTAAGAGGAAGAAGATTCTGAAAGGATGTACGATAAGAATGGAAACGTATATGAAGGAGGTTTCTGAAGGATATTTATGGGTCACTGAAATGCCGTTATCAAAGAGTGGTCGGAAAATCTGGATTAGGCGAAATAAAAGAAGGGTGAGAGGCTAGTCGAATTTCTAGAGAAATAAATGCTCAAAACAAAAAACATGGTTTTAAAAATCTCAAAAGAATGGATATACATATGACCACCGGGATATCATACAAAATATACCATATTCGACGAGAGGACAGTTATAGAAGTGTCGCGAAGAAAGTAAATACATTATTGACAGCACTCTTTTACAGTACCACTTGCTGGTGATTCCGTTAGTCCTACTCCTGAATATTTTCCAAGGGATTTACCGTCCTGAACTGAGTTACGACATCATCATTAGACGAGAAGCTAATGCATATTAAACCAAGAGAAATCAATTGTGAAATATAGTTCTGGTTCTTTTACATTGCATTACTAAAGCTTTGTTATACGATTAGTTTCTGCATTATAGTTAGAGATAGATATGGACGTGCAGTAAAAAACAAGCAAGTTATTTTTTAACAGAACCGATAGCCCCACTTTCAGTTGTTAATACCCTTTTCCCAATCACCATGCGACTTTATCTTATCTACCCACGTAACTTAAAGCTTTGGCGGATCTAGTAATTACAACAGGTCAGTATGACGGCGCCATCGACTCACACAGAGCTCAATGTTCCCTCTGGATAGGAAATGGGGGTGATTGTCAGTCATGCTGAGTTACAATAAGTTTGAAGATTGCTCACCACGGAGGTATAGGTGTAGGCTAATTCATGCAAGGACTACAGAACGATAAGTCTGATTCCGCACGCAGCTTAAATGGTTCTCAGGATCATCAGGGAGCAGGGCAAATGATAACTTAGGTGATGATCAGTTTGGATTCAGGAAGGGGAAAGACACGCGCGATGCCATTGCAGTAATGAGATCACTAATCGAGAGGAACATTGAATACAATCAGGACGTATTTGCCTGTTTCGTAGATTTCGAAAAGGCGTTTGATAGAGTGAATTGGAAAATCTAATGAATAAATCGCAGAAAAGGGGAATAGATTGGATGGACAGGAGGCTAATCCGCAACCTGTACATGTCTCAGACTGCTCAGGTGCGAGTGGGGAACGTGGAATCCGGATCCGGTTAGGGAGGTATGGTTGCCCATTATCACTGATGCTGTTCAACGAAGATGTGGAAGAAAGGGTTAAAGAGATATGAAGAACAGGACAAAGGAATGAAAATCGGTGGCCATTCATAAAATCAGTTAGGTTTTTCTGGATGACCAAACCTTAGTTTGTCAGTCAGCCATGGGATTGCAAACTCTGAATTTTAACATTAGTATTTTTAGAACCCTCAAGCAACCGCTAGGGTGTGTGGCATGGGTTGAATACACACTAGACTAATTTTGACCCCAATATTTTTACCCCGACAGCGGTCGGACAGTGCTATTCTGATTCCTTATCGTTCGTGGAAAAAATGATATTTTACGAGTATATCTACCTGTAAAGAAGCACAATCTATCTTTGCTTTAAACCCTGCTGAGCGCTTTGAACACTCAGTATGATAGGCATGGGGTGAGAATAAATGTAAATAAAACAAAGGTTATGCGGTTTTTAGCCAGAGGAAAGATAGGCCGAATGTTAAAATTGGAAGTCAAAAACTAGTAGGAATAGTTTACCTATCTCGGAAGAGTCATGGACTAAAATAGTCAAAGTAGTTGGGAAATTAGGAGAAGAATTGCGTTCGTCAAAGAAATTTTCTCAAGGGAGGTTGATTACAGGAAATTTAAGTAAGGATATTAATAAAAGGCTCGCCAAAACCTTGATACGGAGCGTAGTTCTGTATGGCGCAGAAACATTAAAGCAGGATGATAGGCGTAAATTGCAGGCTTTTGAAATGTGTGGAGAAGGATGGAGAAGGTGAAGTGGACGGAATGGAAAGCAAATGAAGTAGCAGGCATGGTGGGGGAGAAGAGGGGTTTCGAAGAAATCCAAAGGAGGCAGGAAAAATGGATGCAGAGCATTCTAATCGACAGAGGGATTTTGAAGACTGTGGTAGCGGGAAAAACGTCAGGCAAGCGAGGAAGGGCCAGGAATAGGATAAACTGCACTCCAATCAATTATTGGCAAACTTAAAGAATTGATCAGGAAATAAAAGTTACTCTCAAACTTTATTTGTGCTAACACATTAATAAAGCATATTATCGGTATTATTGTTCTTAAAAATTTTAGCGTGGGCACAAAATGTCATGAGTGCGCAATTTTTTGTTTGATTCTAACCCATATTTCTTAGACCGCTCGTATACCTAGTCTAAATCTATTTATTTATTTTAGTACTCTGCAACTCACCGCTAGGGTGTGTGGCAGGGGTGAATACACACCAAAATAATTTTGACCCGAATATATTCCTACCGCGGTCGGACAATGTTATTCTGATCTCTTATCGTTCGTGGAAAAAATGACATCTCAAATCTATTTGTTCTACACTTTATCTCTTTAATTTTGGTAACATAAATCTCCTACCGCAATACGATGGGGGTAATAATACATTTTCAACACCACTGCTAGAGAGACGTCCTTCTAGTTTATGCAAGGGATATAGTCTGTAATTTAACTTTCGCTCCGTGAGTGATTGCCATCCTAGCTGCTCTAATATTTTGAATACGCTACTAATCGCTTGAGAGCAGTCCGCTATCTGCCGGTGTCCTATTGAGATCCAGTCACGTAGTATCACCATATTAATTTCAAGAAAAAGTTCTCCGTCTTCCTAAAAGGCAATATAGAGGAAATCAAAAAATCTATTCCAAAAATGAGCAGCAAGAAATGAAATTAAGTATGTCCTCAGCGTATTCCAGAAAATCAAGTCCCCACGGAACTGCACTTTTTCTCTCTATTGAACAAGAGGAGCCGATGCACATACACACAATTGGCTGCGTTAGCAAGACTGCAACATCTGTACGATAAATATACAATATAAACGCCTATGCAACAGTTCAACCAGACACAAGAACATATTTCATAGATTTCCATTGATTCTGTTGCTAAGTAGCAAGTGAAGGCCAATGCTAGGGTACTCACAAAAAGATTCCGACAAACGAAGAATTTCATGCCGCCATGTCCTCTGCGCAATAGGGAGGAGACATTTAGATCAACACGTCAACAAAGCAGACTCGAGTGATAAATAGATGAGTGAAGATGGTGATAAATCACTCAGCTTTTAATTGCAAACGTCAGCTTAGGTGCTTAGAAAGTAAGCTGAAGAGCTAAAAAAGCAAAGTGATACTAAAGCTTATTCCTTCTTTAACGTTTAGCGAACTATTACAACTAATTCTTTAGTTGGTTTTTCCATTGAATCTTCTAATCATGCATAATCCTCAGAGATAAATACAAACATTAATTCACTACGCATTATTCCGTACCAATTCCAAAATATTTTTCTTGAATTGTGTTGGAATGACCTTCAACTTGGCAACTGACAATGCTGAGGACCCAGTGAAACCATGAAGAGTAATGTGTATTAGTAAAAATAAAAGAAAATAAATAAAAACGAGGGCCGACCCATAAACAAGTCCTGACGATTCTTTACATTTCCAGAATAAATTTCGGTGCACAGCTCAATACGATGAAAATGATTACTAGAGTTATAAATCAAAAGAAACGGGAGATGCCGTCACAGGAACTTTTATATTTTACTAGAGCTATGATTTGAAATAGTAAACCAAAACATGAAAGTAATTTGAATTTTGGAAAGTAGGCTAGATTACTGTAGATACCCGTAAGGTAGATGGTCATGATAATCGCTCCATCCCGCTCCTAATCATTCATTCTGCAAAAAAGTAAGTGGGGCGTCTACTGCGGAGCTTTTCAATTTATAACTAACGAGCGAAATGAGATTTTGTTATCAAACTACGTTTATCGTGGCCATAGGCTCGAGGAGTAGATAAGTGTTCCCGGCAGAAATGAGACTAACGTAGGTAAGCCATTTTACTCAATACACTCCTATAAAATAATCCGTAAATACACGTTGATGGCCTGGATAATCTTGACAATGACTTTGCACTCGTAACTGTTCCACAAATAAATATTTTTTCCCATAAAGTACGCCTATGAAGTATCTTAATCACTATTTACACAACCATGACGGAGAAAATTGTTGAGGATTGTTTATCTTAAGACAGACCAATGATGCAAAATGAAATCACGTGTTACTGCTATTGAAAGGCCTGCCTTCATAACTGCAACTGCAGATAAACTAGAATGATAGCGAAGTTCAGTAGCATTCAAAAGTAGAGTCGAGTCGCAAAGTATGCATCCGTCGTCGATACAATAAAATCCTTACCCTTCTTCAGAACTTATATTTGCAAGCCGAAAAATGTCCTGGGGGATCCGAGAAATACCCCGAAAGAGGCGGAGAAGTTGATCCGTTGCTAATGAAAATTCGGGGATCATATAGGACCCTGGAATATATATAGATCGAACAATTAACTTCTCTGGGCAAATTTAAGCAGTTAAAAAAAAAACCATGTCCCTCTTAAGCCTACTATACCGCTAAATCAGAGAGAATTGGAGTCATATTTTTCAACAATTGTTCTGCCACGCATCACTAATGGCTCCCACGTTTGGTCGATACCTATCCATAAAACACAGTAATCAACCCGAAGGTCGGTTTAGTAGGTGATGGTAGAGCTCACCCATGTACCAAGCCCGACGGCGTGTGAATATTCACACATCAGGGTAGGGGGGCCAGTTCCTTTCCCTGTGCCGGTTATGGTTTCCCAGGAAGATCTGGTACCCGAAATATCAACTAGCTTGGGTGGAGCTGCAGGTGCCCAAAGTGCCTTGCCCGGGAATCGAACCCGGGACCCTCTGGTCAGCAGTCCAACGCTCTACCCGCTAGACCACCGCGATCCGCCAATATCTATCGTCTAATCGTTAAAATCTAGCAAGTGTAACTTTTTTCTTAAGGAATCTTTTGAAACATTTGGGTCTCCTACTTTCACAATGCGTCCTCTGATGCCAATTTATCTACTCTCGCCATTGTAATTTCCCCAATCAAAGACTGAAAAGATCGTCAAAAGCTTGTATACCATTCCTGACTACATCAACGGCTGTCCTAAACTCCTCTCTGCCATAACTTTCAGATTACCATCACTATCCACCCGTACATACCACACTACACATACTACGCATCACTACACCCGTAGCATTTCTCCGTGGGCCCACTCCCAGGTTAACCTTCGCCAAACGTTCGCTTCTCTTCCGCCTCTTCTCTTCAACCCTGAATTCACTTTCAGAGCGCACTCATACATTTTAACTGCACTCAAACAACCCACTAGCGTCGCTCCATCTACTCATCATTGCATCAAGTTGTCACTTCACCAACTAGGAGCGATAATATCCTTGATTTGTTAGCAAAGAACACTCTCGAAAACGTCTTAACTTTAGAAAAAATAAAAGTAATTAGTGACCTTTATTATTATTAGGTAATCTACCGGTTAAGGTCGGTTTTTGGATGGACACAACTATCAAATAAACATTTTGTAACTCCAAACAAAACCCAATCCAGCAACCTAATCTACAACAGGTCCCTCTTCATCTCTGTGTATTTCTTTCCTCCCTTCATCCCGCCCAACATCCCGATCCTGTTCCTGCCCTTTTTCTCGCTTGCCCAACATTCTCCCCTCAATTACCTTCTTTAACATTCCACTACCGCTCAATACGCCTTTCATCCATTTTTCCTGCCTCCATAGGATTTCTCCCAACAAACCCCTCTCCTCACCCACCATCTCCTGTACTTCCTCATTTGTTTTCCTTTCGGTCCATTTCACCTTCTCCATTCTTCTCCACAACAACATTTCAAAAGTCTCCAATCTACGTCTATCCTCCTGCTTCAGCGACCACGTTTCCGCGCCGTACATAGCTACGCTCCATATCAGGGTTTTTACGAGTCTTGTCTTAACATCCCTACTCAACGTCCCCGTCATCAACTCCCAATTAGTGACCACACGGCAGTAAATGCTAAGTTTTCGCTACATGGGGTCTGAAATAAGAAGCCTAATTGGAAAATTTACTTGTTTAAAGAAGGCGATTATTATGGCCTGAAGTTCGTGCTACAGAATCAATATGCTAATTTTAAGATCAGATTCACCGAAATACTTAGGGCATGTGGAATCACTTCCTTGAGATCACGTGATCAGCAGTTAATAATTTCATCCCCATTAAATGTATAAAAGATAACTTGGAACCTAGATTGTAAAACGCGGATATTAGAAAGGCATTACGACGTCAAAGGCAATGCCACGCCATGATGAAAAAATATTAGGGATGATATCTAGTAGTAGTAGTAGTAGTATTGTTGGGGAGGCGACCGACAGCTCAGGTCATTTGCGCCATTAGGGATGGATGGGAAAGGATGAAGGGTGGAGAGAAACCCGGCGTCGGCATTAGCCTGCTCTTAACGAAAGGCGCCAAGGGGTCCGCAGCTTAACGTCCCATCCGACGGACGGCGTACTCACTCAAAGTGCCCTCCACAAAGCACCTCAAGTAGGGATCGGGATACCACTGAAAAATATCTGTCGCCGCCGGGATTCGAACCCGGGCCCTCTCGGTGGGAAGCCCGTACGTTAGCCACCGCACCATACCGATCCCCGGGATGATATTTCTATCGACAAAAAGAATGAGATCACTCATGGTTATAAGATATCCTGGGCGAATGCCAACAATTTGAATTTTGGAAAGCGTTAAGTGCATTCAAAAGGAAAAGATTAGCGGAAATTTTGAAAGAGAATCCAAAAACATTTTGGTCATACGTACGTCAAAGAAGTTCAGGGAAATAAGTCAACTGTTTATTCACCCATAAATGATAAAGGCGAATGAGTAACCAGCAGTTTGAAAAAGGCTAACTTATTAAAATCCTTTCTAAGAGTCTTCACTAATATCTCACAGAATACCTCCGATAGCTTACCAAATCAAGCCGGTCAACCGATGCCAAAAATTGAGATCTCATAAAATGGAATAGAACGTTTGCGGAAAAATATTAAGGGGCTTGATGAAATACCCGCTTGTATTATTAAGGATCTAGCATCGGAAATTGCACCGTATCTAGAAATAATATTAAAGAAGTTGCTGGTAGATCACAAAGTTCCCAGAGGTTGGAAAACTGCTAACGTAACACCAAGATTTAAAAACGGAGACATTGAAGACCTAGCAATTACAAACCTATTTCCCTCACATCCATTTCGTGAAGGTTATGGAACATATAGTTGCTAATTCCATCGTGATACACCTCGATAATCAGAAGTTAAAAAAGCCATAATACAGTATTCAACTCGAAGGTGGGTTTGGTAGGTGATGGTAGAGCTCACCCATGTACCAAGCCCTATACGGCGTGTGAATATTCACACATCAGGGTAGGGGGGCCAGTTCCTTTCCCTGTGCCGGTTATGGTTTCCCAGAAAGATCTGGTACCCAAAAAATCGCATAGCTTGGGTGGAGCTGCATGTGCCCAGAGTGCCTTGCCCGGGAACCGGGACCCTACGTTCAGTAGTCCAACGCTCTACCCCCTCGACTACCGCGACCCACAATCAAAAGTTATTAATGAAAAATCAGCACGGTTTCCGAAAGGTAGATCCTGCGAGAGACAACTTGGGCTTTTTGTTCATGACATTCTTATTCGGGAGAGAGCAATGTTCCAGTAGACGCGATTTTTCTATATTTTAAGAAAGTGTTCGACAAAGTCTTCATAGTAAACTACTCGCAAAGCTGGAGGCATAAACAAAAATATCCAGGGTTGCATTAAAAACTTTTTGAATAGTCGGGTTCAAAGGTTAATGATAGATGGAGAAAGCTCAAACACAGTAGAAAATACTTCAGGTGTTCCCCAGAGACGTGTTATCGGACCTCTTTTATTCCTACTTAACGTTAACGACATTGATTCCGTAGTCACTAGTAAGATACGTTTATTTGCCAATGATTCAGAGGTTTACCGTGATATCCGTGATCCTGAGGACACAGCAGCTTTTTCAAATGACCTTGATGCTGTACAACGCTGGTGCAACACTTGGCAATTAGAATTAAACTTAAAAAAGTGCGTAGTCATTCCTTTTTTGTAAAAGAGAAATTCCCACCCTGACGCCTACTGTATTGGGAATACCGAAATGGAATGCGTAGACTCGATTAAATACCTAGGCGTTACCCTCACTCACGATCTCTCCTGGGTGAAACATACGGGGAATACGTGGACAAGCTAACAAAAAATTAGGATTTATTAGAAGAGTACTAGGTAACTGTGATGAAAAGGTCAAATAGAAACGTTATCTGTCGTTGGTTAGGCCTTATTTAGAATACATTGCAAGTATATGTGATCCTTGCGAAATTGGATTGATTGCCGAATCGGATCGCGAGCAGCGTAGAGGAGGAGAGTTGTAAAACGTTATGATAAACTTAGTAGCACATCCAAAAATTAGAGCAGCTAGGCTGGGAATCACTCGTGGAGCGAAGGTTAAATTACAGATTGAAGCTGTTACATAAATTGGAAGGTCTCTTTAGCAGTGATGTTATGAACATATTATTACCCCAATTGTACTACGGTAGGAGAGATCATGCTAATAAAATTAGAAAGATTTAGTGTAGAAGAGATAGATTTAAGATGTCATTTTTTCCACGAACGATAGGGGATCATAATAACATTGTTCGACCAGGTAGGGTCATTTTCGGGTAATATTATTCTGGTGTGTATTCACCCCCTGCCATACATCCTAGCGGTGACTTGCAGGTATACCTGTATAAATAACAAAAAGCTCCCTCCCGGACTACACTTTCCCGCTTTCCGTTCTGTATGACCCTTGTTGTTTTAATTCATGCGTCTACTTTTTTGTTCTCTTCCTGAATTTATCCGTTATTATTATTTGTTTGGTATTCTACCGATTAAGATAAGTTTTGAATGAAAACAGGCCCACAACGGTTCAAGGACGATACTCTTGCCTTTCCTAATAAAACACAACCTGACATTTAAACCTAAAAGAAGTTCCGCTTCAATTCCGCATACTTCCTTCCTCCCTTGATTACGCCCAATATGTCGAACCTATTCCTGCACCTTCCTCGTCTGCCTAACGTTCACCCCTCTATCATATTCTTCAACATGCCAATTAATATGCTCAGCATGCATCTTTCCTACCTTATTAACATTTCTCTCAACAAATCTTGTTTCCTCCACAATGTATGTGAACTGTGCTACCTGCTCTAGGAGTTTGTCCTCTTATTTTAACGTTTAAATTAGTCTTTCTCGTCTATTTTTTAACGAATTATCATTAAATTTTGTCCATTGCTGAGTATTATATACAGGACTTCGCTTATACAATTATTTCACAAAACTTTTACAGCCTCCGCTGCTCGTGTACGGTAATACTGAAAGCATTGGTCACATTGAGTAAGAGGTGACCGAGAGATTTGCCACCAATTTTCTCTAGGTTTTCGCGTTCGCTGATTACATGTGTGGGCTCAGAATTATTGAGAAAATTCAATTTCACTTTGTTTTTACTTGCCCCCTCTTAAACAAACCTAGGGCCAATCAAGTTTACGGTGGCGGCCATTTCGTTTTCCAATACATTGATTCAGAAAATTTGTTAATCTTGCAGTCATGAAGAATGAAAGGTGTCAGTATATGCCATTGTATAATAATCCATTCAAGTTTATGCGGCGTGGATTCAGAAGACGGCTCATAAATTTGTCTCATGTGTAAATCTTTGCAGCTTTTAACAGCAAATTTTGTATACATTTAATGTGTGTAACCTCGGCTGTACCCTTGCAAATGGCATTCTCACTTTAACAGACATCCTCTTGCTCCACTAATCTTTAAACACAGCTTTTAAATAAACACCTACTTTATATACAGGCTAATGAAATTCCCATATAATTAGAAAGATCAGACATTTACTTTAGAAAATCGGCAGTGAACAAGAGAGTTTTGAAGTACACATTTATCAAACTCGGTGAGAGGCAACATTTTTACCCGAATGTGGAAAATACTCATTAAAATGTGATAAAACGATAGTTTTTCTAAGATGATAAGATGTGAAGAAAACACTTTACCTACTTATTAGTTGCTGCATCGTGGTTAACAAAATTACCTCTTCTAAGTAATCCTTAAATTCTTGATACAATACTGGTTTATCAGAGTCATTAAATTTATATCAAAGTATCAAAAATTAGTCGAGTTAAAAAATATTTTCTTCTTTTATGGACCATTTAGTAGCACAATAACCGCAGTCGTCACATGTAACTTCAAATCTCCTGCTAGATATGGCGGTTGTATGAACAAAAGACAAGCGATTTTCGTAACGTAGGTGTCACCAGCTTCGCTCTTTTTCTGTGAAGAACGTGTACTGGGCTAACGTTAGCGAGTAAGTGAATGTTTAAAATCCTTTGTCATCCATCCTAAATTCTAGTTTTTTCAATATGTTTTGTTGTGTCTTAATAAGAATATGTGTATTCCTTATACTTTTCACGATATTTAGTGATATTAAGTCGAATTATAGTTGTTGTATCAATTGTTATTAGTGGCATGGGCTTCCACGTTGTGTTTACTCACATTTGGAATATTGCTTTTGAATTCTAGCATGACGAAGCCTAAAGGTGATAAAAAGGGCAAATCTGCCATAAATGAGGTTGTTACAAGAGAGTATACCATAAATCTTCATAAGAGGTTGCACGGAGTTGGGTTTAAGAAGCGGGCCCCCCGAGCCATTAAAGAAATAAGGAAGTTTGCCGTGAAACAGATGGGAACCCCTGATGTTCGAGTAGATACTAGGCTGAATAAACAAGTTTGGTCTAAGGGTATCAGGTAAGATATTTGCTTATAAATATATATTCTGTTCGTGAGATTGTGACTCTCGGTAACCATTTATACACTGATCATCATAGGTTATTGGTTGATCCAACGATCAAGCACTGCTATTTTCCAAACACTTATTAGCAACGATAACATTTTTAATTTCTCGTTCCAATTTCATCCAACAAATCAAAATTTTCCTCCCAATGCCACGTTAAAATAAAAAACGTAGTAATCAGTGTTCCATTGCTTTAAGTTTTATATTGTGCGAAAGGGTAATCTGATCGCTCTAGTGAACGGCGTGGATTCATTGCCTACTTTATTCATAATGCTCATTACCTGCAAAATATCGACGAAGAGTAGCAATATTATTAATGGCTATCCGTTTGGATGTATGAAGTGCATCTTAAAAATTGCATTGGAATTTTTCATGTTTCCAGGTACATTTTCATCAGTTGTGTTCATTACGTTAGTGAATTGAATCTGTGGGTTTTTGCCTAGTTTACTTAAAAATTAGTCCATAAATTAGTTTGGTGTAATTCGGCCCAAGATTTCTTTCAAGATAGGCCCTTCTTATAGGATCAAAATTTCTTTGAAGTCAATAGCTTATTCTTTGTGCAGTGAAACATTCCATGGTTAAGCGACCGTTATAGTTACTTTAGAACAACTAAACTTGTAAACATTATGTAATTAATTATAACAAAATTATGTAATCAGATTGCTCGAGGTAATATTTCCTTCTATTTCCATAGGAATGTACCTTTCCGAATGCGTGTCAGACTCTCAAGGAGGAGGAATGATGATGAAGATTCTCCCAACAAACTGTACACATTGGTCACCTTTGTTCCAGTTGCATCATTTAAGGGTCTTCAAACTGAAAATGTAGATGCTAGCCAAGATTAATAATTGTATGTATTCCAAGAAATAAAAAAAATATTAAATATACGTCTCATTTGGTCATTTTTCCTTTTCAACTCACGATGATCTATACATCTGGTATTTTTCTTACGCATAATTGAGTGCCCTACTGGTCGTCTTTAATGACATGTCACCGTCTTTCCATGTACCCAGCAATAAATTGGAAGCGTAGCCTTAGAGATATGATTACCCATTGTAAAGTGAATCAACATTGGTATAAATGAAACGGCTATCAGCAACAACTGGAGGAGTTAATTGTTTGTTCAGGAGTCACTATTGTGGGGATATGAAAATAAAGCTGACAGCATTACATTTTAAAATCTTGCTATTTCATCATTGACATTTAGTAGTGATTTCTACCAGTAAACTATTTAATTTATTATAACTTAAGATTGTATTACATTATATGCTGGCAATGCATAATTCGTTGTCTCAGGCATGACTTCATGGAATCGAATGAATTTAACATAGTGAAAAGAGAAACTGTCTGCTGGACGAGAATCATCTGAGTGATTTTGTCCCAGAGTTCCTACATATTGAGAAGAAAGGCTTGGTGCACTAGAGCAATATGAAATTTTGAAATGTGTTAAAAATAAGGTTAATATTGTTAACGAAATCTTGTACCCTTCCCACTCCCCCCTTCTAGACCTTCCTTCCACACCTAATGACCCTTCACCTACCTTACCTCCCCTACCGGCTCTTAATACAGCGTTTTTACGTATACTTGGGATTTCCCCTCTCCCTCCTGACCCACGCATCCCCTACACTACCTCCCTCTTTCTTAGATTACGGAGTTCCTAATCCTTTCCTTTCTTCTAGTCCCTATGCCCTCAGCCCCCTTAACCACCTCCGCCCAAACCCCCCCCCCCTGGGGTTCCCCCTCTTCTACCCCCCTTACCCTCACCTCAGACCGGGGAGTTCTCTCTCTCTTCTCGCCTTTCCCCCCTCCCCTTCCCCCCCCCCAAATTTTGTGTGACTATATATTCTGTGTTTGCAAAATGTACCTGATGATGACGTGCCATGTCGAAACCTAGGTCGTCCATCTAATAAATCTATGTGGAATTACAAAGTGAACTTGCTGCTTCAAGGAAATGGAAGGTGTGGATTAACTTTAACGTTTAAGTTAAAGAGTTAAGAAAATTAGCATGGTTATATGAAGTCTCCATCATTTTGAGCAGTATTAGGAATTAAAATTGAAACATTTATCTTAAGCTTAGTTCATAAATATCCTAATAATTAAACTTGGGAAGTCATCAAAGTTAAGAACATCTTGCAGGCAATAAGTCCTATTCATTTATATATATAAAGTTCATTGATTAATAGTTGAGTCCAGTGAAGTTTAATCTTAAGGTTTAAAATTATTTAACAAGATCAACATAAAAGTCATTAATTTCACGGCATGAAAAAATAATTTTATTTCTGAGAACGTGACAAGTGAAATAAGATAAAAAAATATGGTCAGATCCTGCTTTCCACTATGCTGGAAAAACTACACTTTCAGTGGAGTGTGCTTTTAAACGATTATTTTTTTCATTTTACGCAAAGGATCTTCCCCTCTTTATGTAGCAAATAAAATTATTTGATCCAGAGATTGTTTGGATAGGCTCAATTAGGGTTCGCGTAGTACTTAATCACAACTTGGGGTTGAGGGCCAGTTTCTTTCCAATTGCTGCCTGTGGCTTCCCCAGGAAGATGTGATAAAGAACCTGAAATACCCCACAGCAGGTGGTGCTAAGGGTGTCCAGGAGTATTAGGAACTGAACCTAGTTCATTCTGGCACACTTGGCCACTACACTCACTAAAATTATGGTTAGGAAATGCTTTCATCTCAAGACATTCTCTATAGTATCCTTCATTAGACTTGATTATTGAACTTGCTTCTTGGCCACATTCACCAATCACTACATTGACAAGGTATACAGAAGGGAAGCTTTTGAAATTACATTACTATTCCCTGGAATAGAATTTTGGCATAAGTAGCTGTAAAATACTATTTTTATCAGAAATGCTGGTACAGAGCAATACAGCCTGCTGTTAATACAAATTGATTTACAATGGATGCATTTAAAAAAGGAAACCAAATTGTGGGAGCCTCCATATTAGCTCCCTTTAGGAGATATGACTATGTGTATCTTAATTGCGAATTACTTTTTCAAGCTTGTAAAATAATTTGCGGTAGCCTAGGGATAGATCATTGGACTACTGATGGGAGGGCTTGGGTTTGATATTCCTTGGCAAACCAATGTAAAATAAACATGCTTTAACCCTCTTAAAATTAATAGATGACATAATAGATACCATATGCAGGTTAAGTGGGAACATTTCTATAACACTCAAAATTCATGTAACCAAATTTCATTACAGGGATACCTAGGCAACCAGGGATGTAAGTATTCTTTGTGTGAATCTAAAATCATGAACATTGAAGTTATACCAAATTAAGACTTCCCATTGTTATACCTACCACTATGGCATACAGTCTGGACCCATTCTAGTTATTGCAATTACCATGGTTGAACATTTAATAATAATTATTCTTTTGTCTGAGTTTTTATCAACTAGTCTTGGCAGTCATTCTCCAAAAATGAAATGTTCCTTATGTTATTTTCTATATGACCTTGTGCATAGTATTTCTTCAAAAAGATTTTATACATGGGTAGTCTGAATAGTTTCAGACCTTGGAAAAAATGTCCTGTATATTTGTTAGGCCAGAAACTTTTCCGACCACCCTTGTAGTTTCTCTTTGCTTTAATATAGTCCAGTTAATGAATGACCAGTTGGTATGCAAACATACAACAGTTAGGACCATTTGTAAAATGAAATTCACTTGTATGCTTTCGAGCATGATTGGATACAATGTGATAATCAAAACAAATGGATAGTAACAAATATAGAAAACTTTAATATTTTACATCAACGTATATAAATAATAATAATTTCAACTAAATTCCTTTGAAAGCTGGTTTAAAAAATTTCGTCTCTTCATTACTACTCAACACAACCAAATTATTCCAATCACCAGCATTAAAGGTTGTAATGTGAGAATATGTCGGTGCATGTGCTGCATACGTCATTTCCTTGAATCCTGCAACTCCCTTATACAAGTACACGACAAAAGGTTTCATTGGGTTCTTAGTGGTAACATAAAGGACTAGTTCATCTGAAGAAAGTACAGAAAATTTTACAGCCCATGGTGATGTAACTTCCAAGTTGACCCAGTGCACAAATATCATCCTGTCTGGATCAAATCTGCAATTTTCAGAATAATGATCAGTTCAGCATCGCCATATCAATGCAAATATTTTTCAGGTAAATTGCATTTCTTCAACTTTCTAGTTAGAGGCAGATTTTTTAACTGTTATCCAATTTTACACTAGCAAAGGCCATTTGTATTATTCAACCTATCATTCATGAACAATTAAAGGCTTGTATTACAAGGTTTAATTTCTGAAATGGAGTAATAGCTTAAAATGAAAGTAATGTGAAAACTATCATGTCTCAGCAAGAGTTTTATAAAACATCGTTCAAAAATCCAATAAGATGTCTGAGGTGAAGTTTAATAGCAATTCCTTAGAAATTTTTTCGTTTATATTATTCATATAAATAATTCTCGAGTAATTAAACCCAATGGACAAATACTCCTTAAACCAATGAATAATGATGCATAGAATTATTTCCTTAATTAGCTGTTAGTATCTGGGGGTTACAGCATCACTTATTTAATGACTCGTTTAAGTCATTGCAATTGAGAAAGTAAGTCAACTTTTTGGAAAGTCAGGAAAGAGTAGAAGGTTTGCCACCCCTAGTTTTCTACTTCTATAAAAACTACTACTACCATAAACAGTAATCAACCCAGAGGTCGGTTTGGTGAGTGACAGAGTTCACCATTGTACTACATGGATAAGTATTAAAAAATATGTTTTAAGGAACTGCCTTCTACACCTAAAAGTTACTAATTCAACGTACATGTTACTGTTGGTGATATTTAGCTGCTGAGATCACCTTTAAGTAGGCCTGTACAAATATTTGGTAATGCATAAGGACCAGGAGGAAAAAACTACATTAAAAATTAGACTCTTACCAAGGGGTCCTATGGGAATCTCAGTTTAAAATTACATTCCTAGAATGTTTGCTATTCTTTGATATGTACCAAAAAGTAATTAGGATATTCAGTAAAGGGCATTTTTTGTTGTTGAGTTTCCACCATCAACTGCAATATGTTCTGCTTGTTGAAGTTGAAGGCCATAAGATTTGAAATTTGACCTCAACACACAAAACATTGGAATTAAACATTCTGTTGTAGGCAAAGTGGTGTACACAAGCTATGGCAACAATACAGTCCTTGCACATGAATATACGAGACTGTACATGCTTGATCTTGGGGTAGATAATTAGGACGGCAAATGCATACCTGTATATTTTAATCATGCCTGGTTGGACTGCATGAGGCACACTTCCTGAAGTTACTGCTAAATATGAAATGCCATGGTATTCTGTTGATGCCAGACTTCGTGCCCCCTCAACAAGTATTTCTTGCAATTTTACAAAGTGCTTCGTCTCATCATCATACACCCACACATGCAATTTTGAGCCAACCTTTTCAGGGAATTCATCAGCATCCATGACATAAGTTACATATGGAGAGTTGGCAATAAACCCAGATGAAGCCTAGGGTGAAAACAAGACAGGTCTGAGTAAACAAGGCTTCACTCTTTCATCTAGAAGTTCATTTATTTAATAATATTTTGATTTTTATACTTCTTCCTAGAGATTAACATATTTAATTTTAAGAATTTACACCACAGTATATTTTTACGACCACTGGAAGTCTGTAAATGATCTTTCCTGTACATTCATTACAAATATGAATAATAAAAATGACTCTTGTATTTTGTAAAAATTACTAATAAATTACTTATATTGGGTTCTAAATGTTTTGAGGCATATCCAAGAGTCATTACTTTGAAAATAACATCTCATGCAACATCTCTTCTTGAATCCTTCCCATTTACCTTGTTGCTGAAGTCATTTTTTCAAGTCTTTAATGAAGCTCCAATGATTTGTCAAACCTTTTTGTAATATCCTATTGTCTCAGATATTCAATATATTTTGAACAAACTATTTGGTCATATTTTAGTGCAGTGGATTGCAAGAGAAGAATATTAAATGTTATAATTCTCATGTGAAGCATGAACCTTTGAGTTTGTGAACACCGAGGATATATAAATATAATGACTCACTTCACATAAACTACTAGGAAAGCAACTAGTCATACATGTATTTTTACTCTTTATCTGGACATTTCTGTTCTATGAGTGTCCACTGGATAAATCAATGATGCTTATGATTAGAAGTTAATAGATAAAGTTCAAAACTATGAACACAACTAACACTGGCCCCATTAGTTGACTTTTTGTGGTATCCTGCTTCTGTACAAATTGATGGGCAGCATCAATTTCACATATGTATGTATCTTATTGCTTGAAAAAATGGCATGGTAGATGTGTGTAGAACATTCAGCCACTAATTGGAGGGTTCAAAGCCAGGTTACTTTGGAGTCCCTCTGCTTTCCTCAGGCTTTATGATTTTTCTGATGCCAGGTCTTCCTGAAGATCTACAGGAAACTCAGGGAAAGGAATTGGCCCCTCTACCCTGATGCTTGAGGTCATCCATAGGGCACTGAGATATGCTCTATCCTCAGCTTTTAAATTTTAAGGTTAGTTACTCTTGTTCCCTTGCTAGAAATATTGTTCCCTTACCTACCAAACTTTTAAAATTGCGAACATCATCTGCTCTGGTATTTTCATTGCAAAAACATTGTGTTGAATAGGCAAAGTGCTTTAAATTCAGTGTATAAAAAGAAAAATTTTGAATGTTATTTTTACTTACCTCATAAATTTTATTAGCTTGGATCTTTTGGAAGACAACCATTTGATCAAGAGATCCCCTCTGGCATACTATAAAAGAATATTGGCCATACCACTGAGCCAAGAAGAAACAGCAATTCTTCTGGAGAGGCACTGAAACTGGCACAGCAGATGTTGTTCCTTTGGTTTCAATAGTATTTGACTTGGAGAATCCATCCTTCAGTGTGTACTCAAGAACATGGCCCTCAATGGAAATATCTACAGGGGAGGGTTGAAAATTATTAATTAACCAGGAAGGTAAAAAATTAACCAAATATTTTATGGCATATGAGGTGTCCCTTTTTTCCAAAATTGTTTTTTTATTATCTGGGTTGTAAATGTGAAGGTTTGAATTCCATGGGTTAACATTTAATATTGAAGATTATTTTTACGCCAGATGGTCATGACCTATTTCGGCTCCATTATGTTTTTTCTATACAATATTTATTGTTGAAGAATGTTGTAGTTTGGATTTTTATTACTAAGCTCATCACTATTCATGTGATATTAATATCATATTGCTTGTTTCTGCCATGTTGACAAGAGGTGTGAGTGAGATGTCAAATGAATGATTGTAATTTATCACAACAACAGAGCATGTGCTTTTATTGCAAGTGGATTTGTTTGAAAAAATTACCCTAATAAATTACCTGTGCTTTAGTGCTGAGTGTTATAACTTTTTCCTTGTGTGTACCCTAATGAAATGAGTGCTTCAAATATGTAAACTGTATCATAACAGGACATCTGTAGTGAAATATGTGGGCCTCTTATCTCAGTTTTCTTTCAAGGGAAATAAATATATACGACCAAATGGCTGAAATAGTAAGTAGAGTCACCAAACCAACTATCATTTGCCTTTGGTCAAATATTGATTGCTGTAAATGCTTTCGTATGGAGAGGAATAAATGGAGTGTTCACTCAAAAGAGTTTTAGTTGAAATCAAATTTTCACCATTTAAGCGGGCAAATCCATATTAAAAGTGTGTTAATTTATACTCTGGTTAACATCTCTTACATAATAATTATGATTCAAAGTCAAAACCTTGAAAATTGTTAGTTTTCATTCATTTAGCTATAAAATCATAATTTCTTTTGTTTAACTCACCTCTGGTTTCAAAATTTTCCTGCCAGGATTTTAATGTATCATTGGAAAATTCAATGTATACAAATGATGTCATTGAACACTGCAGTGAAGTAGCATAGAGGAGGTTTTCAAAATCAATGCCGATAACACCTGGAAAACAAATAATATCAGTATCATATCATAGATAAAAGTTTCTGGCGTGACTTGGTGGAAAATTTTCATATTGAAATTGAAAAATAAACAACTTGGCTTTTCCATGTAAAAAATTGTTTATTGACTACCTAGGTTTCGGTATGGTATACCTGATGATGTTATACCATAATGAAACCTAGGTAGTGAATAAAAAACTTCATGTGGAAAAGCCAAGTTGTTTATTTTTCAATTTTAGTCTCATATCATAATATTTGAATTGTATCAGTCTATCATTCAAAATTTCTATGGTCATGCAATTTTCCATGTCAAGAAAAACTTAGTACAATTATGCTATTCCTCCTTTTTCAATTATCAATGCTTGTAGATAAATCAAGCTTCTATGTGAACCAGAGTATTAAGGTTACTCAATTAAGAAATTAAAATTCAAGACAAAGAAAGATATACATGACTCACAATGTAGTAGGGCTCTATTAAAAAGGGATCCTTTGTATAATCATTTAAAAGTGTTCATGAGCTAATGGTATTATTTTGTTTGGCTGAATTGAGATTATGTACTATCAAGCTTGTTCCCCATATAACATATTTAAATTAAAAATTTAATTTGTATTTTGTTGCAGTTTTAAAGAATGGAGAAGAGTGTAGCACAGAACGTTCAATTTTTAGACAGCTTTAAATTTTCCTGTATGCATGAAATTCTTTTGCATATGATTTATCCCATTGAGTTTCTCTTGACAATCCTATCTCCTACCTAATATTACCTAATGCTTCTTTGGTTTTACTTTCCAGCCATTTTACCTTTTTCATCCTCCTGTATACCAAAACATTAAAGCCTTCAATCTATGTGAATAAACTTGTGTCAAGGACCATGTTTCCGCACTATTAGAACATTACAACCATGCTCATATAAAAGTTTTAATGATTCTTTTCTAGACATCTTTAATTAAAATCTCTGTCATGGAAGAAGGGACCATTAGGTCTCAATTTTACCGAAATAAAGTCCTTTATCTATCTATCTATCTATTGCCTCCCCCTTGAGAAAGCTCATTTACCTATACACAACCCATGAAGCATGATACAATGATTCTGTTGGTTTGCCAGGATGATTTTCAGCTCATATGCTCCCTCAGTGGACGAGGTTGAATACAAGCAAATATCATCACACAAGCAATAGATCAAAAAGTTAACAACTGCCAATAACTGAGTTTTGGCAAATCTTGCTCAGATTGGCTTGATCCACCCTCCTCATCATCATTTTTGCTCGAAATTACCCTAATAGATTCTTTATCAAGAAAACGTTTAATTGGTTTACCTGTTTTTGTAGATGTGCTATATGGTATATGTAAATGCACAAGATTTTTATTGATATTTTGTTGTATGTATAACACTGCCATGAGACGTTACGTACATGAAATTCATGGTAATGGACATCACTTGGTGAAATGTCTTCATGTTAAATAAGCACAATACTTACTTGGTTTTCCAGACTACTATTAATTTTACATAACCCAAGTCTCATTACAATGCAATGTCATCACCTAGTGATGTTTCTTCAAAACCCAGGTTGTAAAACAACCAGTCATACAAAATGAAAAGTACTGTGAAAAACTAAGCGAGTGTTATGATCATTTAAAAAAGCATTGCATTGTTAATTATTCTCTGTTAATGAATACTACATTTACACATTGGTACCTCACCTTCTGTAAGTAATCCAGAAACAGTGTCCCATTCATGTATATGTAAAAGAGCACTGGTTTCATTTCCCTTGCTGATTACTGCTAAGAGAGGTTTACTGCCATGAAGGGTGACAGGCAAAACCAATCCACCTCCCTCCAGATCATGTACAAATTCATAATGACTAACATAGATAGCTCTTCCTGAAATAATAAAATTTTGCACATTTGATGATATTTTTATCATCAATAATTATGTTTTGCACCAATCATTAACATGCATTTTATATTATTAATTTCAAAGATGAACTATGGTATGAAATCTGTCACATAGTTTGCTAAAACTTGGGTACCTACCTCACATGATCCTTAATTCAACAATATGTTTTTTCTTTTGTTACCTTTACCTCAGCATATGTCTTTCGCATATACATAGTGGTGTGGGCTTTGTAATTAGTTGTAACTATTAAGTTAACCCATAATTCAGTCATAACATACTCTTTTAATTAACAATTTTGTTGGACATAGTGTTCAATCATCATAGATAGTTACAATGTCTAGGATTAGTTTGATTCAGATTATTTATATTAAACAATAATATTTAAAAGGACTCACTTTTTAAACTTTCATGGAAAATTTCTGACGAAGAATATAGTTCATCATACTTCTGCTGCAATTTGGTATACATGTCACTGACTTCATTGAGGCCAGTTCCAGTTATGTCAACTCCATGATACAACCCTTTGATAATAACATTCTCTGCCGTCATGGGACTAGTGAATGTCTTAGGGGCAGTGAATGTTATATCCTCATTTTTATGTACCTGTTGCAGGTAAATTATAAACATTTAAATGAAAGCTAGAGATTCCAGTATTGAAATAAAACCATACGAGTACAATCCTACTTACTAGCCTACTAAAAAAATCTGAGATGTCCACATCATTTAAATGGCCAATAATTTCAACCTTATTAGCTATTAATGAATTTTTGCTTGGGAGAGTTGGATTTTGGACAAATGATTTCTTTCCTGTAACTATTTGCTCTTCTGAAATCAGCATAATATGGTCACGATCAAACTCTAATTGATCAAGTTTTCCTTCAATCCTGAAATTAATGATAAAAATGATTTTGAAATTTGGTTGTCAAAGCATTACATGAAATATTCATATTTTAAAGTTCTATTAATTATGCAGTAGCCAATATACAATGAGACCAGATAAGCCCATACTAAAAGATAAAATAATGTTATATTTACTCTCCATCATCTAGAAGTGCATAAGAAAATCACACTTGAGATATCTGATATATAAGAAGCAACTATAACTGACAAATTGATTTAGGAAGTTCCGCACATTTTATTTTTACTACCTTATTCTTGTTTTCTTAATACTTCCAAGGGTCTCACCATGATCATTGGCTTGAATAGACAATTCCACTAGCATTGCTAAGTTCTTATGGGGAGCACTCAATGACTCACTCCACACAAATTCTGAATTTTAATAGCTACCTCTATCCTAGTACCACTCATTCACTGAACTCACAAATTAGGGAACGCATTGCATTTGTTGAATGTAGGTTTCAATGTAAAATTTTAATAAGTTATTTCACTTACGAGTGATTTTTCATAAATTATAACACCATACATTCTTACAATCAATTTACTTATTCTCAGAGTGATCATGCAAAATGGGTTTTGTTCCTTTTCAAGAATCTATTTTACTGAACAAGACAAATGAGAGATTTTCTTAAACTATGAAAAAAAAGGAATACTGAAGAGGGAATGACAGTCTTTATAACATAAGTCTTTTCAGAACTTTTCATCTAAGCTATATGGCTGTGCTTCCCACTCTTTTTGAGCTCTGTAAATATTTCATTTTTTAACCCTAATAAACACATTATAGAAAAATAGTTCCTTTATGCTTGACAGGCATCGTCTACCTTGTGAGTTAACTCTAAGTATTTCTTTTAATCTTGCTAAGAATTTCATAGACAAATCTACAGACCATACCGTAGAAAGTAATTTTCCAGGCTCTTTTGATGTATAAAAACTGACATAATAAAAGAGCAGTATGGGAAATAGTAGTGCATGCACTGAAGCTGGATAAATGATATACATTGTCACATATAAACCCATCTTCAACTTGCTAATTATTTTGATTACAAAGGGCAGAAACATGCCTTGAACTAATCTCTCGACCATGTAAAATTCACCCTTGAAGGGTGGGTAGAGAAGTTTCTTTTCCTTTGCCACCTATGATTTCCCATTATGTTCTGGTTTCCAAAAATAGCACAGCTTATGCTTATCCAAGATGTCCAGAGACATTGCCTGAATTCGATTTCTGGGGAGTAGCCAAATATCCCACCCTATAGCCTTATACCACTTACATGTAAAGGTAAAATACTAGATTAATATGCCAATTGGGAGGTTAAAGATGAACTCAATTGGCTGGTAATAAAAAATCTCACCAGAGGTTGCTTCTGAATTCTGCATCAATCATAGTCTTTGTGCCTTTTATGACTTGAATAGAATTCTCTTCATCTCCATATAACTTCACTGCCAGCCTTTCCCACTGAGGGATGTCAATTCCTTGCACAGTAGCACCTTCCTCCAGCATCAATTCATCAACAAATAAATTTTTCACCTCCAACTTTCCTTTTATGACATTTAAATCTCTGTCCCAAAGCATTACATCTTGATCAAGGTCCATTCCATTGACTGTAAGAACACCTAGATTACCTGAAACAAATTATACAAAATTACAATGTATAATTTTAATAATTAAGCTTATGGTCAGACAGACATTCAAAACAACTGAAAAATATGCACAGCATTGGATTACACTTAGATTAAGTAAAAAAATTAAGTTTTTGTAAGGTGGTGATGGATGGAAAGCTAAAAGTAAAATCTTAATAATGTCGAGAATTCTAAAAACTTTGGATGCTGCCTCAAGTGTTCAGTAAGCACTACCACAAATCATAGTGAGCAATAATCCAAAGTGAAAGAAATACAGGCAATAGTCAATTGATGCCAAAAATATGCTCCAAGAACAATGAAAAATTGAAAATGGCATATATCAAATATAATTTTCTAGCAGTATTTGATGATTTGCATAATACTGAGGGCATTAGGAGAAGAGTTTCATCAGTGAAGGAAGTATTTTTCAAGGGAAGGGAATGTATATAAAGTGGATATTAGTGACAAAGAGGGTATTAGAAGAACTGGAGTTTAGCATTGTGTAGCTCAGAAACCTGGTATTTAGAAAAAGCTAACAGTTTCAGGCTTAACTTTGTGGAATTCCTTCATGGTGAGGGTGAAAGAAAGAGAAAGGAAAACTTTGCACTTCCACACACTTTTAATATAACACGACCTGATGATGATGCGCCACATCGAAACCATGGTCGTGTTATATTAAAAGTGTGTGGAAGTGCAAAGTTTTCTTTTCTCTTTCTTTCACCCTCACCAACCTGGTATTTGTGAAAATAAGATATCTGTAAATTGGTAGGTTTTAAGTACATAAAAACTGGACAAAAATAGGATAGAGATGAGACAAAATGCAGGAGGGTTATTTATGATTGGAGAAGGGGGGGGGGGGAGAGAGAGTATATTTGCGAAATTTGAAGAAGGTATAAGTAGATATGAGAAGATACTGGGATGTTGAGAATATATGTGGGGGCAATATACTGGGAAGAAGTAGGAAAAAATGGCCATTTTGGACTGTGAGAAAAGGGGTAGACATGAGCTGATTAAAAAAGTGTCTACAGGTAAAGATGCATGCAATAGCTTATGTGCTTTAAGACCATGAGGATGGACATACATTAGTTTTTAAGGACTATAGGTTCAGCTCAATATCTGCATCCAGAGCATCCCAGTTCCATATGTGAGAAACTAAATGTGATATGTGGATCACCTTCATTTAATGGATTTGATATTAATGGTAATTCACCTGTAGCATTTAAATTGGATGAAGCAGCTTCTCCAATTACTTCAGATGATGTAATGTATCCATTTTTATAAAACAGCCAAACCAGCCACAAAATGAACTTATTTTTTGTTTAGTTTTTGTTTAAATCATGGTTATGGAAGAAAATAGCCTTTTTAGGTAGCATCAGGAAAGGCAGAAGTTATGAAGAAGGAAATATGTAATGCAGAACAAAAGCCCTTGTGATACATAAATACTGAATAGCATTTAGGGACTTTCCAAAATTACCTTATTTGATAGAATACAGTGAAATGAAAAAAATAAATCATATGAAAGTGCATAAATAGGATCAGCCCAAGCAAAGCATGAACTCAAGCTCAAGCATAGTTCAAGGTGACAGCATCAACACAGGTTCTCCAATACACTTCCATATGCCCTACCACCTTTCAAGTTCATCGTCAATTCATTCTAATTTTTTTTATAACTTGGGGCACCAAATGTCAGAAAAACAGAAACAAATCATCAAATTAATCTGGAGACAAATATAGATTAACATAGAAATACCTTCAGTTAAAATTTCTTCAAATTTTGGGACACCAGTGAAAGTTTGGTCTGGCCCACTCAAGAGTACTCCTGAGATGAAGTATTCTGGGTCTATCCCCGAAACTTTGCCTTCAACAAGGGCCTTTTGTGCTGTTAGGGTCTTCTCAAAGATCATCCCTCCAGGAAAACTGGCCACTCCATTGATAACTTGATCCTTTGTCTTGCTTAGGTATCTCTGGGGCAGGGACTTCACATCCACTCCATCAACAAGGCCCTGAAATGCAAATATAAAGATTAGAAGATAAGTTTACCACACTTTTTTTTTCATCCAAGACCTTAAGCTTCACCAATCCTGAAGGTTGAATTTTACTATAGGGATAAATGAAACATCCAAAACTTTTTAGTTAAATTGAAATATTTTATGTGGACAGGAGCAGATAGTCTGACTAGAAAGGTGATGTTTCCTGGTTTGAATTTCAATTAGGCTTCATCTTCTAAAAATTATCATTTTCTGATTTTTATAGAATGAAACAGCATTTAAAAAATGGCTCCGACTTCCAAAACTACACTGCCAGCAAGAGGGAGCAGTTTCACCAATGGTACTGATGGTGTGCAGATCAAGAGGATCAGTCCAGTATAAACTGCTGCACCTAGAGGCAAGAACAGAGTCCGCAGAATATGCTGAAGTACTGTGATGTGGAAGGAAATGAGAAATCAACATATTAGATTAAATGAGATGGAAAACAAAAACCATATAAGAAACATTCCAGAGAAATATTCAGCATGGCCATTGGCGAAAAATTGGAGAGTGGAAAAGAGGAAAACAGTACAGAAGGATGAATGCAATTGCAGAAGTTGTGAAAGAGCAACTCTTCTACAAGAGAAATGACATCCAGTGACCATACATAATCAAGCAGATAAGAGTTTGATTGGAGTAAGGAGAAAACACAACCACCCAAGAAATGAAGGTGAGAAGGTCCTATTCAATAAATCGCATACCTAAGTCATTTTAGAGTGAAAGAAGGCTGAGAAATCGACAAAGAAAGAAGGGAGGAAACATAAATTGAATATAAGAGAGTGAAGCATCAATTTGGAGGAAGAAAAACTAAATCCAACAGCATAAAAAATGCAAAGGGAAATATGGAACATATAATGATAGAAGATATGGCCATAGGATACAGATGGAAGAAGTATATTAAAAAGCTACTATATCGAGCTAAAACCATAGAAAGATGGTGCAATGAAATATGAGCATGAGGTGAAGTAAGATGAAGAGTAGCCCAGATTTCCTCTGAAGCAAATTCAACAGAGCGGTGAAAGATTGAAGAAAGTGTCAGGAGCTCACAAAATTAATGGAGAAATCATCAAGGGACTTAAAGGATAAACAAGAATGCACTGTTTGGAAAAATCAAAGACTGTGATGAAAGTGGAAGATTACCTAAGCACTTAAGAGAAGAGTGAAATTATTCAAAAACCAAAGAAAGCTATAACTGAGAATTGTGAGGAACATCAAACCTAATTTTACATGCATAAAAAATAATAGCGAGAATAATCAGGCAATGATGGAACATATGCAAGATATGGTGCTTTTCTAGCATAATGCATGTAGAAGTTCCTCTCAGGTCTTCCACTGAACATCTCTCTCCATTCTGGCCAATGTTTTGATGTTCAATTTGGCCATTGTCTTCAGGGCAAGAATGCCATGTCTCCAAACTGTCGGCCAGAATGAAAACTCTCTAACTGGTAAAAGACCTAAGAGAAATTTCTACATGATGGAACAAAAATTGAAGGCTACCTATTAGATGAGGAGAAAACACAACCACCCAAACCATAGATATTAGATGGGAAATAGAAAATAGTAGATGGGAAAGCAAATGGGAAGTTCCCAAGAGGAAAGCCAAGAGGCAAATACATGGATAGCCTGATAAGACATTTCTGAAGAGACAACAGAATGCCTCTGTCCTGTGGAAGCCATGAGTTTGTAGCTCCTACAGGCCCCTGAATTCTTAAGCTGCAACATATTATTCACCAGACTTGCCCAGCTTGTCTGTGAAACTGAGCCTACTATGTAACCTGATATCTGATCAAGGTTTGTTGATTTCGGTTCACATAACATGCACACCTCATTTGATGCTTGCAGAGATACATGTCAAGCCATACTGAAAAAGTTAAATCACACATTTATTTAACAGGCAAGTAAATTTTATCTGAATACTATTGGTTGCAGAATAGATTACAAGCTTTATCAATCAAACTATGACTGTATAGAAAAATACATTGGCATAGTAGAATTAATAATATTGTTCTACAGAATCAGCATCCTGAAATAAACTTTTCCCTAATTTCTTGGTATCTTTATTCAGCTTACAGCAGAAACAAAGATAAAACACTTCATAAAAAAAGATGAGATGTAACCATTTTCTTATAATGTCCAATAGTTTTGACCCAAAATGCTAAAAAAGAATGTTGAGTACTTGGAGAAATGCCTGTTAAATCCACAAAAATGTTTACATGGTAGTGCATACAATCTTAAGAAATACTGAATTCTTACCTTCACCTCAACTTCATCATTGAATATCATTGTATGGAAGGCTTTGTGGCCATACAATATAGTATCTCTGTCAACCATCCACACACTAGAAAATATATCGGGTAACTTCAGTTCATTTAAATATTCAACAATTGGTTCCTCATCCATCTCAGCATTTCCTAAATGATAAAAAGGTGAATATTTAAACATCCCAATGTATTCATAAGAAATTTGATGAGCTGAGCATTATATACTAGTGTAATGTTCTACATGAAGGTTTTTATGCAAAGTAATTAATTTCTTACCCTCAACTGCTAATTTCATAGCAGATGGTGTATCACTCATGAAAAGTTGACAAATCTTTTCAAAATTAAATTGGTCTTCGATTCCATTGCCAACCATTTCTCCTCCTATCACAAGTTTAGTTTTGAATACTTTCTTGGCACTAATTTTTATTTCTTTGTCATCCCTAAACACAATGTCAGTTGAAAAATTCAGACCCTGAATCAACCCTTCCAATTTCAGTGACTCTGTTATGGCTTTACCTGGAAAAGAAATGCAAAACCCAATGCAGATATGCCAAAGAAATAAGTTTTCCATTGATACATTGTGTAACACTCATGTTGAGTATTTTTGAAATACTGTATGCCAACCATTTCCATGAATGATAGCAGGTCATGGGCTAGGGCATGGAAATATTAGTCTATATTCTTCCTGGAGATAACATTTCTTTTTCTGAAAATTAGTGACAAATGAACTAAATTAGCTAATTACCTTAAAATTAAGTTTTAGTATTAAAAGTATTTATTCTATAATAATATTTAGTATTTATCTTGAGTTTATAAAGCCAGGCCATGTAAACAGGAAGGAAAGAACAAAACACTAAAACAACATGTTTGCTGATCAGAGCATTCTAAATTGATTCACAATCAAAAATGCCAAACAACTACAAAGAATACAGACATTCAATTTTCAAAGTGAAATATTATCAAAAACTTCAGTCTCTTTTAAGCTGACTAAAAGACAACAGATTCCTGACCAGATAATTTTTCACAGTTTACATTAGTTTTGGGATAAAAATGGTCAGATAAGCCTTAAATGTGAATGTATCATCCTCTGCACTACTGGAACTAATTCCTGCCAGACAGATGAAAAGAGAAAAAATGACATTAGGTAAGATGAGAAGTTCACAACCTCAATGCAATCAATCAATGAGAAATGTCATTTTTCATTGATAAGAGTCACATTTTGCCTGAAGCAACTAAACATAAGGATATTTGCCCTCTTGTGAGGATTTCCCCCACCCCCCTTCTTCGAAACACTTCCTACTTCATGGGCTTTTAAACACCTTTGACTTAGGATTTGATTTGTATGAGCTGAAAATTAGGGAGCAAACAATGCCTACAATCCAAAATGCACCTCAACAGCACCCAACCTCACAACTAACGCACCACTCCACTCTCCTTGGATGTTTACTGTAATAAGGGTATAGCATCTTTGTCTAGGAAGAATTGTGCTCCACAGCTGCTTGGTGCATTGTGAAATGGATAGATATTCCCTGTATTTTCCAAACACTGAAAATAGGTCTTTAATTCCCCAGTCACATCTGATTAAAAGGTTACACAACTTGAGTTGGAGAATGCTTTTATCACTTCCTTCCCTACAGACCAGTTGAATGTCCACACGACATTATCTGTTTCTGTCCACGTGAATCCTATGTATCATGAGCATCATGGAATAACACCATCTATGTTTTTCCAGCCAAATATTACAAAGGTTTGAAGTTTTGTCAGTCAGAAGTGTGTCGATCATGAATGATTTACATATGGATGGGATAATTTTGGTAATATTTTTGTCACTTAATTAAAGCCTGGAGACTTATTTTTACCTACACATTTGATTGAAATATACTTTTCTGCTTGTCAATGATTTTTTTGTTTAACATGGCTTCTTCATTACTCGCCTAATTAATTAAACTATGTTTGGCACAAAGAGTATTATTGAAGTTTAAAGAAAAAAACCAAATATACTATTGCTAAAACAAAGTCGTAATTCTGATAATGATTGGAAGCTTTAACCCAAGTCTTCTCAAAATTCATTTACTTTCCTGTAAAGCTCAACATATGTCTTCTGTTATTCCCCAAACATTTAGGTTTCTGAATGGTGCTTATGCTGAATAACTGAATCAAATAGAAATTCACAGTTGAGAAGGATGCCTTGCTGACTGAACTTGCTAAAATTGAATGGTGTTAACAAGGTGGCTTTTCTTAATAACCTAGTAGAAAGTGAAATGTGCGGTTGCTTGTAATTAACTAACCTGTAACTTCTGTAGGTACTAGCAGAACTTGACTTTATACCGTCTTCTTTGGGCATTATTTGGACTATTAATGTTTTAATTCCTCTACTTAATACAGTGCATGATGATCACTTTTACTCAATAGTTTATCAAAACTACCATCAATACCCTGGCTTTGATGTTATATTTGCAATATCTCTCTGTGATTATACTTGGCATTAGTGCACACATCCTGAAATTGGCTCTTATGGGGATAGGTGACAGGAAGGGAGAATTTACATAGGCAAAAACTTGAAGAATGGCCTTAAAGAAAGAAAAGCTACCTTATTGCAACTAACTCTGAAAATGAGTATCAATGAAGCTTTGAAATTACATGGTAATTTATTTTATTTCCACAGAAAATTTAAGCAATCAAATTTTAAACGTCCAATGGAACAATTTTACCTGAAAATTATCCTCAAGAAGGATGTGTCATTTTTCTTAGATTATGAAGGGATTTCATTATTGAGAGTTGCGAGAGCATCAAATTTTTCATTAGATCTCCAAGAGTGAATACATATTAGAGAGGAAGGCACACCTTGCTGCAATAGGTTGAACATTTTATTGAAATCATTAGGTACTAACTTATAATATCCTGTGGTTCCTCATATGTTTGCATGCGGTATACTACTCTCTGTATTATGTATACATTTTTAACTTGTTATACTAGTCTAAAATATTTCCAATTAATAGAGTCTGAAGTATTAAGAGGTACATCCTTACCAAGTTTGACTGATCCCAAGTAGCTATTCTCATTTGCCATTGCTGCATTCTTAACTTTATCTTGTAAGTTCCATTCATTCACTTTTCCAGACAGCAAAACTACATTTTGCTTTGTAATGACAGATTTAAAAACCTGATCACCTTTTATCGTCTGCTCACCATTATGAAGTAGCCAAGCTGATCCAAAATCCTCATGGGGAATGTCATTCAACCAACCTAAAACAATGCAGGAACATAAATAGGTGGTATGAATCAAGCAATCACAAATGTAGAAAGTTCTTAAAAGAGGACAAATCATCTTTATCCAAATCTGAATTCAACCTCCTAAACTCAGAATATCAAGAATAAAAGCCTACTTTCTAAGTAAAGGAATTATTACATCATATGAAAGTTTGACATAAAATCATATAGTGACATAAAATCAGTGTGTATAATGATAACATACATTTTTAAACCATGTAGATTTCAATGAACTAAGACAAAGGTTTTAATGCAATTCACCTGAACATTTTAAAATTTTAATGGTGCAATAATAACGAAAAAAACCATAACAACAGCAGTATCTGAATTCAGGCACATATTCATTATTATTCATAGCAAGTTGAATTTGGGTAAATGTATCCTCATCTGATACAAAATTACTGCTGTATGCTTACCTGTGAGCTGGATATTGTTAATCGTAGTTGGCTGATTTATGATTATTGATCCATCAGAGATGTATTGCTTCACATAGTGCAAATCTAAAAGATTCCTAATGTTAGTGATACCAATATTCCCAGAGACTTCCAAATTGTCGAAAGATAAAGGACCTCTGAATGTTTTTTTAGCCTTCACCACAGGATTCTTATCTATAAAATGGTTGAGAAAATTAAATTTAACAATCATCTAGTACATTGAAAATGTGTATCTAGGTCTGCCTAGATATGAGCATCAAAGTACTCCCAAGAGTGTTAAAAAAAAGGATATTGGGGGGGGGAGTGAGTTCTGACAGAGAAACTGGGGAAAGTATAGGAAAATGGCAAACAAGTTTGCTTATGTGCTCTATTTTTCACTTAGTAAATGGTTATGTATCTGGGAGCTCAAATAGTCAATTGCCCACCATCATTTACACTACTCTGGCTAGATTTAATTCAGATTTGACTTTGGAACTCCTGCTTATGTTGAAAAGCGGAAGTGATATATAAGTTTTACAAAGAGTATTTTAGGGACAATAAAACATGATTATATCTGTATAAAGAAAAACGTTAATGTTATATTTGATATTACTCCTTTAATACTTACAGGAGGCAACAAATAAAAATGGATCCAAAGTGAGAGAGGTTTTTACTCCTCTCCCTTTTGAATAATCATCAGGGCTGCAAGTACCAGATAAGTGAAGATATTTATTCCTCAGACAGAGGGAGAGTGAACAAAATTTAAAATAAATGAAGCCCACGAGTCAGAGGAAAGTAAATCC
Source organism: Hetaerina titia (assembly GCA_037158775.1). Classification (NCBI taxonomy): domain Eukaryota; kingdom Metazoa; phylum Arthropoda; class Insecta; order Odonata; family Calopterygidae; genus Hetaerina; species Hetaerina titia. Next base: position 81,962,173 of record CM073775.1, on the reverse strand, counting down.
CTAGGGACGAATTCCCTGAATATCTGATCACCTCTAGAAATACATACCTTTAGATACTTGACAAGAAGTACCTCACCCACCACCATCATTACATTAACTTTAAGACAAATCGGGCCTACATTGATAATTTTTTTTTCAGGTTATATTATCATATAAAAATATACTTGCCATTATCAAAAAGTGTGTCCTTAATGAGGAAGTTTAGATCATACCCTGCAACATAACCTTCAACTGTCAAGTTATAAACTGAAAAGTCATGCAACACATTGACAGAACCAGTGATTAAATTACTTCCATTTAGGATTTGGTCTTCGTTTGTAAACAACAAATCATTGCACCATTGATATCCAAAAAGGCATTCTCCTGTAGTCAAGCTAAAAGAGAAAATATATTAAATGAGAGCACTGAATGGTTGAGGCCTTAACTTTGTAGAAATCCATGTTTAACTTAAGAAATTAAATATTATCTTTGCTTTCTACGGGAATAAAACTTTATTTGTTGACTAGTTTCGTTTACACTGTAACATCCTCAGGACTAGTGATACAATGTACATTTTGTTTGAGTTACATACTCGGTTGGGTAGGGGTAGCGGATGGGAGGGTGTAATTAAGGAGAAAAAAAAGGGGGGGAAGAGGTGTAAGAGAGGGGGGAAGAGGGAGGGAAGAGCATGGGTCTGTGTCATGGGGTTTTCGGGTGTAGAATAGGAATATCCAGGAGGGGTGAGTGGAAAGGGAAAAGGTGGTCATTAGTTATCCTTTCCTTCTTCTTAACCATTTTTAGAATTTCTAACTGCTCACGGATGTCCAGCTGCGTTCCTTTCTTCACTCCGTGCAGTAATGTGGGGGTGAAATCCGCACGGTGGCCTTCCTTCAAGAGGTGGGTTGCGAATTGGGACATCCCAGTGTTCTTCATGAAATCCCTCCGGTGTTCTTCCGCTCGAACCATTTTGCTCCTGCCTGTCTGACCGATGTATTTAGCGTCACAGTCGCCACATTGCAAATGGTAAACCCCGCTCCGGAGTGTTGGTTTTATGGGGTCTTTGACTGTAGGTAGCAAGCTCCTTAGGTTCCTATTATTGTAGAAGGCAGGTTTTATGTTCATATCCTTGAGTACACTGCCTATTTTAAAGGAGGGTTTGCCTACATATTTAATGTGTCGCCATGAAACTAGGTCTCTGGGTAGGGGGCAGTAAAATTGTCGGAGTAAAAATTTTTTCTTTTTGTTTTCTAACAAATCGTCAATCAATTTTTCTGTGTAGCCATTGGCCATAGCAATCCTTTTAATATTGGAAATTTCCAACGTGAAGGCTGAAGGGTCTAAAGGGATAGCTAGTGCCCTGTGTAGTAAGCTTTGAAAAGCTGCAAGTTTTTGGTGAAAAGCGTGCTTTGAGGATGCATGGATAATCTGGTCTGTACAAGTGGACTTGCGAAAAATCGAAAATTTATGTTTTCCTTCCTTAATAGAAATAGTTAGATCCAGGAAATTCAATTTGTAACCCTCTTGGACCTCCATGGTGAATTTGATCCTTGAATTTAATGAATTGATGAGCTTTAGAAAATTTACCAATTGTCTCTTCGTACCTGTCCATAAACATAATACATCATCTACGTAACGGAACCAGTAGTGCATATTTTTGAGCAGAGGATTTTCACTTTTGAAAAATTTCATTTCTAGGCTGTTCAGAAAAATTTCAGCCAGTAGAGGTGATAGGGGGGAGCCCATAGCTAGACCTTCCAATTGTTCATATAGGTTGCCATTGAACAAGAAATAATTCTGATTTATGCACACTGTCATTAAAGATATGAGTTCATTGCAAATAATTCCTGGTGTTTTAGCATTGTGTAGTACTTCCTTAGCTAGGAGTACTGCTTCTTCCCCCCTCTTACACCTCTTCCCCCCTTTTTTTTTTCTCCTTAATTACACCCTCCCATCCGCTACCCCTACCCGACCGAGTATATAACTCAAACAAAATGTACATTGTATCACTAGTCCTGAGGATGTTACAGTGTAAACGAAACTAGTCGACAAATAAAGTTTTATTCCCGTAGAAAGCAAAGATAATATTTAATTTCTTAAGTTAAATGAGAGGACGATAAAGAAAAATACACATATATACCCACCAAAACAAACATTCACACTCCAACCTATACATCTCCAATTTCCAGAAGATTTCAAAATACATATTTGAAAATTTTTACATTTAAGATAATATGAACAACAATATGTCTATACAATTAGGTGCTATAGAAGTACATAAAAAGCTTTAACCTTGAAAATTTTGATTAAAGACTACTCATATAGGAAGGTTTCCTATGTTCCACGTTTTCCTTTTTTTGTGTACACATTACAGAATATCCTTCATCTACTTGAATTTCAATATTTTTATTCTATTTGAAAGCTGAAACCAATGAACCGAGTAGTAAATATTATACTGAACTAAACCTAGGAAGAAATGTGATAAAGATTGGCACATACTGTAGAGCTATTAGATTTTATGCATACTGGATTTACAAAATATATGCATATTTGAGATTGTGATTACATTGTTTTATGGTAAGTGTTATCTGAATCATTTCCAAAAATAAACAAATTGAAGATTATTTAAAGTCAAGGTTTAAGGTTTTTCATTTAAAATTAATTAAAAGTTTTTTCATTCAAGTTTTCCTTCCAATTTGATTTAAGTTTTCACTGTACTATGAAAGCTAATCCGGTTTTTCACACTTCACATGAACTTCAACTTCAAATCAAGTAATTTTACACAAATACCTTTGTGCGTCCATGTATTTAAATATTTTAAGTCCATCGATGGTTTGATCCCCATATGTCTTCAATACATCTTTATCTAATGAAATTAAGTCCACTCCATTTATGAGACCTGTCACTTCTAAGGGCTTTAAGACTTGTATCCCACCATCAAAAATCTTTAAAGCTGTAATGGTTACTTGCTCATTCTTTTTCACCCATGATTCTGTTCTGATACCATTTATAGTTTCTGCTTGCACATTTTCAGCCTAGTAAAAATACAAAATATTAATAAAATGAATCAGTAAATATAATGCAACAATAAATTAATATTAAAATCCATACTGTACCTCGATAATCCCAGAGATAGTCAGTGATTTTACAGCAACTACAGGCGTTGTCAACTTAATTCCATGCTCCAAGACCTTTTTTAAGGAAAACTTACCACTATTATCCCTAAAATCTCCAGTTTTAAGATCACCATTGATGGAAATTTTACCATGAATGACTGCATCTTCTGTGAAACAAGGAATTCCACATCTAAAATAAGCTTTTTATTCATACAAAAATTATGAATATTTCAAACTCAAACCCCATGCATTACTTACAATTTAAATTGAAAATGTCATGTTAAAGTTAAATATTGAAAAAATTACATCAAATAACAGACCCCTTTGCTGAAAGTAATTCATTTCATCCTGCTGACTAGATGATAAAAATTGTGCATGCCAAGCAAATATTCATATTGGAAATAATTAAGAAAAATACAACCACAAAAAGATATGTGCTTATGAGGAAGTAATAGACGAACATTAACATGGAATTGGGAAGAAATATCTTCATTGCCACACACTTTAACAGAAAAGTATGCTATGTGAATTCTAAATGAGTATAGATAACAAATAAGATTGGGTTAGGTAATACATAAAATGAAATATTTGAAAAAACTAAAAAAATGAAGTGGCTGGCTGATAGGACTGAAGGGAAGAGCTATAGCAAGTCATCTTTTATTGATTTGTTACTAATGGCAACTCTTGCCTCACAATGAATTTTTGTCTACACCACGAACACAAAACACCAGCGCCATCCATAACTTACACTAAAGCAGACTGATTACTGAATGACTGATCTAACTCCATATTTTAGCAAAGACTACTTTTATTATCCTCGGGTACCACAAGAGATTCCTGGATGAACCTCTCAGGAAAGTTGATCCTTTGGTAACAAGGAAGCTCAACTGAGTAAGATGCCCAAAAAATCTATGAAATCCTACAAAGGTTTTGTGAATAGTTGAAAACCTGTCTTAAAATATTAGGCCAAAAAGAGATGGCACAGCAATAATTTTACAAATGAGCAAAGGTCACATTAGCCAGTCAAAAGGCCACATTAGCCAGTATAGTAAAACTCATTTCAATGTTTAAATGTATTTTGATGGCTACAGCACTTGTTTGGAAGGCAACAAATATACTACCTGATTATGCATGCCCAGGAGCATAAAATGAATAAGTTTATTTCCCTTGTTTATTGCTTTGAAATAGTTGATGGAATGAACTTGAGTGATATATTCTGGAGGGAAACTAGTCCCCAATTAGGACCACCAACTGGGCATAACTTGAGAAAGTACACAGTAAAATAAGTAGAGTCGATTTAGAATTGAGAAATAGAATGCCAAGTTTGGTGTGGGCATGTGGAAGAGTAGATAATGTGTGGGTGGAAATGAGTAGGATGTCATACCTTAGTGTTAAATGAAAACAAACTTTTGGAGTGGAAGCTATAGGATAATTATCTCAGGATTGGTAAATGGAAATATAGATGTAGATACTATATAATATTGTAGAATAGTACTACAATGAGAGTAAAGATCTTCCTGCTATCCAATCGAAGAAGTTTATGGAAGGCATCATCAGCAATAAAACAGACAGATTAATGACATAGGGTTATAAATACAAGGGGATGGAAGGGGACAAATCAAATTGATGCTATGCAACCTTCAAAACAACCACATCATGTTTCCACAGTATGCTAGAACATCCAACTATCCTGTTAAAAATTTCTTAATGAAACATTTTCTTCAAGACTTAAATCTTAATGAATGAATGGAAAGGGTTGGCTGTTATTTTATAATCTAGGTGGGGGAATTAGAAGCTCCAAGATTATATGAAAGACTTAAATAACCTGATAAACATGACCAAGCATTACAATGAAACATGAAATAATTCTAGCCTTATATCGCATTATATCTTGTTGTAGGCAAGGCTACAACAAGATTTTTAGGAAAATTGACTGGTTGACAAGGATTTGATGATTCTCTTTCTCCTTGTAAATCCTCAATCTAAATAGTATAAAGACAACATGTTTAACAGAACTACCCAAAAGTAAAATGATACTGAACACCAATTCTGTACATGGGAACCTAATACCTTCTGCCATAGACCCTCAAGGTGTATTATAGTGTAACATGTAGAAGAAATTACATTGATAGTCATCTAAAGTTTTAGTGGGTACATAATCCTTCAATACTATGACAAATAGCAATACTATGACATATAGCAATGCTAACTTCTCATGCATTGCTAAATTTATTTCCATAATCACAGCATCATAATTTTGAATTTACAAAATATATTTGTTTACATTTCTGGGTACAACTAGGTATTTAATCCTTATTCCTACTTAAGGTTCTTTGTGGAGGGCACTGAGTGAGTACACTGTCCATCATATGGGATGTTAAGCTGCAGAACCCTTTGTGCCTACCATTAAGAGTAGGCTATTGTTGACACTGGGTTTCTCGCCACCCTTCCTCCTTTCCCATCCATCCCTAATGGTGTAATGACCTTAGCTGTCCGTCACCTCCCCTAAATCTACTAATACTACTAACTAGGTACATCTGTAATCCTTTCATGCTAAAGCATGAAAATATTGCTTACCATTTAGTTCAACAGGACCAGATACTGTTTTCACATAATTCCATTCTTCTGTTCTTAACTCATTGAAGCTTTCCAACACTGTCAAATCTGACTTTATGTTAAGTAAGTCAAATTCTTTTTTACCAGTTACTGTTACAGTTTCATCAGACTGCAACAGGAGTACATCAAGCTTCCCTTTTGACACTGGTATTCCATTGAAATCATCCACAACATAAAGATGTTTCACAATTAAAGGAGCATTAAATTCCAATTCCCCATCAATATTATATTCTGACCCATGGATTTTCACAAAATCATTTTCCAAATCATAACCAGAAATGAGTCCGAGTTTAAAATTCTCGCATGTTAATTTCTCAAATCTCCACTGGCCTAAAAGGAAATGTTTCATTAAATGACAAACTGAACATTACCAACTAACCAGCTACTTTATGGTAAACCCATACTCACCACTTAAAGTTTGATCACCACACACTTTCAATGTAGAATTCACAATGGATTCTAAATCCACACCATCGAGATGTCCATCAATTTTCATATCAAACACTTGAACATTTTTCAGCACAGTTGGTTTATATATGTCATGGTAACCTTTCACTTTTACTGTGTCATAAAAGAACTTACTAGCATTCACATAGTTGAGGGATGCTGCATCCAAATTGTTAACTGAGGCACTACGCACAGAAATTGACCCTGAGGAAAGGTGAGATGTCATTGCCATGAATATGAACAAACTATCCAATCAAAACATTTTAGCAAGTTATTTTATTTTAAAATTTCTGTAACTTGGATCAACCCTTTCAAATCGAAACTTAATCACACTTAACTCTACAGTAAGGTGAAATTTCCTCAGTCTTGCTTTTAAGATACTAACGAATTTGATGAAAGGAATTCACTTTTTCACTTGACATTCAGTGATAAAGTTACTTAACACATAAATTATTTAATATGCAACCTTCTTTAAGTAAAAGTACAAAAGCTGCATACTATTGACTGTTGCTCTAACTTAGTAGTGGGACTTAGAAGGGTTTAGAGATTTTAATCCTGCCTAATAAAATGGCAAAAAAATTCAACAACCTTAATCAACTCCCTAATCAATCTAAATCAACTACCTAATCAACAAAATAATCAACCTTAATTCAACTATCTCTCCCTCATCTACAGCTAACATTTAGTTCTTGATTTTTTCTGTTCTGCATTTTATTGAAATACTTGATCCCTTACCCTCAATTTGATTTTCTCCAAAGAATGTTTTCATACATGTGTTTGACGACAACATAGGAGAAGACTTTGGACTACATATGAGAAGTACAAAATATTTACCATAAAGCAGTGTAAGATTAAACAAACCCCTAATTAATATCAACCACCCCATTTTTCCCCGCAGATCTTTACCCTTCATATATACCTTCACCTTGACCCTTATAAATGTATATTCGTCCACAAAATTGTTAATAGTTTCAATTCAGATATAAACCCCACTGCCGACCCCTTCCTCCAATTATTTTCCTGAATATAACCTGGTCTCAAACTCCTCTCCTCTCCATTCCTTCCCCTACCTCCCTCATTCTTTTCTGCTTCATTCCTTCCCCTACCTCCCTCATTCTTTTCTGCTTCATTCCCTTGCTAAGTTTGGCAGCCATTTTGCTATCCCCCTTAGCATAATGAAGACGGCCACAAAAACAGCATGGAGATGACTTCTTTCTCCCTATCCTTTCACCTTTTACTTTAAACAATTTTTATCCCTCAAAACCTCCCCTCCCTCTACTCTTCTTTTGCACCACCAACTCTACCACCTGTTGTTTAATGCCATTCAAATGTTAATGAAAGTGCTAATCAAGAGTAAACATGTACAAAATCAAAGCAAAACAATTTTTTCCAGGCCTCACTATTTAATTCAATCCTTGAATTTTTAGAGAGAGAGAGAGGAATCTTTCTAATGTATGTGTCCATTTCCTTTGTTATAACATGCTTCTTTTGTGTTTATTTCTTGTTGTGCGTTTTGTTAGCTTTTTTAATGCTTCACTTGTATTTTATTTTAGTCACTGATGTGCCCTATATTATACTTAATTGATAAATTCCCTTGACAAATGATATTATTTCTTGTCTGAAATTGAAAACCATGGCAGATTGCAATACATTCAATCACCTAATTCAAGTGAAATCAGTATGTCAATACAACAAAAAATTAAATGGAAAAATAAATTGGAATCCTCTTTTTAAAAAGACTTAAAACCACAAGGCTAATAAAAAGATAACCAATTGCAAATCATTTGTATTTATTGGGATGGATATATTTCAATAATTAAGTATGGATGGATATTTGGAAAGAGAACTACAATGATGGTGCTAACATTTAAAAGAGAAGGTTAATATTATGAACATTTGATAGAAGATAGTTAAACAACATCTAGCATATGATTACCAGGCAGACTCACCGTCTAGTAATTGGTCTTGATCATTGAGCAGAAGAGTACGTGAGCTAAATGGCAATCCATCAACATTTCCATAAACTGAAATCCCATCAAAAAGGGTGGCTGCACCCTCTAACTGCAAGATCCCAGGTATGTGTGTGTCTTTGGACCGTCCCACTAGAGTTGTGATTGGTTTGCCATTGAAATATTGGGGTCCAGCTTGAAATGACTCGACTGTCACTTTTTCAAAAGTCATACTTTCATTAGATACCAGGCCATCAGTTAGATAAACAATGTTATGGAGAAAATTATCAACATTTTCACCATTTAATTTTGATACATAAGCATTTTCAAACTTGCAATTTAAACATGTCATGGAGAGGTTTTCAAATTTCAATGAACCTATAAAAAAAAAGAAAACTTTCAGCAAAAACTGCATTAGAAATGCATGGTCATTTTGGTGGAAATTGGCCTTAAGACTGAGTTTCATCAAACATATATAACTGCCAAAGAAGCAGGAGAAAACTTGGTTATGAGAAATAAAAATTTTTGCAAAATCGAGATTTTAATGTATTCCAAATTGTTATATCAAAAAAATCCTTTTGGAAAGTAAGCTCTTGATATAAGAAATTCCACTTCACCTTGAAAATGGTTTTCTCCAGATGATTTCATTGAATTCTCGATAGAAGTTCTAATAGTTTCCAATTCATTTGACAGGTACTTCATATTGTTTGTATAATTATTTAATTCAATGATCAAGTCCTCATTCATTAATATACTGTCCCCTATTTTCATCTGCAAAATTAAACAGAAGTAAATCAGAATATGAAAAATACATTTGAAAATGAATGATTGCACTCAAAAATGAAGACGCATTGGACACTTTACAGATCAAACCAGTTGCTAAAGGTCAACAGGCATCACTCACTGAGTGAACAAATGTCATATGACAAAATAAGTAACACTTAGCTTCACTAAAACACTTTCCATCTCATACCTGTACAATAATTGAATGTTCAAAACCCAGAGCTGTCAAAAATTGCTACAGTTACAAGGTAGGCAATATTTTTGCTTTCATAATAATACCTTAGGCTTAACTTTAATGTAAAGTCAGGAAAATAATGTCTATGTAATCATTACAGTTTTTTACTCTATTCAATACTGAACAAAACTAACTCAAAAGCATCAACTACTCTTTCTTCACTCGCATTGGTACTACTAAAATCGTCAATATAGTAATATTTGACATGTTTCGTTCTTAAAATGAAAAAAAGAAAAGTGAAAAAGGGTTAATACTTCCTTGGGGTGTATTTTATTAATATCAATGTAATATCACAATTCACAAAAATATGCTTTCAGTCTATTGAGATCCACTAAAATCTCATTTACTTTTATTTTTTAGCATAATTTTTCTGTCGCAAGAAACTTGTTCAAAAAATCTTTTTATGGTGATGGTATAATGTAGGGAATGGTAGAATATACAATTTGGCCACACTATAACTCTCCCTTCACACACACATGCACACACAGACTGGTGAATAGAGTTATGAAGGCAGTCAGCATCAAGTTCTATATACAAAATTTCTGTGCATGTAGTTATAGGAGCAAATATGGATGTGAATGAACGAAATGAATTTACCAGAGAGATTACTTACTGTACTAGTTTCTAACTTCTGAATTCTTGCATCTTCAATGAGCAAATCCCCATTCATATATATGGTTTCATCATCCTCCTTAGGTGATGATTTTATTCTTTGCAGCAAATCATCAAGATCATCAGCATGAACTTTATCCATCATACTCTCACACCAATTATGCAAATCTGAATGAAATTCTTTAAGATCATATTTTGGTTTGAATTTTAAATTAAATATATCAGCATCACCAGGCTGCTTATTTTTATTGGCTACAGCTGAGGGAGTAATAACAGGCAAAAAAAATTTAATTCCTTGAAAAAATTTAAGAAAATGGTTTGACTACCTAGAATAACTAAGCAAATGAACATTCTTTGAATTTACCAATTTTACAGGATTTATAATTTAAAATTATTTTAAAGTTTTGCCAGTCAAACAATTATCGACCTGTCATACAAACCTAAAACTGATCCTCCTCCAAATATAAAGGACCTCATTGAAGATATTCCAGGTCCCAAGGATTCGGCAGAATACTGAACTCCTGTCTCCACAAAACGCCAGCCATCATATTGGAAGGCTTTTATGCCATATATGTAAGTTGCAATCAATACTAATTCCCCACGTGGGCCCTAAGCAAATAATATAAAAATAGAAATTCTATTCTCTAGAAAAAGTATACAATAAATCCATGATCTAAATTAAATATACATCTTTTAAGAGAAATGATAATACTGCTTAATAGTTAAGTTTATGAGAGTTAATACGAGCACTCTTGCTATGAACTACCTTGAATTTGCCAATTCAAGAGGAAATTATCAAACAAAAATCAAAGATTCTTATTTCTAAAAATAAAGGTATGCAATTTTCCACAACTGAAATTTTTTTTTTTACAGCCCAAGTTTTGAAATGGACTTCTTCAGGTGAATAAATGGGTAAAAATAGTGTACCTACCCATACTTACCATATTAATGGTTGGAAAGGAGGAGGGAGTGAAGGAATGATTTATTCTTGGATTTCCCAAATAAAGGCTGTGGTTATGGGTATAGAGAGGGGATGTATAGGGAGGTTGCATATATGCAAAGAAAACTTATCTAATAACATTGGGGTCTGGCATTCCTTCTTATCTACTGTCTCAAGGTGGAAGACCATCATAATGTAGATAGGTAATTGTGAGGATTATTCTTTGACTTTCAATATTTGGTAGCCAAAGAGTATAAGAGTAATTAATAGTTATTATAGCACTATTTCCTGCAAACTGGATTATTTTCTCATCATTATAGAACTTAATTCTCAAACAATACTCTCCCCTACCTCCATTTCACCAGTCCCTTTGCTTACCAAAACTTTCCAATCCCTCATCACTGTTATTAACTATTGGCATAGTTTCAGGTTTGATATGGTGGATTTAAAATATAATAATAAACAAATACTTTTCCACCAGATATGGAATGATATCTTGCAGAGAGGTGTTATCATTTGTACATAATCTTCACTATTTCTGCCTACAACCATTTCTTATATTTAATCATATAAGTTGTGCACTTATCCCTCCCAGTGACTATCATCAATATTAATTTTCTTTAAAAAATAAATTAAATGGTTTCACATTGACTTCCTCCATGGTGTTTTAATGAGACATCATCACTTAAAAGGCGCCTCTATTTGTATCAGATTCCTTTGCAGCCACCTCGCTGAGGAATACACTGCATGAACCTGTCGTTTGACTACTACTCTTCAAACTATCTGGCATGAGTGACCACACCATTATTGCCCTGGCCAATATAAAGATACAGGAGAAGCATTTGAGCCGTTCCATGATGCAAAGGATACATACCTATGGGAGGGCCATGTTATGTACACGTAATGACTAAATTAAGCCATTGGAATGTTGCCTATTGCATTTAACGTCATTTAGTATTTTGTATTTTATCAGATCTCAACTCACACTAATAGGTAGCCATTGAGTGGCAGCATTCAATAATATACTTTGGAATGGTACAAAATAGTCATCTGCATACTTATAAACGATAGACCCAGTTTCATAGATTCTGCTGCCATCCAAACCTGAAATGAGTAAAATGAGGTTACTTTAATTCAGGGTTTTAAAATCTCTGTCACCCCTACAAGAGCAATTAATTAAATTCCTAAGCCGACAAACAACATAGTTAAGCATCTTACCAATCTCAAACGAATTTGCCACAACTATGAAGTGCTCTCTTTTTCTTTTGTTGGCTGAGCTAAAAAACTTAATATCCATTGCACCGTGAGTTCTTATTTTTTGATGGGATACAAAGCGATCTTCATTGAGATTGTATTTAAAAATTTCCGAGTCTATGTCAGTTTCATCTGTTGATAAATTTGAAGCATTAGTAACAGTCTAGCATACACAATTATCATTCAAGAAAATTCATAAGGTTGTTACCCTGATTATTCATATGGTTTGCAACTGCCAAATACATTGTGCTCCCGATTTTAAAAGGGGTCACACATCTAGCATTATAGGTTTTAATAGTTGTGATTGAGTCAAAGTGTTCCCCTAACCACCTAAAAACAATACTATCAGCTTCATAGCTTATATGTGTTGACTGATTAACCTGAGAAATTGCTACGGCCATGTATATCTCATTCAAGTCTTCCCTAGAAAGAAAATAATTATCATATTCTAGACCACAATTAGATCATTTATACATCATCATTTATACATTATCCTCTTATATACATGAATATCATGGACTTAATATATCATGACCAATATTTGCTTTATCATACATACCAAATTGCTATATCAGAGGGATATTTAGTATTTAGAGTTTGAACATTTTGCAGTTTTTTATCAACAAGCCTGTAAACTACAGATCCTTCCAAAGGCCTCCCACTTGATCCAGCATCATATTCAGCGCATACAATGTACGGAATGCCTTTAATGTGAAAACTTTCTATGTCAACACCACCCATAACAGGAGCTTGATCCAATAGTTTGAACTTATCACCCTAAAAGAAAAAGTTTACTCATTAAGTGTTGTTCAGAAATAGATTAGACCTATGTAAATGTAACTACATTCAGTTTTTCACTAGATCTAGTGCATTAATATAATAAAATTCATTATCCAATTCAGATATTTCTTCTGCTCTGTTATTTTAAAGTAACATTGCAACAGCCACAATAAATCCTTTCATAATAAATAATGATTATTACACATATGTCTATTTTCAAGCAGTTTGTCAATTACAAACACTGATTGTCATTAATAATATTATGAATTAATATAAATAAATAATAAACACGCCACTAAGCATGAATAATAAAATAAGTGCACCTTCAGCTATTGAGGGAATTGGGCTGTAAACATATTTCCTCATCAATTAGGTTTAAAGACCTTTTTGAAGCTTAAACAGAAGATATTTTTGAACACAGTACGTATATAATTTTAGACAATAGATCCTGCAATGTGGGACCCTTTTGGTTTAGTATTAATTAATAGCCTTGTGTGTATCTAATGTTTCCTTCATGCATCATAATTGTGATACTTTGAATTTTTGGAAAATAAGTGGAGAGATGTCCTTACAAATAAAGAACAATGGAGGATGTATAGGCAGGGAAAGGGCAGTATCCCTGAGGGTTGAAAGTGAGATGTTCCATATCTGCAGTGGCACACTGCAGGTAATCTCACCAGTTCCTTTCTGAAGAGATAAAGCTTTGGTAGAGTAACTACCGTTTCCCCAGATAATGATATTATCTGGTAATCTACCGGTTAAGGTAGGTTTTTGGATGGACACAACTATCAAATAAATATCTTGTGACTCCTAACAAACCACAATCCAGCAACCTACTCTATGTCTTACTTCAACTCTGTGTACTTCCTCCCGTCATCCCGTCCAACATCTCTATCCTGTTCCTGCCCTTTCCTTGTTTGCCTAACATTCTCCCCTCTATTACCGCCTTCAACATCCCACTGCTGCTCAATATGCCAAAAATATGTTATACAGGTATTCATGTCAAGTTAATGAATTTGGAAATACTTTTAATATTATCCTTGAGAGAAGAAGTAATTGAGTTTTTCTTAAATACACCAATTAACCACAGTTATCATCCCGAAGGTTGGATTGATAGGTGAGGGTACAGCTTGCCTAATACTAACCCCAACGACGAGAGAAATTCGCACACACTGGAATCTAACCCGAGGTCCGGGCCGGTAGCTGATACCTCTCCAAATTGAACTAACATTATAATACTGCAATAAGTACCCAAGAGAGTACTGCATTAAGAAGCAAATCAGCAGGTAGAAAATGATAGCATATGTTAATTTAATGATAGTTTATTTTTGAGAATTACATTAATTATAAAGTTTTCACTGAGTGAAACTTTCTGGTGTGGTGAATTGAGAGCATTTTAAAAGGATGGCATGTACATGCTAACTTTTTGGCTTTTTTAACTTTAAGCTTTTTTTGGCATTGAACAAGCCATTTAGTATAGTAGGTGCCAAAGCAACATTGAGACAGCCAAGGACATTCATGTCTTCCTCATTGGGTGGGTTACAAGAACAATATCAGAGTAATAAATAAAATATATGAAGGAATGTACCCTCAAAATTAATGAATAAGTAATGACTAGGGGAATGTGTACATTATAGTAGGGGGAGGGGTTCATGAATTTGACAGGTATTTTGTGAAAATGGGCAAAATAGTTCAAGTAGTAAAATGTGGTTATAAATATCTTGTTTGAGCAAAGACTAATTGTTGTTTAATATATAATGAAGGATTTTTAATACAAAATTTAGAGAAAATAATGAATGTTAAATCAACAATTTCTGTTTATGTGCATACAACTATTTATATAAATAATCTGGATTCCATGAAAACAATGACCATGAGTAAAAAGTCGTAAGAAACTGCTAAGAGAAGTACCAGATATTGAAACTTAACATCATTATATATGTGGGTGATTTTTGAGAATTTCACTAAAAGAGAGGTAACAGAGGAACTTCAGTCTTAGATTCTCCTTAAACTGGAAATTAAAATTTACTATTCCATCAAATAGTGCCCTCCTGCCAAGGCCTAACCAAGAATCCCAATACCCACTATGGTGAAATCATTTATTTCTGAATAACACAACCATTTTATTTATCACCAAAGATAAATACACTATCAATCTAATTGTTTAAATGCTTTCGATTCTGCTACCTAAGTACTTCGCGTGAATCTTACCTCAAATTTGAATACAATCATCATATTTGCCTTTTCCAGCTCTGGATCTTCTTTGACCAACTGCAAGGTTGCAGCACATAATTCCCGTACACCTTTATCATTTGACAAGTAGAAAAGTGTAATATCACGTGGGTACTGGGCTGTAGTATCATACAGATATTCAATCGTTGTTAGTGCATTGACTCCTATGGAAATAACAATTAATTTCATTGATCATTCCGTCAATATTCCATGGGACATACAAATTCAATTACAAAATATGAACATTCATAATGTACATTGATGCATGCTGAAAAACATTTACATCATATTTAAATTCAACATGTATTTATTTTCTATCCCCCATGTACTAACTCCCAGTGTGTTGGGCACTCAACTAAAAAATGGGGACAGATTCGTTTAATCAAGTAGGGACTCCGAGAATTGGCATGGGAGTTAACTATGGAAATATGAATGCACTGATGTTGAGAAGGACCTCTGCACTGAACTATAGTCCACAAAGGGTTAAAATTACAATTCGTAATGAACTTAATCAACTGAGCTTCGTGACCCAAGAATTGTGTACCAAATTCAGAGCAAACAGAGGGGGAGCTGTTAGAGAAAATGTTAACAATAATGGTGGAAGAAAATTGTATTACTCTGTAAGTTTACGTCATGTTACGTAATTTAAGTCATGGATTACTCGGCAATAAATTTGAGCTTAAATCACCATGGAAGTCACCAGAAATAATTTAATTCAATGCATTATTCCTCAAATTTGAGACACACAAAAAAAACTGAAATATCACAGGCAGGTGAACGAAACACACGCGTGACGGATATGCCAGTATCTCCTAAAGTGGGTCCGACATTATTCAAAGTTTAGCTCCTTACGAAGTTTTATTATCCAGAAAAGCATATATTTATATCACATTTAACAAAAATCAAATTGTACTATTCCTTTGTTGCGTTCTGTAAAAAGAAAATACAAGATTAAAACCCTCAAAGCAGAGAGAGTTTATCTCATTGGCTTTTAACGAGTGTGCGGTGTTAGCACTTCTGGTTTACGTATTATTAACAATAACTTTCAAAACTTAAGTTGGAATGTGAACACTATTTAATTGAAATATATTTACATCTATTTGGTTAAAATTAGGCATAAAACAGAACTTTTGGAATTTGGTTTTGTAAGATAGAAATTGAGAAGTTTCGGTAGTAGTCAATTCCACCCAGGTCTAGTCACACGAATCCAGCATTGTAGATGGTACAGTGTGTTAAACAGGACTCATTATTTGGTTTTGGTCTTTTAGGGGTAAACATTTTCCCAAATAAATTTTGGGTACATCTTTGCCGATTTGAACTTGTTTGCTGCGTTTGTATCGTAATCTATCGACTTTTTCTGCGATTCGCGTAATCTATCGACTTTGGAACGACATAATTCTTATATTTTGTAATACTTTACTGCTTAATACCTCGTCTTGAATAAAATAATTAAGGTATTGATTATTTCGCTGTATTAAATTTACTCCTCTAATTTTAGGAAAACAATTTTCAATCACAATGCTACCCAGACTGGCATCCTGTGTCAAGTGACGGGAGTACGGCCGAATCCTCAAGCTGGAGTACTGTCAACAAAGGCACGTGTGCATTTGGGATAGGGGGTATTGGGAGAATTTAAGTATATTTGCCTTTCATTTATGCCGTCAAGATGTCACACTCCATTCAACAAGATCCACTTAGGGATAGTGAAGAATATATCAATTTCAAAGATTTAGAAGAACAAATTATGCTCTCCGTTGAAAGGAGTGAGTTGGAAGAAATGCTACGCCTACAACTGTCAGAATACGAAATGATCCAGTCAATGTTCCCAAACGCAGGTGAATTGTGTATCGACGACTATAGCATCATAGCAGATATCAATGAATTTCTAGATGGAAGATGCGTAGCATTTCCTCAGTGTTTGGATTACACTTTAAATTTGCAGTTAGAGAAGGTAAGACTGACGATTTTTAAAGCCCTATTTTTTTACATTTCAGTAATATTTGAAAAGTAAATCTGATACTAGTTTTTATTTCAGATTAAATTAGAAGTGTACATAAATCTTCCCCACGAGTATCCTGCAGTCGAACCTGATATATTTGTTCGAAGTGAAAAGTTGAACCGTGACCAACAACATAGTTTGAATAAGGATTTAGCAGCATTTGTCAAAACGTTAGATCGTGGTGACATATGCGTCTTACAAGCAATTTCATGGCTTCAAGAGAGTTCTGAGCAATATATTAAAATAGAAGAAGTTGTTCTCCCTGTATTGCGTTTAGATGATACAGATACACAATTTGCTAGATTATGGATATACTCGCATCACATATTCAGCAAAATAAAAAGGAGAGAGATATTAGACTTATCGCATGAATATGACATAACAGGCTTTTGCCTTCCTGGTAGGCCAGGTATAATATGCATCGAGGGTTTGTCGCGTAATTGTGAAGAATGGTGGACTAGGGTGAGTATTTTGCCATGTTTATGTTCTTCGAGGTGTCCAACCCTTCAAGGAATACAAAATAGCCTTTAATGTTTTTTTTCAGATTAAGCATCTGAATTGGAAGAAAATAATGTGCCGTAAGAAAGAAATCGAGTCAATTGGTGATCCAGATGAATGTAAAGCTCTTAGGAAATTTTCTACGTTTGAAGAAGTGTCTTTTGTTGGTGAAAAAAACAGTTCTAAGGGAAGAAACGGGCACATGGACATGGGGGCCCTCCTTCGATACTTGGACAACCATCATTGTGCTCACGCCTTTCGTGATTATTTTGGGATCGATGGGAAAATATGTGAAATTGCATCATCGCAGTAATTTACCAATTATCATATAATTGTAAATATTTTTTGGTGCATAAATAATTTCGTGTTTTACTACTGGCAGCTGACATATTCGTACAATTACGTATATTTATATGCCTCGATTTTTCTTATCTTTTCACGTTTCACATTTATAGACCACCGCCAATATGTATACGGGTTTTTAATTAATATCCACGATGATTATTTTTCTAACGTTTTCGAACCATATCCCGAATTTTCAAAAAAATCAACACTGCATAACCACAGAATAGAAATATGAACGGTGTATTGAGATTGGAGGATTGGGACAATATCGCGACTGATGAATGTGTGCTTATTACTAGAGAATCGGCTCCAAATATAAATAATACCGTTTGAAATATTATTTCTGTGGGTGATTTCATAGGTCCTAGCACTGGTGTAGCAAGCTCCTCAGGTAACAAAGAAATCCCATTAAAGGTAAAGAGATAGTTTGTGTATGCTAATCTCTTCTTGAGAAGGAGACCCACTCTAGACAACTCAAAAGTTCTTTTTGGTCTTGTGTGGGTTATGGGAATTGGAGGGAATGACATGGAGGAGAGCTCCCAGTATAAGAATGAAATGCTCACATGGCCCAGCAAGATAAGTAATGGTTGCTCTGGTTGGTATGTCTGCCAGTCATGTGCTTTGACTTCTAATCCCTTCTTCTGACTCTTTCTGTGCCTACCTTCCCACTTCATAATGCATCTGTCACAGTCCCATAAGATTTGGTGTCATTTTAAAACCAGTTGTCTTGGTATTCAAACATTTGTTTTGACAAGGAATCTCTGCCACATTTTTATCTTTTTTATCATGCCAAGTTGCAATAACTGAAGGTACTACTATGTTACAAAACTTGGGTTGTCATCTGAAAAGGACAAGTTAGTGCTTTTGTATGGATCCACATTTTTGAGAGGATGTGGATAATGACATGTTTCATGTGGTGAAAGTGAGATAGAATGAATTTGAACTTAAATGTTTATGTGAATGCCTGAAAATACTCTGTGCAAGAAACTACTTTAAAGGAAGCGTGGCATTTATTTTACTTTGGTGCTGAAGAGTTATTCAAATTTTTAAGAGGCAGCCAACTCTATGAAAAACTCTTTTAAAAATAACTTGGATGCCATGTGAAACATGTTCTCATGGAAGTGAAGTGGGGTTCATTTAAATTCTCAAATTTGTATGGAGAATAAGGTGGATTTTACTGTAAAAACCATATGGATTCCACCAATTTATAATCACTGTGGATACCTAATTTTACATAAAATACTACAATTAATTATGTAAGTGAAAAAAATAGAAATGTATTAATTGAAGGGACCTTTTCTACCAAAGGAATGTTTTTCTGCATGCAACAAATAAAATTTTAATAACAATCCAGAAAGAAAGTACCCTGTATCTGGATTTAATCACACACAGTGGAAGTTGAAATAAAATAATATATTTAATATAAAACCAGTGACAAAGGGCATTAATATAAAACCAATGTCAAAGGGACAAATTAAATTTTACCCATACCATTATTGCAAAAAAAGCACAGCTTTCAAGAATATGTTTTTCCAGGATATATCTTATTATTTTTTATGAATTATTGTAAACCCTATTTCACTATTTTAAAGATGGGAGAGGGTGACTAGAAGAGAATGGAGAAGGTACTAAACTAGGGGAAAATTGGTTGGAGGAGATAATAATACATAATAATAATGTTTAGTGGCAGTAGGATGCTGAAGACTATAACAGAAGGGGCACTTTTTTGCAAAGAGAAGCATGTCTATTTTAGATGGCATCAAGGGAAATAGAAACCATGGAGACTTGGAAGAACAATGTAGAAAAAAAGGTGTTTCAGCTGGGTAGGAGTTGACAACCACGTTTTCAGGGACCAAATCAGTCAATTGCCTATAATGTCTTCCTTGGTTAAATAAAAAGAGTTTCTATAGTTTCAGGCTCAACTTTGTAGAAATTTATGTTCATTAAATTAATAACACAATGTATATATCCACTGTTCTTTATTCTCGTACAACTAGTTGCAACGCTTAGGCATCATCATCGGGTAACAGTACCTGATGATGACACCTAAGCGTTGAAACTAGTTTTACAAAAATAAAGAACAGTGGATATATACATTGTGTTATTAATTTAATGAATAAGAGTCTTCATTAGCATTAGAGAAATCAAAAGTTTAAAAAGAAATGAATAGAAAGGAATTTTTTAAAATTATAACTTTGGAGTTGTACACTAATGCAAGTGCACTTTAGTGTCACACATGTTTATCAACAATTAATCAAGATGTTGATTAGCTATAGGCTAGGCCATTTTAATAACTTTTTTCAGGTCTTATTGCTGTTAAGTGAGAATGATCAAGATTTTTTAAATTATGCATTTTTATTGATATACACTATGTGCCATTGTAATCTTTCCAAATTATCTTCATGGTGACATGGAATGTCCAAGAATATTCGGTCATGATATGAAAATGTAGTGCTTATACTCTCGCCTACCTGTTGAAAAATGTAATGGCTACTTATAAAGAGTAGCTGTCAGAAATTTCAGCTGTTGTTCGACTAAAAGTTATTTCAAAAGTAGTAAAAGGGTTTGTTCATTCCAAAAACTAAGTTGTTACTGAACACAGAACTATTCAAGTGAGAAATTTAAATCAACTTTTTCACATGGGCCAAATAATTTTCTCACACTGATGTTGCACACCTACCATGCTTTTTCAGACCCAATAGAATTGAACATAATTTCGATGCATACATGCACTGCAAAACAGTTATGCATTGTTGCATTTTTCCTGTAGAATTATAAAAATGAAAAATTTGCAATCTGTATGCCTAAGCAAATATTTGAAACAATAGGCTGGGTTGTTTGTAGGGAAAATTGCTGTTTCAGAGCCAAAGTTTATTGAAATTCTATTTTTAATTTTTTTGGGGAAATAAATGAAGGGTGAGCTAAGTTCAACCGATCTACGAGTCAATTGATGCAACATTATCACAAGATTTTGGGAAAAGACAAAAAACGCATATTTTCACCAGTTAATTTCCATGGGTGGATTTGGGACCTGGATGTTTCAGTCAGTTCTTGAATGCTCAGCCCACTAGTTAACTCTTCAATTATGAAGAGACAGTGAGACTAGCTCTTTGAAATTTAAAATAGGACACATGACTTCACATCTGACACCAAAGATAAAAACCCCACACCATAGTGGCAGTTTCGACCAATGATAAAATCAGAAAAATAGATACCAAAACAAATAAAACAGTTTCTGGTGTAACTTGGTGGAAAATCTTCATACTGACTTTTAATAATCAAACCACTTTACTTTTCCACATAAACTATACAACAATAGTAGTTTATGTGGAAAAGTAAAGTGGTTTGATTATTAAAAGTCAGATACCAAAACCTTCAGATGTTCTCTCTTTTTCCAATGAATAAACAGCAATCAGCACCAAGCCAAGAAAGTGAACCATATCAATAGGAAAATCTAATTGTATTCTGCTATTTTCAATCACAATTACACTAAAAATGAGGCTGGTGTTCTAACCACATTCGCTCATAGCAACTATCAAAGTGTGATGTAGGCTACACTTCCATAACACCAGCATAAATATGACAATGTAGATATTTATACAAATAGTGGAAATCACTATATGTAAAAACATTATCCTAACAACAATTTACATTAACAAATTGAGATATCAACTGAAGAGTTTTAATTTGATTAGGAGAATTTTTAGAAACTTTTGGTTTCCCTTTTCTTGTAATCATTGCAAATCACTATGAAATTTCCTGTTTTGTTCAATTACTAAACTTTCAGACTTTTCATGCTATGAAATTTAATCTTCACAGTTTGTACTCATTTCCACGGTAATATAATCAGCACAAGCTACTTCCACAAGTTAAAATCATTAACTGCAGGTTTCTTATAATGGCTAACAAAGGACAATGGGTAGGGTTGCATAATGCCTACCTATTCCAGTACAGAGGTGATAAATGGGCAGAGAAATTGTTCCTATCTTTCTATTGTGTCTGCCATATTACTGGGAAATACATTTTGAAAAGTGCTCGATGAGCAGTGGAAACCCCATGGTGAAGAGTAGAAAAGAAAGTGAAAGAAGGCAGTTTCACACACTTTGAGCATATTACTTGCCTGTGTAATCAAAACCCACCAGAGAGTCACCCTCATTACATAGAATGTGAAATCATTTGGAATTATGTTTCCAGGGAGGGTGGAAACCCACAACAGTTAACTATCCTACTGCATACCATCCCATTGCCTGGAGAATGCTAGAAATTATTCTTTGTTCCATCCCAGGGAATACTAAATAAATGAGGAATGTGCCTAGAAATAGGAGGATGGTTTAAAGTTTTTCAAGGGATGCACAAATCATCGTGAGGTCATAAAAGTCTTATTTGAGAAAATGAAAAGAAACAAAGAGTGCGTAAATCTAGAAGTACCCCTAAATTAGGTGGATAGCATCTAATCAACTCAGAAAATAATGTTTCAGATCATCAGTTCAAACTTTTATCCTAGGAAGCATTAAGTAGGAGCCAAAAAATAATGCAAAAAAGTCTTGTTGCATGTGGACCATATTAAATTATATCAAGGAAAAATTCATAACCACTGACCTTGGTAATCTCTGGTTATAGTGAGCTGTTCATCAGTGCCCCTCTTTTGCACAACATGTTCATCCATATCATGAACTTCTTTTATTTTTCTAACATACTTTTTCATGATCTGTTCTGCTTTGTCTATCCATTCCTCAGAAAATACATCTGAAATTCAAACAAAATACACTGACTTTACAAACATTACTTGTATTGGCCTTATTAAGTGTAATAATACATTCTTTTATGTTTATTTCAGTACTCCATACTTTGCAGAAGTTATTCCTCTACATTTAGATAATATTCAAAGTTCAAAAAGAGAGATGAGATTTAAGGAATTAGTGATAAAAATATAATCAAAATTAATTTAAACCAATTTAATAGAAACTTAGCCATGGGGTTTGATGTAATTAACTAGCATATGTGGGTTTGTGGTTCAATTGAGAGAAAATGACAAATTTCGTGATTATGCAAGAGTTCAAAATTTTAGACTATGCATTGGTTTTTGATAATGCAACCTTAATAATTTTTAAAGCTTCACCGGCAAGCCTGCAATGACAACCGTATTTTTGTCAGGAGATGGAAAAGAAATGTGCTAGTTTTAAGACTGGCAAAAATGCAGATCAAAATTTGGCTATGATCATTTCATGAGGTGCTAACTCATACTGCTGATCAATGGAATCGTGGATTTCTGGTTGAAAACTTCTTGCACACAGAGCAACTAGTATTTAGCCTCATCTCCAAATGGCACTTATTAATTCAAAGCAGGGGCTTTGCAGGTGCATGAGGAATATAGAATCTAAAAAACATTGCCTTCAGTTCTCCCCAATCCTGCAAAACATGCACTATCTACAACACTTCTGGTTGTCATTACCGTGTACTGAAAAGGTCAACTTGACCGAGTAGTTATTTTAAATAATTATACGATCGATACTGAACGACATAAGGCAGTGGTGGCTAAAGATAGGAGCAGTGTTACTTAATTACCACTTGTGCATTTGATTTCCTTTTTGCTGCATATTAAAATGTGAAATGCACCTTTCAATTACGGTATTACCTCGAATGATGTTAAAGAAACTCAATATTCCGAAATTGTCATTACCGGGCGAATCGAAGTCCAATTCTTGTGAAAACGCCTTCTCCAAAAAATCAGCGCTGGCTTCCAGAATGTCAGTCATCGGACCGCAGGACACACGATGAAAACACGACGAACTTAAAGTTAGAATTAAAATAAGTGCAGGCATAAAGCCGTTCATTCTCACGCTGCAAAAGAACGGTCCACACATTAATATTGACATCCAGTATTGAGCAGCGTATCGAATACAAAAATATTGCATCATGGAAATGCTAAAGGGTTACTGAACGGAATATTGAAAATCTATTAGGAATATTTGACTTGCTCTATCATTTTAACTTCATAATAGCTAGAACCGAAACCATATGAAAAAAACTACGCGAAATTGCATCGCCGTCGGGTATGCTGTGGCATCATTTTATAACTAGAACGATTCTATATAGCCTCATAACATTATCCACAAGCCTACTCCAACTGTAATCGACGAAAATAATAGCTTAATGGTACTTACCCCATTATGATCACCACATTTGACTCAAAAGAAGCGATCACTACACATCACAACCGTAACTGCAATTGAACTAAGCCCATTGCCGCGCAATCAATTTATGCGACGTGTAGGTGGCGCAGGGCTCCTGTACAAAGGACCGATACATTCATATATAATTTTTTGAATCTCCCGAAATTCATTAGTAAAAGCTCTTATTAATTTGAACTCATTATTTTGCGTTCATTTTGCATGATTTCTTAGGTTATGTGTAGCAGGGGAAAATTAAGGGGAAACAATTAAATGGCGCGCTCAAATTTAAAGTAATGGACATATAAATCTTTACTGAAAATAATGTTTTTAAGTAATTAATGGCATTTATGGAAATAAAGCAAGAAAACCTCATAGTTAGATGAAATGAATTACAACATGCCATAGAGTGAATTTGAGCGCCTTCGTTCCTTATTTATTCTGGGTCCGATTTCTATAACTGGTTATAATAGCATTTGAGTAAAAAAATGCGGACCCTCGGGAGGTATGTAAATCAATTCTCTCATGCTATGCCTAAATAACTAATACCACACGTAAGTTATATCTGGAAATTACGTGATAACCTCTGTGACAAAGTGCAAAACATTGAACTTTTGCAAATACAATACTTATAAAGGTAAAAAATAAAATCGCGAGTTGTGTCTCAGAGATTTTTGAATCTTCCCCATTGATTATCAGGTGCTATTAATCGTATGGATTATTCGTTAGTCTCAAAAGTTTTTAATAGACTGTGTGATATTGCTCAGAAGACTGTAGCATCAGATATCTGTAGCATTGCTATTGGTTAGCAAAATTTTAAGTCTTTCGAAAAATATACTGGTCATATTTTTACAATAATCATTTAATACACCATGGGAAATAAAAATGACCAGATGTATTAGTTTAAATTTTTTATACAATTTTGTTGTGAAAATTTGAAAAAAAATAAGATAAAGAAGAAAAAACCACAGTGAAGAAATGTTAGTGACAATTAAGTGATGTAGGGTTCAAGGCTCCACACGCCTATACTTCCCTAATTTTCTCTTTGCTTCAAAATATTTAAGAGTATCACCTCTCTTTGAAGCAAAGAGACGTGATACTATCATGAATTGACAAGAGGCAATCAAAATAGTAAAGACACCAGAAAAATTTAACCAAGAAAACTTTCCTCTAAGTTTATATAAATTTCAATAATATCCAGATCACATCAGGTGAAGTTCAAAGAGGTGCTCAACATTGTACTATGGAAAAAAATATTTTTAGGTAAAATATATTTTTCCTTTATTTATAACATTAGAATGGAATAACAATTTTATACATTGATGGAATAAAGTTATATCTCCATTTGGGAGTAGAGAAAAGTCAAACATAGATGACAATATGGCTGCTTTACCACTTGTTTGAACTGCAACATGCAACTCAGCATGAGAGCCAAGAACCTATTTCTTCTTCAGTCTTGAATGAAGTTCCTTGTTCTCCAACTTAAGCTTATCAACTTCAGCATGTAGCTCTCTGATTCGTTTACCTAATTTATAAGTCAAATCATTTGCTTCTTGCTTCCACCTATAAAACAAGAGAGAAAAATAACTTTTGAAATTCTTATAATGACATTAACTACAATCCAGAAGGATAGCAACATTAAGGGGATATCACAGCTTATGCTCTGCTCCCTAATTTTGTCATCTAATAAAACCATAAACACAGTAATCAACCCGAAGGTCGGTTTAGTAGATGATGGTAGAGCTCACCCATGTACCAAGCCCAACGGCGTGTGAATATTCACACATCAGGGTAGGGGGGCAAGTTCCTTTCCTAGTGCCAGTTATGGTTTCCCAGGAAGATCTGGTACCCGAAAAATCAACTAGCTTGGGTGGAGCTGCAGGTGCCCAGAGTGCCTTGCCTGGGAATCGAACCCGGGACCCAGTCCAACGCTCTACCCACTGGACCACCGCGACCCACTGTCATCTAATATAACTCTAAAATATTTCCTTTCAGCATTCTCCACAATTTATATTTTATATTTCTGTGTGTGTTTCTTACACTCCCCATATATGTATCTTACATTTGTTCAAATCAATATCATTGCTTCCTTTTTAGATAAGAATCACACTTTTTCCACTGCTGCCTTTTTCCATGAAATAAACACGCAACAAATGCATAATACCAGTAATTAGAGTATATAAACTATTTGTTAACATTCAAATTAACAAAAAATAAGAGTAAAAAAAAAGATCTTCATTACTCTCATATCAAACTACTTAGTGTTCTTTGTGTCTATTGTTGTGTCTATGTGTGACTTCTATTCTTTAGTGTCAACTTTGATGTTTCCACATATTTACTCACAAATTACTAATCACCTGGGGTCTCTCCTGGGATATGGGAGTTTTATTGAAATGATATGAATTTTTGTGCCGTGAGTTTATACCATATGCCTTAGCCTTTGGAGAATTCAAAAAACCAAAATATTACTACTATGAGCATGGTGTGTTCAAATTATGTACAGTATATTGTTTTCCAGAAAAGGACAACACATTCCCCTAATGCCAAGGGAATACATCTGTTTAATCAATCATTGTCAAACAAATGAGAAGGGTAGGTGTCAACCATTGGGTAAAAGCAGTAGTAGTCCCATACTTCCTTTTTACATTGTGCCTTCAGCAAAGAGCACTAGGAGAGCCAAGGAAAAAATTGCTGACAGAGTCCCTGGATGCAATTGGAAACATTTCGATTTGTGTGTTCAAATGGCTACAAGAGGAAAGTGGGCACTTGAAACCAACAACAGTTTTCATTTTTTACTCTTGATTTTGTGAGATACCACCACTGTTTCTAAGATACCAATCCTATCTCCTTACCATCCTTCCAAAAGCCAGGCATTCACAGCAAAGTGACTTGTTAACAATGGATGCATTCTTCATCTACCTAATCCATCCTAAAGAAATACAAGTGTAGATAGAGAATATAATGCTTGATTCTGGGTGGTAAATTAGATGGCCAGATAGAGTCTGGCATTGAGCTCCCTTCTCCTCACCTTAAGGGAGGGGCTTTGCATGAAGTTGGTCAACTGTGTTAGACACCAAAAGCATAAACAAATATTCATAATAAGTCTACTAATTCGATGTTACAATATTGCATTCATTTGTAATATTTCCTATATTCTTTCACACAGTGACACTTCAAATTAGTGACACTAATTGAAATGGATCGAAATGATAAAAGTTTACTGTACTTCTTCTCCGGTGTTCTCAGTGTTTAAACTGAAGCTTATTGGAACAATTGTCTTTGATATCATATTTTCATATGTGTAGGAACACAGTGATATCCATCGGTGACAACAGTTCTCCCAGGCTTCCTGATGGCATGTACAGATCAGAAGTGGTAGACTTCCAAGCTAGAGTTATCAAATGGATGAACCAGCCAATCGGATGACTCCACAGCCCATTCCATCAATCATAAATTTCGGAGGGCTCAGGTGCCCCTATGAATGATGGATCAAAAGTATGCATTACCACTCTGACCTGAAGACACCAG
Source organism: Hetaerina titia (assembly GCA_037158775.1). Taxonomy (NCBI): domain Eukaryota; kingdom Metazoa; phylum Arthropoda; class Insecta; order Odonata; family Calopterygidae; genus Hetaerina; species Hetaerina titia. Next base: position 81,934,693 of record CM073775.1, on the reverse strand, counting down.
CTGGATGACTAGAGAACCTGTTGTAACCACATACATTGCTATGTAGAGGAGCACCTGTAAATCAATTAGCTTTGAGTAGAAGTTAAGTTTGTAGGGATTTCAGATGGAGATAATGCTAGATTTCTTAATCATTGACCCCTTCCAGAGTTACACTAAGATTAATGCAAAAAAAGTCCTTGACAGTGGCATGCCATGGAGAAAGAATATTCAATATATACCGGGTTGAATAGACTCAAGGATAAACTCTGACTGTAACAATAAGGCAGAGCAGTTTAATGCCATTACTACAGATGTTTTGGAAGGTGTGATCGCTTCCATGCATATAATACCCTTGAAACACAACAATGGTAGGCTATACACAGCATATTTCTAGCAAGAGGTAATTACTGCCCAATAAAATTTTATAAAGGTTAAGAATGAGCAAAATCAAAAATATTTGAATCAGCACACTCCAAACAACCTTTGGTAGACTTCACTGTGATGCATTTGTATGACCAAGCTAAACTGATTTCTGAGCAGCTACCTAATCTAATATCTAATTGTGTATAATGTAAAATAAATGCTGAGCCTGTGTTGTTAAATTATGAGTTTAAGCACACAATTCATGGTTGTTTTACAATGCTCAAAATTTACAGTTGAGTTTATGCTCCTTGTAATGGCGGATTTAATAAGGAGAGCAAAATTTTCCCCAGGTAAGGCTATGGTAGCAAATGTTTGAGACACTTAAAACTAACATGTGACATATGTTTACCAACTCTGTCGGTTACATATGCATTGAAATACTACAGTTTGATGTATCAAACCTTATTAATTGATAAATTAATAGTATAAATTATAGTTACGCTACTAAATGGAAAATTTATCATCTTAAATTCTCATGTATATATGTTTCTTACTTCTGCTTCATTTCCAGTTGGGAACTTATAATTTCATGAAGGTCAGTTGACTTCATCAGGTTGGATGGTAAGTAAACTACCACTGGTTTTTGAACTTCAACAGGATTTTCTTTGGCACTGTAAATTTGGAAATAAAAAAGATAAAAATAACAAAAAAAAAACAATTTACAAAACTAAAAATGCAAAAATATCAATCTAACATAAATACTTGAAACACTGAATTACTTTCCTTCTTGATATGGAACAAAAGATAATTATTCATACTTCAAAGACTTATGGATTAAATATCCATAGTCTCATTGATGAAACAAAAACTGGACATTATTAGTTGTTTTGACAAAGGTGGCAATAAAAATTGACTGGATATTTGGGGATCTGGCTAAAAACAGCTAATGATATTCATGAACAGAAGAGGAAACTTCTTAATTCACTTGTTATAGCAAGTGCCACCACAGCAATGAAAAGATATTCAATGAAAAAATTGACCTATGAGAATAAAGATTATGTGCAGCACCATAATGAATTCATGTTTCCAGAGAAAGCAGTAAAAGCAAAGCTTTCAATGATTTTTTAGGGGAAAAGGAATGGTTTTGTGCCTTTTCATGTCAGGTGATTCAGTTTAAAAGCGATATGGAATCCTTGGAGTAGCAGTCATGGGGGACAACATGGGGAATACATATCTAGTAAAGTTTAATTTCAGAAGTGAATTTTTTTAAATTCACTCTTACCTACTCTTTGAATTCACCCTGATATTTCTCTTTACCAAACCAATTATTACAATTATAATCTTGTTTGAATCACTGTTCAAGTTCATAAAATATGAAAAAATTCCAATAATTACTGTGAAATGGTATTCATAATTTGCATTACCCATACCAGACAAAAAGATTTTCCATGGTAAGCACATACAAAAAACAATAAAACTGCTAAAAATTTCTGTCTTAATGCAACTTCTGCAATATTTAGTACGAAGTGACAACACACTAACTTGTGGACTAAGGTAATTTAATTTTTTTGTCTTATTTCAGTAATGGCACTTATCCATTTTGTAATGAATGTGACTAACTGACGTAATAATAATTCTGCAATATTCCAAACATTTTGAAAAGGGTAAGGCATGGGTTACCCTTATTTGAAAACAAATACAAGCAGCTAAAATTTTTAAGATGATGGTTTTGAAATGCTAGATTTGTAAGCTGATTTGGATTTTTTGTGGCCACATACAGATAATTACTAATTTACATAAACATTTTTAGATACCTAGTACATTTACTAACACACCTTACAGTTACTTTATCTTTAGCAGAAATATTCTCTAGTCTTGATATCTGTTCTTTTAGTTCCTGTGCTAGTTGCATTGATACTGACTGTTTCTTCTTGCCCATTTCTCGTTCAGCTCTGACTGACTCTGTAATGTCCAAGCAACGTTGCTGTCCAGCTATATCACTTAATCTACAGAACAAAATAATAATTAGTGAAAGAAGAACACAAAAAATGAATTAGTAATCCAACTTTGCAAGTAGAGTAATAATTACAATTAAAGATCATTGCAGATCATAAAAAATGAGGAAAAATTGCTTTAAAGTACAAGATATAAGTAGAAATCACTTCAAAAGTCAGGACAATGCTTGGAGGAAACATAGGCAAAATAGCAGTAGAAAGGGTACACCTGTATACTTCAAGGATAAAACTTGAATGCATAAGTGTGTATTTCTTCAGCATTTTTCAATTCAAGCACAAAACTTGGATTCTTATCTAGTAGAATGCATGGCTTTGCAGATTATTGCAAAGGGTAATTTAACCTTTCTTCTGCTTTTCATAATAACTAAAACTTTAAACCAATTGGGAACCATGAAGAATTCAGATGATTTTAAAACTTTCTACCATGTTGCAGTATTTACTTCAGTGATCACCATATAAGCATAAATTGAAGAAAATAATGCACAAAAATCTATTGGAATCACTGATTATGAAAATACTGGAAACAATTTTCATTGTGAAAATCTGTTCTGGATAACTTTGTGACTATTTGGAGTAAGATATGAACTAACTTCATAATTTCTTCCATTGTTGTACATTTCATATCTTTTCCTGTTACTCCAAATTAACATTTTTCTTTTCTTCCTTCAAGAGTTTCACCTTTCAAAATATCGAATTTCCTTACTTTTTCCACTCCACTGACCTTTTTCTTGTTTCCTTTTACCTTTCATACAGACCCTCTATACACTGAGAAACATACATACCTCTATGCAAGAAACATCTGTATATTGAGTAATATTCATATTGATGACATTTATTAAAATGAATAAAATATATTCTAATAATACACGAATTTCATGTTGCATATGTCTGTCCCAAAGGGAGTAGGATTTATTTTTTACTGGATAGACAAACGGATGGGCGCCAGTTTCTTTGGCTGGGTTCAAGGAAGGGGAGTCTCAGGAAAGGCTAGGGGCCAGTGACAGTTGGCTCTCCACATTTGCAAAATGCAGACCGTTCATTTGCAAAACCTCTATAACATGACCTTGTTATGCTCCGTCATGAGCTGGTTATCAGAACAACACTATGCCATCAAATTCTGCATGAAACTGGGCAAAACCAGGAAAGAGGCTCAAGGCAGTTTATGGTGATAATGCCATGGGTCTAGATAGATCAGGTGTTTTTGAGTGGCACAAATTGTTTTGGGAAGGTAAAGAAGATTTTGAAGATCCCGAACATTCAGGATGCCCTTCCACCTCAAAAAGTGATGAAAATATTGCAAGAGCAAAGGTTTTGTTGGGACAGGGATCGCAAATTAAGTTTTTGCATGATTTCTGATGAAATTGACATACCTAAAAGCACCTCGTACGCCTTCCAAAAGGTTAACAAGGTGTGGAAAATCTCCTGGCAGTGGTGTTTGGATGCACAATAGTGCTACTTCAAAGACTTTTGAGTGAATGTATCAACTCTGGTAATACATTTTTTTTAATCGACTCAGTCCTACTACTTTTGGGACAGACCTTGTACACAATATCAGGCCATATACCTGAAACATAGGGCATCTCACATTGAATTTCTCCATTGAAAGCTGTGAAAGAAATGACACCCATTATTGTAAAATTTCTACAGTTAAAATTGATCAACTTTGAAAGCTATGACATACAAAATTTGACCAACAAAATGACACTTTCATTCAATAAGCGGAGATTGAAAAGTTCTAAAATAGGAACACAAGACACAAAAACAAAATAGTAATTAAAAACAACAATAAAAGAGAACTATTCTTTCAAAGCAAAGAAGTATTTTTTATCAAACTTTATTGTAAATTTCTCTCAAGTCAAAACTGTTAAAACTTTTATTAATTTCTTAAACTATGAATTTTGGAAAAATGCCAAATCTGAAACAGACATCAGACAACTGAAATATTCCCTCTGGACTAAAAAAATTCCCAAGTTTTCTTGATTTTGCCCCAATGATTAAACTACATACTGAATAATTTCTACATTTACCAGGATTACAAAAATAAAAACTCTCATTCAAGATCAACACACCTTCTCTCTAGAAGTGTCATCTCATTCTCAAGTCTCTTCCTCCCTTCTCTCTCCATCGATAGCTCTTGCTGAAGCAACCTTATCTGCTGTTCATAAATTTTCACTTCAGGGCCACTATCACCTAGAGCATTTGATCCCTTGACTCCTTTCTCTGCCAACCTCTCTAAACACTTCTCAAGGCCTTTCCTCTTTCGATTACACTCCTCCCATTCTTGTCTGAGCCTATCGCCCTCCTAAGAGTAATAGTAACATTATTTTAGACAATCATTTACATATAATATTTTAAAAACTGCAATTTATTCTTACTATACTGGCATACTAATGAAGTGTAATTAAAGTTTCCTTGATAGTTCAATCAATGGTTAGAGGATTGCCCCGGCAAGTCAAAGATTTGTGGTTCAAGTGCCAATCAAGGAAGGTTTTCTGTGCTTGTGATCAGTTCAATTCCACCTCCCCCACCATTCCTGTGTTCATCTTTTATAGGTGTTCCTATCCCTTTCAGCTGTATCCATGTGAGTGAATGTGTATGTGTATATATGTGGGCAGGAGGGCCCGAGTTTGATTCTCAGGCAAGCCTCTTTGGGCACCTGCAGCCTATGTGATTTTCCAGATACCAGATCTTACTGGGAAACCATAACCGGCACAGGGAAAGGAACTGGTCCCCCTACTCTGATGTGTGAATTTCATACACCATCAGGCTTAGTACTTGGTGAACTCTACCATCACCTACCAAACCGATCTTTGGGTTGATTAGTGTGTTCATGGTTTTATATAAAAATATACACATACAGGGTGGTCTGAAAAGTATGTGGGGGGTCTGAAAAGTTTCCTACCTCAAAAATTTCAGAAAAATGTCTTGTATCTCTGTTAGGTCAGAAACTTTTCAGACCACCCTTGTACTCATGGATATATGAATGTCGCCACTTACTAATGTATATTTGTATTTTTTGAGTTAAAAGTTTAATTTTTTAAAATTGTTCATGGTAAATAATATACTAGCTACATATCATGGGTATGAGATACTGTTGTTTCAACTTTACTATTTTAGCACTGCATCTTCCAATATCATCTGAGTCACCTTAATTCACATAATCAATTCCACTTGAGGCTTGCCAGAGTTGAATTGATTAAGAGAAATTGAAAAAATAACAAAGAAAATGTCTGATTATATTAAACAGCTGTTGTAGCAATGGCAGAGGATTAAAGCATTGTTATAATACATGATAAATAGCAAAAAATAAAAAGCTGATGTACATTAGGGAGGCATTTAGAAAGACATCATGGATGAAGATTTAAAGAAGGTACCAAGATTGCTGAGGAACTAAGACTGGATCTGAATATACCATTGATTGTTGCAAAGTAATAAATCACTCAAACAACAGCAACCATTCAGCAACAAATCCTATTCTAGAGAAGATCCTTAAGAATTTTGTGTCTGAACTCTATAACTCTTCTTCATAATGTTGATTTCCTATTGACAATTCACCTGCCTTTGCGTTTACATATCTACATCCTTTGCACATATTTCTCATGACAGTCAATGAAGTAACTCATGAGGCAGCTTCATTGTAGAGCAATTACCATTTTGAAGGTCCAGAAATAGAGTTGGAATTTTGGTACAAAATATGGAAGAATGAGAAATTGAAGAGTGAGGAACTAAAAGACCTGGCTGTCTCTCAAGTCCTAAAGGAGACTGAAGCTTTCTTTCCAGTGATGATATAAGCTTTACTGATATTGCCAACTCAGCCATACACCACCAATACAGTAGAGCACTCTTTCACCACCAAAGGTCCAGGCATCAAGGTCTCCAGGGTCAAGACTTGACTATGAAGCACTACAGGAGAGGATCAATTACATGGATTGGCTATGAGTGCACATAGGAAATTTGTGTATGACAATTGTGATTCCATTATTCAAACAGAAGTTGAAAAATTCAAAATGAACCCAAGAATATAACTTTTTGAACATTTATCATTTACCTTTAACTGTTCCATATTGTAAATATTTTATCTTTCCATATTGTGTTGGTTACTCTATTCTATTTTTGAAATAAATATTAAGGAATATAAATTGTTTCCTATTTGATACAATTCTTTCTAGTAATTATCCTGTAAGCTCTATAAAATTTTTAGCTACCCCTTCAAAGCTTGGAAGCTGATAATACAAGGGTGGTCCCATAAGTACCCGACCTAACAAAGAAAACACAAAAATTTGGAAAAAATTTTATTCATTTTTCAACAAAACTCCTTTTAGCTCTATAAACTTTTCCCAGAGATGTTCAGAAAGATTGATACCATAATAAGAACTGTCTTGTTCCTCAAATCAGCCATAAACTGCTGACATCACTTCTTCACAGTTGGAAAATCTTTGACCACCGAGCCATTTTTTCAAGTTTGTGAAAAGAAAATAATCTGAGGGGGCTAAATCTGGCAAATAGGGTGCATGAAGTAGCAATTAAAACTTTAATTCATGAATTTTGGCCATTGCAATAAAGGATTTGTGAGCTGGTGCTTTGTCTTGATGAAACAAAACTTTCTTCTTAGCCAAACACTGCCACTTTTGCTGGATTTCTTCGCTCAAATGTTGCCATAAATTCACATAATACTTGCCATTGATAGTTTTTCCTTTTTCAAGATAGTCAATGAAAATTATCTCACGTGCATCCCAAAAAACTGATGCTCTGACCTTTCCTGCAGATGAAACAGTCTTTGCCTTCTTTGGAGCTTTTGAATCCATTGTTTTCATTGCTCTTTTGTTTCGGGTGTGAAGTAATGGATCCATGTTTCATCCATGGTTATGAAACGGTGCAAAAATTCTGCTTTGTTGCTGTGAAACTTTGCTAAGCACTCAATTGAAACATCTTTACGACACTGGCTTTGCTCAAGTCTGAGTAAACACGGCATCCATCTTGCACACAGCTTTCTCATGTCCAAATTTTCAGTTAACATGTGTTTTACTGCACTTTTTGAAATGCCTGCTGTCTGCTAGCTCGGGCACTTTCAGTCGATGATCATCCAGTATCACTTTGTGGATTTTCTTCACCATTTCTGGAGTTGTCACATCATTTGGTCAACCAATGCAACGCTCACCTTGTCAGCTCATATGGCCTCGTTTAAACTCTGCTACCCAGTATTTTACTGTTGTAAAGGAAGGAGCAGACTCATCCAGAGTAGAATCCAGTTCAGCTTTTATACTGGTTGGGCTGAGACCTTTCAAATATACAAGGGTGGTCTGAAGTTTCTGACTTAACAAAGATACAAGACATTTTTTCAGAAATTTTTGAGGTCAGAAACTTTTCAGACCACCCACGGAAGTATTGTATCACATGAAGATGACCAATTTTCTCCATTTTCACAAATTCACTGAAAACATTCACTATTGATGGCTGCCAAACAAATACTAAACAGCATGGCATCTACAAACTTGAAACATATGCTTTATAGATTGTGTACTTTCTAAAGCACTGATATTTTTCAAAGAATTACCGCCATCTCTAGGTCAGGCCGGGTACTTATGGGACCACCCTCATACACCTGCGCACATACTCATTGTGAACATATGCATACCATACATGTGATTTTGGACTTCATGATTTTGGATAGGGCATGATGTTAGACAGTGAGTGATTTCGGATGGGGGGTAATACTAGGCAAAGTGTGTGATCGTACTTACTTCATATTTTCTATGCTTAGCCTTGTATGCAGCAACTCAGTGATTATAGTAGCAAATTAGTGTTTAACTTTATTAATTATTCATTGAGAAGCTGCTGATGAACAGGCGGGGAATGTTTTGGTGATAGGGAAATATTAGACGTTTCTGTAATTTTATAATTGATTTTTATCTTTATGTATCTTTTGTGATGGAGGTTGTATTTGAGATATTTGTTTTACTTTTCTGAGGTTAAATCAATTTTGATTCTATGAACTTGCGTGGCACCTGACAATGTCTATATTCATATGTACTTAATAATAATAATATATAACTAGAGCAATGGTTGTGGGTGTTGCAATAGAAATGGGTTTAAATATTTATTTAGTGATATTAAAATGTGATTATATCAATGGCACTTTGAATTAATAACATAAAACCTCATTAAATGTAAAGCATTACATTGTTTGAACCTAAATTATCAATTTTGAGATAAAATGAAGTAGAAAACCAGCAATTGTTGGGCCAAAATACCAACATATGAAACCCAGAAATTTCTCAGAATTGGACACAGATTCTAAGAGTGGCAAAACAGTACCCTAAATAAGGTCCAACATTGTGAAATGGTCCATCAATTTAGCTGATTTCTCAGAAGAGGACAAGAAGAAATAATGAACCACTAAAAATATTCAAATATAAAAGAATATCACTATGCACTAACACAAAGAAATTAGTAGAGAGAAAAAAGGGTAAAAAAGATAAAACCTTTTCTTTGTGAGCCATTTCTCCTATCATTTCTTGAATCCTCAGGTTGAACTGCTTTCTCACAGCATCTACTTCCTCTTTCACCCGAATTCCAGCATCTTCAACCAACTCTGCCATTGTCTTTCTCATCTGGTTCAGTTCCTCTTCAAAAAAATGCATTCAATACTTCATGACACATTATTTATTGAACAAGTTTCCATAACATTTTTTAACTTATGGTCATCATGCCAAACAAAGGAATGAAGACTAACATGTATTCATTTGTATGAAAGTTAAATAGGGTTTTATTATAATTATTAAGTAATCTACCGGTTAAGGGAGATTTTGAAAGGACACTTGTCAACCTCATTGTCGAGTATCCCTGAACCTAAGCTACCTTCATCTACATCGCATTCTCTTTCTATGTCTAAACTTCATGGCCTAAATTCTTTACCATACAGTTCTTCTATAGCCCTCCCATCTCTCTTGGATCATTTCTGTGTCAACAACCCACCTTATCTCTAACTGTTAGCACAGATCTTTCCTTCTTACTCCCAGATAGTGATTTAACCTTGCTGTAGAGTGCACCAATTTCACCCTTCTTCTGTAAACTTTTCATATCCTTGCAATGTGTCTTCCACCATGCCTCTTTTGCTTTGTTGTCCATCTCAATTAATTATTTAACTCTTTGTACTTCATTTTGCCATAATGCTTCTACATTTTATTTCCTAACCCGCCGCCCCTGCTTTGTCTTTTTGAAGCGGACACTACACTTCATAACAACCAAATTGTGGTCTGAGTCCACATCCACTCCCGGAAAGCTGTGCGAATCAATCACACTGTTCCTAAACCTGTGCCTAACCAGAATATAATCTAATTGATACCTTTCTGAGTCACCTGGCATTTTCCATGTATATCTATGCCTTTTGTGGTGTCTAAACCAAGAGTTGGTAATGACTAAACCCTGTATCCTGCAGAACTCTATTGCTTTCTCCCTGCGGTCATTCCTCGTGCCTAAACTGTGGTCCCCCACCTCACCATCATCTCTTCCTTCGCCTACCATCGCATTCCAATCCCCCATCACTATCAAATGTTTACCTGCAGGAACACATGCCATCATGTCCTCTAACAGATCGTATGTACTATCGACTTCTTCCTTCTTATGATTGATTTGTATACCTGAAAAATGACCAAGTTCATCAGTTCTGCTTTTATCTCTACTAGTAATGTTCTAACCATTGCTTGTTCTATGTTGACTACCCTTCTTCCTATCTCTTCATTCAACATTATGGCAACCCCTTGTTGGCTCTCATCTCCGGCGCTGTACATTATTCTATAACTAATCACTCCACTAATCCATGGCCACACACACGGTAACACACGGCTGATTGGGCTGAGTCCCGTAGTTGCCAGGACTCATATTCTCTGTACTGTCCATCATTATATTTTTGAGAATGATAATTGAGGTGGTTTCCCATTGCCTTCCTCAATAGCATTTTTAAACTGACACTAGCACATCCTGGCTGCCCCACTGGAGTCAGACGCCTTTGCAGCCGCCTCACTGAGGAACAGACGCTGCGTGGTCTACCTTTTGTCTGACTCCCAACCTTCAACCTATCTGACATGGGTGATCCTTCCAAGAGCAATTATCATGGCTCTTGTCAGCACAGCTCTAGGGGTCATTGGAATGCACAAGTCCTTCCACCATGCCAAGTTTGTAGTCCATGGGAGGGTGAATTTACTCAATTGTTATTGTTTAATATTGGACCTGTAGATAGCCCTAGGAAATTAATCTTCAGAACTATAAATAACTACATTCAAACCATGGAAGTATGAGTCATTTAAAGAAGATTTTATTGCCGTTGAAAATGCATGAATAGCATTCATTATTCTTTGAATCTTCTAAGAATTAGGAGTCAATGGTAAAATTTAAACTGGCAGGGTGTAGAATATTTATTTCCTACAGATTTCTGTACTGGACTGTTCTTTGTGAGACTTACAATTCAAAGTTGCACTTAGTTAAAACTTGGGAAACAGAAAGATTCACTAAATCCTTATAGCAAGTTAAGGAGTTTTTCTACACATTATAAATAATCTTGACTATCCTTGACACTCATCTTTTATGAATCAATGTAGGTAATCCAAAAAATGTGAATAGAATTTTTAAAATGGATGCACACTAACTGGTGGAAAGAACACAAAATGAAGAACACTTCTTTCTTACCATGTGTGATTTGCTGCTGCATGATTGCTACATCTTTTTCCCTTAGAGCAGCATCTGCAACACTGAGAGCCTCTTCAATCTGAGCAACTGCAAGTTCCTCTTTCTTCAGTGCTTCCTGCAACAGTTCACCTGCCCTCTTTTTATAATTCTTGAGCTCAGCAATATCCCTAAGATATGCAGCCTCATTCTTCTCAGCTCTCTCTTCTCTAGTTTTGGCCTCACTGATTTCCTCACGCAGCTTTTGATATTCCTTTTCTGCTTTCTCTGCATGCAAGATCATCAACATTTCATGCTTCTCTCGCTCCTTTGCAATCAAGGCTCGTAAAGAGTTCAACTGAGCCTCAAGAATGCGAATCACATTGGAATATTCCACTTGCAGCTAATTAAAAAAAAACATCAAAAGCACTTTTATTTGTAAACATGAATTTGTTGAGTACCATTTGAAAGTAGGCCAAATCCTAATAAAACCTTAGTCTTGACTGTTTTTCACAACTGAATTGTAGTCACTAAACTTTTTAAATATGAGATTTTAGTATAACCAGGATTTTTTCCTTTTCTGGACACTATTTTATGCTCTTACATTAATAATTTTAAATTATGTTCAATAGCAAGAATTCAGTCAGCTACAAAACCTTTAAAAAAATTGGTACCTTTGTTCCACTACTGTCAATTTGACTTTAAAAAAATTCTATTGGCCATTTCACAACTCTTCTACATGACATTCAAATGTTATTAAATTTAAACACTTCAACTTTTCTTTCCATAGGGACTAAAAGAAGCAGTCATATGTAATGCATGAATTGCATAAAACGGCCATCCCAACAATGTAACATTATGCTCTGTGCACATGCCTGTTTAGGATGATAGTAGTAGTCTGACATTTAGCGGACAGTGAATGAGTGTCAGCCAATTACATTCGATCTCCTTAATCATGTGCATTATGGTTCTCTACTATTGTTTGAGGTCAGGATGGTGTGAAGAGGGCAACAGTTATTTTTTCATCATTACACCTACTAAGTTCTATTATATATTTTAAATTGATCTATGTCTCTTGATTCACTGCCCTATAACCAAAGACACATCATAGCAGTGAGAAATAACTTGAAACTTTTATCTGCAAATAAAATAATGACATACTCCATCCATCACAGCCTTTGACTGTTCCACATGCTTATCTACTTCAGGACCTGCAACTAATTTCTCTTCCAAGAAGCACATCTTCTTAAAAACAACTTCACAAAATTCAACAAAGAGAGTTTTCTCCTGGAAAACAGAAAGATAATGATTAATATTTTTGAGGAATTGGAAACTTTTGGAATTTTGAATTGGAATATTTTTTAAAGAAAAAAATTATCATAAAATTACTTGAGAGGCCAGGTCCAACTGCTGCATTAAATTGTTGGCAAGTACTGTCAGGGGGTCTGGATCTCCATCTTTTGCTTTTCTACCGTCTATTTTAGATTGTAAAATTTCTTTCAAATTATTTGAGAGGTCATTATTATCTTTAATGACTTCTACATATTTATCTTTTAATTTGATTACACTGTCCTACAAAATAAACAAGTTTTGATGACAGATCAGGTAAATACCACACCTCTTCCTTGAACAATGTTATGTTAATTGGAACTCTTGCTAACCTGGAAAACATCAATCTGCTCAATCATACAATCCAGGATTTCATCATACTCATTGGACAGGAGTTCTCTGAAATAAAAAAAAATTGAAATCATAAAACAAAATGTTCATGTATTACAACCAGATACATTTAAATGAGAAGTCAAGAACTAGTTTTAATGTTAATAAATTCTTAATACATTGAAAAAGGTTTGGAGTGATTAAACAAGTCTATTTTCATATTTTATGAATGATATTGCCTTAATGTCCATCTAAGTGAAGAAGACAAAAGTAATAATTGACTATTCAGTTGGTCAAAATACATTACAAGGTCCTCATAAATTAGTATACACATTTACACATGAAAAATAAACATAAGATATCAAAATAATATAAAGTACATCAGTATTTCAATCCTAGGATTGGTTTACTGTGGCTTTCCATTCTTCCCTATTTAGTGTTAATATCCTCAACCTCTGATAGGTTCCCTGTTTTACATCCTTCTTAATTTTCCCTATGTACTTGTCCCTTGGCCTTCCTTAGAGGATCTTTCCTTTAATTTTTCCTTCTATTATGTTTCTAACTAATCCATTGTGCCTCAAGGTATGTCCAATCCATCTAATTCTTCTCGGCTGTAGAGCTCTCCATATGGTCCTTTCCTCTTCTGCTTTTCTATATATTTCATCGTTCCACACTTTGTCTGTCCATTTAATCTTCAGAATTCTCCTTCAGCAGCATGTTTCAAATTCCTCTATTCTTCGTTGGTCCACTTTTCCAATATTCCATGTTTCCAATCTGTAGAGTGCCATGCTCCACACAAACTTTTTGATGAACTGCTTCCTTGTTTGCAATCTTATGTTCTTTGAACATAGTAGTTGCCTCTTCTCAACGAACATCTTCTTTGCTTGGTGTCGGTCAAGCTTCTTTCATCCTAAGTTATACTGCTGCCCAAGTAGATGAAAGATTCCACTTGCTCTAGTTTCACTCCTCGTATTGTGATGTCTGTATTCAGCTTCTCTATTCCAAACATGAGGATTTTTGTTTTCTTCTTGTTGATGCTCATATTATATTCCCCTAGTACTTGATCCATAGTATTCAGGTTTGCTTGCAGGTCCTCTTGCGTCTCTGCTACAACTGTCATGTCATCTGCAAACTGCAGCATGTTAATTTCTTCACCATTCACCTTGAATCACAAATGCAGTTATCAATTCGAAGGTCAGCTTGATAGGCTCTACCCTTGGAAAACCACATCCTCTTATCAGGTTACGCATACATCAATATACTTTGATTTATATCAGTTTTGGAAGCATGCTTAGTATATTTATAAACGAACTGACTGCCTATTGCCACTGCACTCAATTTTTTGTAATAAAATGTCAATATTTCATCTTCTAATAATGGGACACCTTATAGGAGAAAATACTTTAAAATTACACAAATAAACATTGTCCTACATGATATAATAAACCTGAAGTAGCGCCATTGTAAAAAATATGTCTAAAAAATGCAATTGAGGTAGAAACATTTGCCACAGCTGTATAACATAGGCTTTCATTTTAAGAGTTGCGAAATTAAAGATATAACTCTTCACTTTTGAGCAAATATCAAGTCTTTAAGTTTTTTTCAGTCAGTATCTAATGTTCACAGTAACTAAAATTATAATTATATGAACTTAAGTCAATGTATTTGTCAATACTATCACATTTATATTAAATCTATATTCAATTTTTTAAAAGTGACTCACACAACACTTACACAAGCCTTACTGGTTAGTACAGAATCCTTTTCACCCTCAACTATCAAAACTACTAATTGCAATGATTACTGTAGTAATAGTATAAGGAATAAATGATAATGAGATTGGAATCGTATATTGCAGGGAAGTAAGTACAGGGGAGCACAAACTCAGAAATAACTGAATTCCCCACAACTTTGGAAATGAGTTTGTAAAACAAAATCCTTTCCAAAGTAAAACTTGTAAAAAATCTCTGTGCTTTCAGAAGAGCTTTGTCTAAATAGAACACGGACTAAGAAATATTTAAGAGAATGGGAAAATAACACATAATACAACAGGTGGGTTTAACTGACAGAAATGATTCAATTCTGGGCCATTATTTAAAAGTTCCAACACAGATGAGATTTTTAGATTCCAGCATGAAAATGGGAATTCAGTAGGTTTCAGTTACTGTCAGATGCTAAGAACACCAAATTACAAGCAAGATCTGGTATGATTCAGCAGGACTGATAGGCTACTGCTGGGGATGTAGGATTTATACACGGATCCATTTCTAAGCATATAAACCAGAATGAATTAATTCTAAATTTAACTAATACTCGACTTTTCACTGCCATAACAACCGAAATAGGAGCTAAAAAAATAAATATGCCAATGCTATTTCACTTTTAATACATGCCAATTACATAGTGAAATAAAATATAATGTTAGCATTAAATTGTAAAAAGGATAAATGTAAAGGAAGGCAAGCTGGAATACCTTAAGTCATATGCCTACCAAGCAACGAAAAAGGCCTTCATACAGAAAACAAATTACCAAAAAATACAAGGCTTTATTTCATTCTAACATCATCAGAGCCGCATTCGCATCTCCATCGGTATTGTTGAAGCTGCAGAGTAATAATATGAGAATGGTTTAAAAATACGCATGATTGAATGGTATATACAGGGCCATTGAAATCAGTTGTTTGGTATAGCGAGCGTCTCAACATGCAAAAAATATTATCAAATAAATGACTCAGTTTAAACTCCTGGCGGGACGAAAATGTCCTATATTACATTGCTCTAAATCCAAGACATTTCGGGATTGAGTAAGTCTTTACCATGCTTCTTTATCTAGTTGAACTTCGGTATAATATGTAATGGCTGCGCTACAAAATAACTGATGAGTTCTTGTCGTTTTCAAAACCTTATTTCCTCCTCAACGAATAATTGAAAAGTATCATTGTCTTTATTGTTAAAACCATAATATTAACCAGACTTCGGCACATAAGTCATCAAGTGCACAGATGATTATCAGAATAACTAAATGAGATACTCACTCCTTACTTGCAATGGATCCGTGCTCCCTGTTTATACCCTTTTCCATTCCCTGCGTATTTTCCCCAAACGATTCTGCTGTTTTATTTATAGTAGAATACTAACTGTTATATCCACATCTTTGTTGACGAGAAACCATATGAGCAAGGTGTTCATCAGGAATCAAACTCGATTTATTTTCTTTATTCGGATTTTAGCGGGAAACATTGCAAGACACCCATTGCGTCGAATGGCTAGTGTTTACAAACATTACCAACATAACAAATTTTGACATCCATTTAAATTCCGGTATCTGATTTGAAAACCCTCACCTTGGAAATCCCGTCTCATTTCAAAGTTTTATGTGCAATATTATGTCGTAGTCTACGGAAAAAGTGATGAAATAGAAATTGCTCCGTACCCTTGCTAGTTAAAAAATAACAGAAGAGTTAAAAGTTACTGTAGCTAAATACGGATTTGCCTACCATACCACGAAGTATTTTCTATTAAAAGCTTTTTACAATTTTTACTAGTTTTTAGATGTTTCGGAAAAATTTCAATTGCACTTAATGTTGCAAATTTAACGGATAATTCCATTTATTATTAAACTCTTAAACAAAAAATATTACATATGGCTTAACATTATTCCACATCTCTAGTCGATTACACCCCAAATAAGTACTCAGAGTATTGAAGACATTTCCCAAAATATTACATCCGTATGGGTCATCAAACTAAGCTTTGGTCACCTTGTCGTCCCTGGTAGTAAAGTGATAAAATTGCGTGTCCTGGGAGAAGTTAACGCTGAAGTGCAAATTGGAAGTGTTGGACGTTCGGAGAGATGGTAATTCATGATGATTTGAAATAAAAATCGAAATTCGAGCATTGCAGGTGAAAATCTGGATTTTTTATATTTCAGAAATGTCCGTCGACAGTATATTTTGAGATAGAGCCCCATCAATTACCTATAATATATAGATCTGAGTACAACGTACGTTTTTGTGGATTGGAAAAACTTCACCCCTTCGATGCAGCAAAATGGTCCCATATCTTTCATGTGAGTGAAGTTGTTTGTTTGATTTTTATCGCTGAATAAGAATGAATTATTTCAGAGTTTTTGGTAATTTTCAGTACTTGAAAGAAGCGATGCTAGTTAATGATCACAGTGTGACAAGGCCTAACGAAGTTCAGCATGAGGATTTGCTGGTGGTTCACACACCACAGTACTTGAAGAGTTTGAAGGTAGATCAAAAATTAAGTTTTGATGTTCTCTTTCTCGGAGGTGGCGTATTAAGTTCCCATTCGTATTTCAGTGGAGCTGGAATGTCGCTAGAATTGCAGAAATTCCACCGCTTTCATTGGTGCCTAACTTCATTGTACAGAAATGCTATTTGAAACCTATGAGGTTTGTTATTCATTTTCTCAGGTTTCTTGAGAAAATGATGTTTGATTTGCCTGCACTGATTTATTTGCTTGATTATAGGTATCAAACTGGAGGAAGTATACTTGCTGGCAAGCTTGCTCTTGATAGAGGATGGGCCATAAATATTGGAGGCGGTTTTCATCACTGCAGCAAAGATAGAGGCGGAGGTTTTTGTCCATATGCTGACATAACTCTTCTTTTGAAATTCCTTTTTTTGCAAGGAGGAAAGGTTAAGAAGGCAATGATTGTGGACTTGGACGCGCATCAGGTAGTTCAAAACATAGATGTGTCTTTTCATTTCAGTGTCTGGACGAAAAGAAGTATGTGAATTTTCCCCATGTAATGATTTATATCAGACCATCCAATTGATGAAAATCGTTATCATCTACGAATATGATCTGTAATAAATAAATCATGGATAAGCTGCTAAAATTTTAAAGCTATTACAAGTAGTCATTATTAATTGATTAAATATTAATGCATTGTGGCCATAAATATCATTAAAAAGTAAAACTCTGCGAATGGTTGACACTGCTGGACTTAGAAAATGTGGCCTGAGATCACCTCACTGAATGTTTTTGTTATATTTTGTCGATAGGGTAGGATTCTATGTGTGTAAAACCATATTCCTCTATAACTTGGTATTGTGCCCTTGACAAGAGAAAATTTCTGCTGTAAATATTCAATATGTTATTAAGATTAGTTGAAACTTGAGTTGCATGCCTGGATCTTTGCGAGTGTCTTCACATCTTTGAGAATGCCCATTGTCATCATAATTTGTAAGGATTGGCTATCTGTAGATTATAGGATGGACCCAGAACCTTATGACAAAAGAGTTGTTACTTGCATTGGATAACAAATCTAAATTTAATCATTTCATATATTAAATTTGCTGAAAGTAGTTTGTAAATATTCATGTACAAAAATTGCTAGAATCATTGTTTTAATATCTTCTTTGCATGTAACTCCAAAATAACAAACACATTTAAACTACACAATAGGCAAATGTATATATTGAAAATACCCTGGAAATCAGAGAGATATTGGTTCAAGTACAATGATTAGGCACAGATTTAGGAACTTTGTGATGAATTCGCACAGTTTCTGGATTCCCACAATTGTGGATTCGGATAATTTAGTACTAATGAAGTTTAATGTCATATTCAAGAGGATAAAACAAGGATAGTGGATGAGGGAATGGCATGTAGATGCATTATTCTGGACAAAAAGGAATGACCACCAGGAGGCAGTAGAGAAAATTATGAGTGAGGGAGAAAGGTACAATTGAATAAAAATGGGGAGGTGTCATAAAAGGGACATCAAAAGTCACAAACATAAAATGGATTGCAGACAAGATGATTAGAAATGAAGACAAAGGGAAGAGTAAATCAATGCACGCCATCAGGATAAGGTAGGACAATAATTAATCAAACCAGGAGAGATGAAAAAAAATACATTTATATGGTGGAGATATTAGGCTTGAAAGCATAGACATAGAAAGCTTATATAACAATAAGCTTTACTTCACTAGCAGGTAAAGAAGTACCTGGGATTATAAATGAGAGGATGGAGAGGAGGGGAAATGATTATTTAGGGGATGATCAGTTTGGGTTTGGTAAGCATTTTGGGTTTATGCATGATGCCATAGCAGTAATGAGGTTACTAATAGAGAGGAACATAGAATATATTCAAGATGTATTTTACTATTTCATAGCGTGGGAAAATACTGAATTAAGGGAATTGAGTGGAATAAATGAATGTGTTGAAGTAAATAGGATTAGATTGGAGGGATAGGTGACTTAGGCACAACCAGTGTATGTCTCAGGCTGTCCAATTGTAAGTGGCAGATGGAGAGTTGGAATGGGCAGTGTTATGAAGGGGGATAAGACAGGAATGTTCATTATCACATTATCTTTTCAATATTGTCGTATCCCCGCATCTTTGAGGGGATATTGGCGACACGAGAAAGTACCCCACGAGTCGAGTGGCTGCCTCGAGGGTAAATGAGGGCTTGAGTTTGGTGGGTGGTGACGCGGAGAGGTGTTCGTTGATAGAGACGAGGGAAAATAAAAGGAACTAAAAGGGAGTACAATGGCGGTCCCGATTTAATACAGGAAAACCGAGTTTACAGTAAAATTCTTATGTATCCCCTTGGTGCCGCATGGCATTTCCAATCAAAGGGGCCCAGCCCAAGTGTTCTCTCGGATAGCGAGTCAGCAGCGCTGATATCACCCACGCCACTACTTAGTTATCAGTTATCACTACTCTTAGCCCTTAGTCCACATCAAGTCAGCAGCGGTGATATCGCATGCTTGGACCCACGCCTTTAATTGGTCACTTAAGGGGGGGTAATCATCCTGGCCAGTAAATTATACGGATGCAACAATATATTGCAGAGGTAATGGTAAAGAAGGGGTGGATACAGAGGTGAAAACTGTTTGGGTACCCATAAAATCAGTTAGATTTACATATGATCAAGCCTCAGTTAGCCAGGCGGTTACAATCATTGGATCAAATTATAAATTTAATGGATTTAGACCTATTTCAAGAAACTGTAATAGTAACTTTAACGGAGTCACCCGCTATGTGTGCATTATAATGCAACCATTTCAGAGAGTAAAAATCATTCGCCTTGACCGGGATTCGAACCCGGATCCCTCGATATCCGGCCGAGTGCTTTAACCACTTAAGCTACCGAGACGTCCTCTTACACTCTGAAATTTTGGGGGCTTTAAAGGAACAAGATGTTATGACGAAATAATGCCTGTGACATTGTATGTACGGTATTTTGTCATAACATCTTGTTCCTTTAAAGCCTCCAAAATTTCAGAGTGTAAGAGGACGTCTCGGTAGCTTAAGTGGTTAAAGCACTCGGCCGGATATCGAGGGATCCGGGTTCGAATCCCGGTCAAGGCGAATGATTTTTACTCTCTGAAATGGTTGCATTATAGGATTTAGACCTGTTGCCCCTTGGCATTTGACCCCCTCTTTTCTTGGAGGGTAATATGCAGGGTATGTTCCAAAAGTAATGCAATTGAATTTTCCACGCCACTGCTATTGATTGGAGTGGGATTGAACCACTTGCAGTTGGTGGGGGGAATGCTAAGCTTTGCCGCAAAACCAATCTCAGTGCTCCCTAGCTGTGGAAGGATGCTAGTTATTGTAAACGTGCCAACCGTGCACGCTGACCAAGTCACGAAAAAAATGGAATCGATGATCAAACAACGTTACATGATTAAGTTTTGTGCTAAACTGAAAAAATCTCTTGAGAAGACTAACAAACTGATTCGTGAGACTTATGTCTCTGTTCTGTCCTACTTACAAGTTTCGAGGTGGTTAAAGGCCTTCAAGGAAGGCTGGGAAGAGGTTCACAACGAACGACACTATGGGTGGTCATCAACCAGCAAAATCGACAACGTGGCTTGTGTTCTGCAATTGTTGGACTCTGACCGTCGAATGAGTATGAAGATGATTGCCAATGAACTGAAATTGTCGTCTACTGTTGTGTTTCACATTGTTACTGAAGATTTAGCGATGAGGAAAGTATGCGCGAAGCTCATGCCCAAGGTGTTGTCAGATGACCAAAAGACCAATTGAGCAAATATTTCAAGTGAACTTTTCCAATGTATTGAAATTGAATCTGATTATTTGGACAACGTCATCACTGGTGATGAAACCTGGATTTTTTAATACAACCCAGGAATAATGCCAAAGTTATGAGTGGCACACGGACCAGTCCTCAAAGCCCAAAAAGGCAGGAATGAGCTAATCAAAAGTGAAAACAATGCTCATTGTCTTTTTCGACAGCTAAGGAGTGGTCCATAAGGAGTTTGTTCCTCAAGGACTGATTGTTAACACTGCCTACTATGTGGATGTGCTGGAAAGACTCCAAAAAAGGCTCATCAGGACAAGAAAAGACCTCCGCTATCTGGCAACTCCATCACGACAACATGCCTTGTCACAACGTGCTATGAGTCCGCGAGTTCCTTGCCAAACACCAGGTGCCAATGCTGCCTCACCCTCCCTTTTGTCCTGATGTTGCCCCAGCAGACTTCTTTTGGTTCCCTTGGATTCCCTCAGAGAGGTAGCCCTGAAAGGAACATTTTTTGTCCAAAGAAGAGATCCAATTAGCTGTGACGAAGACCTTGCAAGAGGTCCCTGAAGATGCCTTCCAGGGCACCTACCAATCATGGCAGAGTGGCTGGAAAAAATGTGTAGAGGCCCAAGGACAGTACTTCAAAGAATTTTTAGTGTTTCTGCAAATCTTTCAATTAATTACTTAAAAAAAAATAATTGCATTACTTTTGGAACGCACCAATGTATAAATATAATTTGTGAAAAAAACGTTGGGCTATAATTTATAGGTTTCTGAATCAATGAGAGTCTAAACTGTCTATCACCATTGCATTGTCAGAAGTGTTGCAAAAACTTTGCTGACTCACTAGGATGCCAGATAGGTTTTTTCTTGCTGTGGGTAGAAAAACGGTGAGGGACAATAATGGCGGAAAAAAGATTTTTTTATGGCTTTGGGCAAACATAAATTTGGACTCTTACCTCAGGACCTAATTGTGATTAAATGTCTCCCTTGAATTTTTTACCTTAAGAAGTCACCTAGTCTTGATAGTACTATAATCCTGGGCCTTTGCCATGGCCTACCTTTTCCCCTAAGGTGTTAATGGAGTTGAAGCATAATGATAAATACCCACAATCAACTGTCCTTTGATTCTTAAGTGCCAGAGTAACTTGCTTTATTTGTGTCTTTCATGTTGATCTTGGAATGTTAGGTTCAATAATGTATGGTTCCCTTTCACACTAAATATAAGCCTTCCTTGTATTATATTCTACTTATTCTCTGATCCCTATTTATATCTGAATTAATAAACACAAATAATAATCTGCCAACTTAAATATTTTCTTGAGTTCACCATTTATGACAATATTTGAGGTGATGATTTTGGTGAACTAGCTATTAATTTACTCTATTTTGCTCTTATTACCATTTGCAAATCTCAAGTTGAGTCTATTAGTGTACAGTCTAATGCATGTTGACTACAAAATTAAATAAAATGCAAGCAGTATTATTAATCTGGGCTAGATGTTTTGTTGTGTAGCATTACTTTAGCAAACATTAGCAAACTTATAGGTTTTTATTCAAGGGAAATGGCTATGAAAGAGATTTCTTGGATCAGCATGATGTTTACATTCTTGATGTGTACAACAAAGGTATTTATCCAAAAGATGAATTGGCAAAAAAGGCCATCAAGCGACATATTGAACTGTGGCACTTCACAGAAGATGATGAATACCTCACTAAAGTGGATATGTGAGTATATGTTCCTGTCATCCTGTTTCATTTGTGCCTATGAATGTACATTATATCTTCATGAAGTGTTTTTTAATAATTCTATTTTCAGAAATTTAGAAAAGGCTCTTAGGGAATTTCATCCCGATGTGGTAATTTACAATGCCGGGACTGATATTTTAGATGGAGACAGACTTGGGCTTTTAGCCATTTCACCTCAGGCAAGTGATGTCATTTTGTACAGTGACTGGTTATTTTGTAGACATTAAAATTTTCCATACGTAAGGTACACCAAAGCAGCCCGTCAGTTTATGTTTTTAAATAGTTCCATAATTTTCTGCATATGCACACCAATTTTCTCTCAGTCTCATATTTATCTAATCTTTCAAAGAGGGTCCAAATTGTGCCTATGCATTATTATGAGTAATTTAACCATATCTGCTTGCTTTAAAAAATATACTGGATGCACATGGCAGTATGCCTTATATCTTCACGAGTTCAATTGAGAAAGTGTAATGTAATTTGGAAATCATATTCATTGCAGGGAATCATCCGAAGAGATGAGCTTGTCTTCTTGAAAGTTCGAAAAAACAAAATACCCATTGTTATGCTCACAAGTGGTGGCTATCAGAAGAAGACTGCGAGAATAATTGCAGATTCAATTTTAAATTTGAATGAAAAAGGTTTGATTCCTGGACTTGAAATTGCTATAAATGATTGAGTCCTTGCTTTACTTCTACAACAGTGAGTATGTGCTTCCATCTTTGCAATTTTGCAAGCTGTATTGGGGTTTGTAATATGATGTAACTTTCCAAGTTAACTTTCTGTTACATCATTAACGTGATCTCATAGTTTAATTCCATTGTTAAATGGCTGTGCATGAATGTTCAACTACTTGTATATACTGTAAATAACTGGCTAGGTGCAAGTACCATATTTTCTTCACATGATGAAGTTGTCTTCCACATCCATTCTATAATTACATAGAATATTGAATCAAAAAGTTAAGGTGTGAAAATTCATTTGTAAATAAAAATTATATAAAAGTATTTCTTGTAATATGATGTTGTATGATTTATTGCAGTGAAATCAGAATTTAAGGTTGATAATTTAGTGAAGTTTCGAACTACCTTTTTCTATAGACTTCTACAATAATAATCCAAGTTTTGAAAGATAGAAACACCACAGCCTTTGACAAGTTAAAATGAAATCATTTCAAAATGAAAAGTTCCCAGTGAATTATTTACTATAACTTAAAGTTGGCTTGCAGAAATTGTAAAATTTAAACTTTAGCAGTTGTTAAATTATAAAACCATAAGTGCAAGTAAAATGTGTGTTTCATTTGTATTTCTTGTTACTAGTCATATTCAATGAAACCAGTTTCCATTGTCATTAAATTGTATCCCATTTTCAAGTATTGTCTTATACACAGTATCTTCCTGTCAAATGTATATGGAAACAGTGGGAAGAAGAATACATGCTTCAGAAATAAAGAGGAGTAAAACTTTCACTAGTTATATGAGTAAACTACTTCAGAACTTAACATAATAAGGAGAGAGTGTAGAATTGTTTCTCAAAATATTACCTAAGTTTACCCATGCCACATAAAGTAAATTCCCATGTCAAACTCATTCGTTTGGTAGGCGTCTCAAACTTCCTGTCAGCTTTGAAGTTTTCAAGTTTTTCATATATTGAGGATTCATTTTAAGCTGTTATCAAACAGACTGCATAATTGAGTTTAGTATATGTTAATACCTTAGTTGTTAAAAAAATCCACCACTTCTACCATAAAATCATCCTAGAAATACAAAAAATATAGGCTATTTTCTAGTGCCAAGGGTATATTTTACTATATTATGGGATCATTGTAGTCTGAATACAGGTATTTTGATGGCTTTGTTTAACGTCCTAAGCTTTGACATTTCATATTCATATATTCTGTATGGTAAACATTTCATTAATAACAACAATATATTCCTGGTATGGAGTTGAAACTGAAGCAAAAACATAATCCAAATTTTCATTGATGATCATCATCACACTACACATTTCACAGGAATTGGCAGCCATTTATTAATTCATTATGGAGAAATTATGCATAAAGGGTAGCAGGATGTAATTCTTTTAAAAATCTCACACCATTATACACCCACTAATAATTGTTAGCATTGTTTGGGCAAAGATTCCCTAAAATCAGGTTGAATCAGTATAGCATTAAGAAAAGGGAGTGTTTTTATAGGTACCCTGCAAATGTTGTTTATGGGTTGCAAATGCAACACTTAAGATATAGGCATATTTCAATGCATGAATGAAAATGAGAATATTCTTATGCAATTTACAGAGAAGCATATTATTATTTCATATTGGGATGCAGAAATAAATATTTTTAATGCAGAAAATTATGGTTTGAAGAGGGTGTATGAAGAAATGTGGTTGATGTTGAACTGAAAAGGAGCAAGTTAATTTTCCTAAAACCAGTTGATTTTTTGTGTGGTTTTTCCTCATTCATGACAAAAGTGTCTTGATAAAATCACTGGCATTCTGATATTTTTTTAGTTGTCTTTTCTTTGAAATTCTTCAAATGGCATAACTATAAAGATATAGTAAAGTAAGTAAAGATATGTATTCAAACCAGCTTTAAAAAGTTCTGCTAGTTTTAATTCTGTAATTTAAGGGAACATACCTTTAATTTCTGAATATCCTGCAGGAAAGATGTGACCTAAGACTTTTCCAAATGTTATACTGTTCTCAGAGAAAAATCAAAGTGTGTTTTTGAAAATCATTAAAATCATTTTCAACACATGCGATTTTTTATCTTGGGATAGTTAAGAAAAATGACTAACTAGCTGTTTTGCTAAAAGTTATTATAAAAGTTAGATATTTCCTTTGGCCTATGATAATACTTCGAAATGATTTGAATTTCTCACATATGTTGCTCATAGAGACATTTTAGGTATAAAATCTGTAGTGCCTGAGAAAAATCAATATTATAAGGTGGAAAAGGTACTTAAATATACAATAATAGTTTTGATTTGGAAAACTATGTTTTTTTATTATTAAATAATCTACTGGTTAAGGCAGGTTTTGGATAGACACAACTACCAATTAAATATTTTGTTACTCCTAACAAAACACAATCCAGCAAGATACTCTACATCAAGTCCTTCATCTTTGTGTACTTCCTTCATCCCGTTCAATATCACTATCCTATTCCTGCCTATCCTTTCCTAGTTTGCCTAACATTCTCCGCTCTATTACAGTCTTCAACATCCTACTGCCGATCAATGTGCACTTCATCCATTTTTCCTGCCTCCTTGGGGTTTCTCTTAACAAACCCCTTTATTCACCTACCATGCCTAATATTTCCTCATTTGTTTTCCTTTTGGTCCATTTCACCTTCTCCATAACTAAATTTCAAAAGTCTCCAATTTATGCCTATCAACCTGCTTCAAGGACCATCTTTCCATGCCGTACATAACTACACTATCAGAGTTTTGATGAGTCTTTTCTTGGCATCCCTACTCAACATTCCTGTCATCAACTCGTTCCTCCTCTTCCAGGATGTATATTAGCCGACAGGATGTGTGTGGATGGGGGTTGAGAACAAGTGTATTTTGGTAGTCAAGATTTTGTCTTCCAAAACAAATGACTATCAGGAAGCTAAGAAATATTTATTCGTTAATATATTTTGTCTTGTTAGACAATTTTTATTTTTTCCGACATGTCATATTTGTACCCTTCCACATCTATTTGCTAAATCTCTGGATCAAGTTTACATAAGTGTGAAGCAGCAGAACCACATAAGATTAGTTAAACCTTATGATAACTCAGTGAAACCTAAATGTACTGCAAAATATAGTTATCTTAAAAATTGGAAAAGTGTCAAGTTATTACTTACCCTTCAAAATGGATACTTCCGGTGCATCACACCTACCACCATGGAGAATGTCATTTGAATGAATATTTGTTCTCAAATATTGTAAAGAATTCCATTTTAGTATTTGGGAAATTGTTGATCCTGAATCCCACTCTAGTACCTGATGGGTTTTACACAGTGGGGAGAAAGTAAGGTGGAGGAGACTTGAAAATTTGAAATTTCACTTTGACAATTTTGAAAATTGTGGAATTGAAAAAATGAATTCATTTGACATCACAGGCTATGCCAAAGCTAAATAAATGTATGTAGATAAATTTGGTCTAAAGTTATATATTTTTAGAAGTATAATCTAGATGGGACATAATACCAGCTGTATTAATATGTTCATACATATTAATGTGGGAGATTAGCCTTAGGCATTAGACCTTAAGGCAACTTGGGTGGGAAAATATTCCTTGGACAGTTTTCACTTTTGAAATCATATTGAATAGAGATAATACAACCCAGCATGGGTTTTCTTTTTTTAGTCTTTCCTAATGTACCATTTACACTAATTATGAAGGAGAAATCATTTTCCAACTATTTATATGCATATTTATACACTTTTATACTAGCCTCTGCTCATGAACCGATGTACAATGTGAAACATTTTAGGAAATGAATCTGAATAATGGGATTTAAATCTGCTATTTAATTCATATGATGAAAATCATATGGAATGGCTTTATGTCAAAATGTATTTTTCCCCAAATCGTGTTAATATGCGTTCATCCCTTGGTAATTACAAATTAGCCTTAACTTTTCAAATAAATTTCATTGATCACAATAATTCTTTTTCAAGGCATTTTATCTAAAAATGCATGCACACACTTTGAATTATTTTCACTCTATAATTACAGGAATAACTTACTTTAGCATTTTTGGAACATAATGTTTTTCATCAAAGTCCAAAATGGAACTATATATTTGGAATTCAATTTTTTTTTTTACTTTTGTTTGAAAATTAGGCCTTAACCTTTTGGGCTTCACTCAATTATTATTTTAATATTCTATGAGCAACATCAACAATTTTTAATAGTTAAAATAAAGACTAAAATATCTATAATTTTCAATGTGTCTTTCCAGGCCAAAATTCAATTTTTATTCCTCTTCCATTGGAGTGAGGTTCAAACCTCAGCATTCCATTAATCTCCCTTCTGACATAGTGGAATTTATAACTCTTGTATTTTTCACTTAATTCCCTCTGAATTTATAAGAAGTGATCTTTGACCTCATAGAATGTTCTTGCTTCCGTATTCTTATACATTTTAAGTAGGTAACAACTAATTCAAAGATTGCCATCATATTATATTTCAGTTAATTTATGATTTTTTATATGAGTAAGAATGCTTATCCTGCGACAGGGCTCCAAGTTGAAGAATAAATATCTTCATGCAAGTTAAACATTAGTAACATTGATGCATATGTATTAACATAGGTTCATGCTATTACATCAATAAGAAAGCTTTAATTCTTAAAGTAATAAGGAAATAGTATTGTTTGTATGAAAAATCTTATCATCCAAAAAAGTGAAAGGCAGTGATTTTTTGATGAAAAAATGGAAAGTCATTTTCTGCAATTTCTCACCAGGAACTTAAAAAGAAAACAAAATCTTGATGAAATTTTTGGAGAATCTTATTATAAAATTTAATTTTATGCACCTTATTTGAGAAAATTTAAGACAATTTGATGTCCAATGGTTTCAAAATTTGATAAAGATAGTAAAATAGAGAACTTGGAAAACTATTTACAATTTAAAAGAAATGTGTCACTGAGGTAATTTAGTCACTGAAGAACTCCTGTTAACACTGAATTTATCTCAAAGATAGGTAGAAATGCATTCAGAGTACCTCATAATAAATAAATCCTCTGAAAATTTCCAAGTGAAAATATATACATAGAAGAAATAAAAGTTAAACACTCTTTGGGAAAAAGTAGGCTTCCTTCATATATCGCTCACAACCATGCCATCAAATGAATCCACCTTGAAATGCCATCAGTGGTAGGAACACCTGAAAGTCCCTTTCGTTAGTTTATTCAGGACCTACAATTCATTCAAGATGGTATCAAACTTTTTTGTTGAGGTTTATTTTCAGTCATGGCAAAAGAAGATGCCAGATGGTAAAAATAGTGAGAAAGGGGGATGGAAATCATCTAATGGGCACTCACTGAAAGTTGCAGAGTTTTGAAGATGGGATGAAGGGGAAAATTGTCATGAAAAAGTATCCAGTTGTTTGCATGTCACACTGTGGGCACTTTCTCTGCATACCCTCCTTGAACGTATGCAGTGAAGTACATTAGAAGTTGGCTTTGATGGTCAGACCTTTATGAAAGTGATAATGTTAGTGTCAAAAAACAGTGTTGCTTCTACCTAACGGACATGCTTGTATAGTCTTTGAGAATTTTAAATCTTTCACGGGGATAATTGCAATATGGTACCTGGGTGAAGAGTCACTGGAAATTATTACATACACTTTCGTGTACTTCATTGGGGGGTTGGCTTCTTAAATGTTCAAATATTTGTCCAGAATGACCTAAATAGTAACATATTTCCACTTTTAAGATTATCAAACCTCATCATATAAAATAACCAATTAGTCTTAAGCATCATCACCACTTGCTTGCTCAAGAAAGTTGTTTCTCCCACACCATGTCAGTTTTAAGAAAAATCTACTATTTACCTGCTAGTTGACATTGGACATTTTTCTAAAAAATCAAAATATCACACAAAACAATTAGCCAATAGAAAACAGGCCATAAGAAAACAATGGTTGAGCTTTAAATGAAATTAAGTAAAGCTGCGACAGTGACGAGTACCTGCCACTTCCCATCCATAGCTCAGAAGCCTAGCTGTAGTGAGCTTATTAGGCTTGCTTCTAGTGCACAGTGCAGTCTTAGAGCAGACATGGTTTTATTAATAAGTAAGATGTAGTTAAACTATGCCTGGAGGTTGACTTAATAAGTCTCTCGGTATGAACAGTAAATCACAATTTTTTTTACATTAACATTGACTACAGAGGCCAGTTTAATACTCTGCACCATTCATTACCATGACAGTTTTGATACCCAGAAGAATTGCACTGGTTGGGCCAGCTAAGAACCCAGATAATAACTTCTCAGGACCCCTATGTTAGTAATTTTCCTACCATTCTTTCACTGAAGAATAACTATAATCAATTTATTGACATTACTTGGGTATAATTAATTGTTATTATTTCAATTGTTGAATTTTCTCTTGTCCACTCATTGAAGCAGAATAGTTTATGCAGCAAAATGATATTATGAAATTTATGTGGGAGGATGTTTCATCTACATAAATATCCTGAAATCCACCAAAAAGGAATGGTAGGGGGTGAAAACACCAGTTGGGATGGGTAAGGGTGTTTAAATGATTAATATAAGGGAAAATATGTTCAATAAAAAAACCCAAATGTGGAAAAATTAGTTCCAAACAAGTTTTAATTTCACCCATTTTAAAAGTTCTTTGGCATGGGAATGAAAATGAGTCATAATTCATCCATCAGTTTGGCCCGTAGCTAGGAAGATGGTTATGATGCCATTGAATTTTTTGTACACCAGTACTGATAATTATTATTTCATACCAAATTATACAGTAAATTTATGCATAACTTTCTTCATTCAAAGTTTCACTAAGATAATAAGGCAATGAAAAAGTTATAACCCTGTCTTTTCACTCAGTAGTCAATCAGAGCAAACAATTGGTAGCATGCATGAACAAGAGTGTTGTTTATAATGTATGATTAGGCTGTAAGTGGATTTACAAAAGAGTCAATGGCCGTGGCCATATTGCATGATCAACTGTGTATATATGGATAGCCATGTGCTTCTGCTCAGCCAATCAAAGCTGGCTCATCACAGCAGGAGTGTGGCAACTGGTAATTTCGTACATATTAGGTACTTTCAAGGTGAACATCACTTGGAAACTGGTCATGCAGCTTAGGAATTTAGACTATTCTTGATCTGCCAACAGAAGAGTGAACCTTATGTTGTATTTCCAGAAAGTTGTTAGTGATAAGTATCTGTACTAATATAGTTGAAGGTTTGTTGGGCTTTAACAACACTGCTACATGCTCTTGTGCATATGCTGGGTATGGTATAGACTCTGGTTACATTCAAACAGGCATGAAAAAGAAAGACATCTGAATACCTTTTATGGGAGAAACTGATATCATAATCATCAATGTGGAGTTTAAAAAATAAATTTATTTTATAAATTTTGAATTAATTTGTTTAGAAAATCACTAACTTACCCATGAATGACTTTTAAAATGCTGTATTGTGTTGCCTTCAAGTTGCTTTTATTAATCATTTATTTTAGAACAACTGTTTTTCTTCAATAGACCTTACCAATACCTATGTGTTTGAATAAAAAGTACTATTTACTTGCATCAAAATGAGTTAAGTATGAGTATTCTTTTCATAGATTGTAATATGGCATTATGCACAGCTAGTCTATAAAAGTATTCCATTTTCTGATTTACCAGGAAATCTAGTTTTTTGTATGGATTAGGCTTTGGGCATATGACCATTTACAATGTAATGCATTTTTGGAATCATTTTTGTTTTAAGAAGATTTTCAAATTTTATTGTATAGTGTATTTCAATTTAACAGTGTCATATTTATGGAGAATATATCAAAGCCAAATGGCTTAATACTTGTAATAATGACTATGTAAATCATTTATAGTAACTGTATTCATTGAACACTATCCTGTTTAAATGCTGATAATTATGTTCAAATTTGATACCTTATTGTACATGTTTACATAAAAATAAATTTTTCCTCGGTAAATACATTTCATTTGGAAGATAAAACATTCTAGCGATTTTGACGAAATGTGCCTTTCAAAGATGAAAAAATTATCACTCTTTTTGAAGTCAAGCTAGATTGTGTTCCTAGTAGATTAGAAACAAGAAGGAGGATTCTTCTGATTGACTGATGAGTTTGACCTATATTGACATTTCCTCCTACATTAGTTATGAGAAAAAACCTCTTCACAAGTTAGTCAAAGATTTTCCGCAGATTTGGAAGCAATATTGCTTCTAATCCTGGTATGCATAATTAAAAAACAGCATATTGATTTAATCCTAAAAGAATCAACTAGGCTGTGAATTAACTGATTATTTGACTGTAACATAGCACTCCAAAACTCTCCCTTATAAATGGGTTTAAAGTAAAATAGATATACATGATTCATGAAAAACTGAGAGTAGTATAAGGCATATGACCAATTAGACAGAATAAGCGTGAATGTACCTTGAAGTAAAAACTTCATGGTAATGGGGTATTGGAATATGGTGGTTGGCTATAAAATATAAGTTAGGTAAATCTGTAATTGAACCATGAAAGATTCAAGAGAGATGAAAAGAATACATAGAGGATCTAAGGCAAATATTATGTCAGCATGCTTAGACATATAAAGATATCAATAATGTATGTAAGCTTAAGTCCGTGGATATTTGATTATGAGAAAAAAGGTCCATTGAAGGACTTGGAACCATAGAAGACTGTAGGGATATATACAATTCCTGCAGAGATACTGAAAGGTTCAGAAGAATGTTGCAGGAAGTATAATGGGAAAATTTATAACAGTCATGATTGTGAAATAGGGTGTAAGATTTTGTCAGATCAGTAACAATTCTCATCCCAAAAAAGGAAAATACAATTCGTTGTCTCGGGCGTGACTTCATGGAATCGACTTAACATAATGAAAAGAGAAACTTTATAATTCCACATAGATTTATTAGACGGACGACCCAGGTTTCGACGTGGCACGTCATCACCTGATGATGACGTGCCACGTCGAAACCTGGGTCGTCCATCTAATAAATCTATGTGGAATTATAAAGTTTCTCTTTTCATTATAAGGAAAATACAGCCATATTTGAGTGTTATAGAACAATAAGTTTGATTTTTCTCTTATTAATGGCAATATTTAGGATAATTGGTAAAGGATAGAGAGGACAAATTATTACTAAGGGATGATCAGTTTGGGTTCAGGAAGATACACATGTGATGCAACAGCAGAAAGGAGCTCTGTGATAGAGATGAACATAAGAGTACAAACAGGAGGGATGTATTAGATTTTTTACTTTTCAAGAAGGCATTCAATAGAGTAAATTGAGTAGAAGTAATGCATACACTACAGAAGATAGGAGAGAGAGAGAGGGTTGTTGGGAGAAACCCAAAGAAGGCCGGGAAAGTGGATGCGGAGCATTTGAATTGGGGATGGAGTGCTGAAGATTGTGATAGAGGGGCAGATATTAGGCAAGTAGAGTAGGGGTAGGAAAAGGATAGGACTGTTGGATGGAATGTATATAGTAATGAAGAACAGTTTATTGTAGAGTGGGGTTTAAGGTTTTGTCCTAGTCATATTAGACCTGTTGGTGTGCAGTCCATGTGCAACTAATACCTACCCATAACGGTAATAGCAGAAGTGGTGTCAGGATGGGAAGTATTAGTAAGAGAGTTAAGACAGGGGTGTCCATTATCACATTGAGGAATGACTGACATATCCATTGAGGAAATGGTAAAAGAAGAAGAACTTGAGTTAGGAATGAAAGTTGGTAGGGAAATCATAAAATCTATTAGTTTTTTGGATTAACCTGTTTTAGGTAACCAGTTACAATTATTGCTCTGAAAATTATAAAATCAGGGCTATTGGTATGGGATGAGAATCAATGTCAACAAAACAAAAGGTCATGAGGTTTCCAAGTGTGGGGGAATGAATGGGTGAATTCTATGGTTTTTGGGTCAACTTGATGGAATTTTATGTTGAAAAGTGAATAATAACAACTTACAAAGTTGTTATTATTCAATAGATGGGTGTTAGGAAAAGACTTGTAAAAGCATTGATATGCAGCATGGTTTGGTATTTTGTGGAAAAATGGTCTTTTAAGGAAGATGATAGGAGTAGGTGGGAGCCTTTTGAAATGTTGGTGTGAAGATGAACGGAAAAAGTAAACTGGACAGAAAGGAACACAAATGAAGAGACGCTAGGAATGGTGGGGAAGAATGGAGATCTGTGGGGAGAAATACAAAGGAGACAGGAAGGGTGAGTGCAGAGCATTTTCATTAGAGATGGGATATTGAATACTGTGATAGAGGATAGATGTTGGACAAACCTAGTGGCGGGAGGAAAAAGATAGGCATGTTGGATAGACTGAAGGGAAGAAGTAAGTATTCGGAATTTAAAAAGGATTTGTTGTAGTGTTGGGTCAGGTTGTGTTTTCTTTGGCGAGTCTAAGAAATTTATCGGAGTTCAGTTTGATCCAAAACACTTTAAACGGCAGAATACCTTATAATAATCAATTTCTCATCGGTATGCATTAGATTAACATTTTGAATGATGAAAGTGGCGGTATTAGACGCACAATAACGAGCGTCATTCATCTACTTAGAGTCAGTCGATCGGTCCGGTTAGACAGCGGTTCAATTTGAATTCCCGCGAATTTTCTGAAAGTGGCGCCTCCTTTAAATTTGATCACAGCATATGACAATTGACAGAATACCTGCGATTGCTGAAATTATCATGAAAATAAATGTCAAGCAAGGAATGCATTCATGGTCAAACTCAAAAAATTGTTTGGAAGTCGAATTGGTAGTTACGAAAAAATAAATATTTGGAAGTGTTTCAGTGATAAATATCGATTGTACACAATCTTCGAAACAAAATATTCCCTACCTGCCAGAAATATAGGATTAAGGAGAACAAACAAGTACAGTCACTGGCATAGATGCAAAAGGTTATCATTTTTTCGTCATCAGTTTCAACTTTAACACAACTTTGGAGACGGAATCTCCAGATCAATATAATTCTCAGGTCAGAGTTTGCTGCGTCAGATCTTCGCTACTTGTTACCTTTGAATACAATGCAGCTCTAGCGTAATTGTTATTGATATCTTGAATTTCAGCCACATCACAGCTTAATTACATAATTTCTTATTAATTTTCACATCCATGGTCGACATTTTACGAATAATGAATGTCCGTCCATTGTTACTCATCGGTCTCCTAAATCCGAACTCAAATAATTTCATTCACTATTAAACAAAACACAATTTAAATCTTTTCATTTGAACTTCAAATATAAATTCATTTCAGCCTCATACGATTTGACTGTGACAATCACCCCTTCCATATAATTTCGAGGTTGAATAGCGGTCGTTGAACTCAAGGGTTCAGTTTTCCTATACATACGGCGGACTGTTAAAGAGCAATAATTACCAAACACAACAAAAAAATTACTTAATTTTTTTCATAAGCCAATGTCAGAAAAGGGGTGATTCTTCCGTCTGCCTTAGTTCTAAGCTCCTTTAAAATGTCAGCTCGAAGTGTACGATAGCGACCTTTTTCTCCATTCTTATCTAGTCTTATTAATTGTTCCGTCACCCCACTTAAACTTTTTATCAAATTCGCTCGATCTGGCGAGGTTTACGATTTTCTCGTTCTCTGAGCATCCAACAGATCCTTTAAATTCTTCTTTACAGAATATCTCTTTGCCATGCTCCGACATGACAAATTGCTTCAATTTATTAATTGTCATATACTGCGTGATCACAAAATAATAAAAGAAGATGTTTGGGTAAGATGCGGTAAGATTGTTAATCCAGAGAAAATATTTTTCGATGAAAAAATTAGCGCCGACGAGAAGATAGATTGCAATGGACTACTGTTGGCACCGGGATTCATAGACCTGCAAATTAATGGTAATATCTAATTGTAATAATGTCATTGAAAGGATTTTGCAATTTAAGTTCTATTGTTTACATCGCAATATATATGTTGGCCAACAGGTGGTTTTGGGGTTGATTTCTCGAACGAAGTTGACAAAATAGAGCAAGGAGTGAGAAAAGTTGCAAAAGGAATACTCTCTCATGGCGTGACATCTTTTTGCCCAACTGTGGTAACATCTCCGACACACGTCTATAAAGAGGTAGTTAATTGTTTGTATTTGCTTATTAATTGGATGCATAAGAATCAAATCAATTTATCGTCCCATTTTCCAATTAATTTGAAAGGTGTTACCGAAGATCCGTAAACAACAAGGTAGTCGTGAAGGTGCATCTGTATTGGGAATACATGTTGAAGGACCTTTTATAAATAATGAAAAGAAAGGGGCTCATCCCAGCAGTTGCATACAAACATTGGATAAGGTCAGCAATAATGAACAATAATTTAGGCACCTATTTATTTAACCTTGGACTGCAAATAACGTTCACTTAAATTACATGATCATGCAAAGTGCTCTCATTATTTGGAGTCAAAGAGTATTGTGAGCTCTCACCAAGTACATTCTCAGAACGCTCAGTGAACATTTTGGGTATGGTTTCAGAATGTGAATGAATCCTGGACAGTGCTCTATCACCTCACTCCCAACCTGCTCTTGATATTTAAATAGACAATAGGGCAACATTCTGATTTACATGTATTCAGTACTATTCTTCTTTTTCTATCCTTATCCAGTTAACAAATTGATGTAAATAATTTCCATTGTGAAGCAATATGTGATTCTGGTGGCCTGGATAAATAACTAGCAGTAGCAGTTGCACATGAAGCAGTAGTCAGTTTCATGCTGTATGTGCTGAAGTAATCCCAAGATAATAACCACAGATTTCCGTATCCATCTATTTCCAGTTTAACCACATTCAAAAAATTTGAATTCCAGTGGCATGTATTCCCATCGAGGTTTATGGTAACATATGTAGTCCTTGAAATGATCAGTGAGGAGATTTCAGAGCCAGCTCAAATAAAATAATCGTTATACCAGTGCTAAAGTTATTAAAACAAATTTGTCTATTAGCACATTTTCCTTTCTTTTTCCTCCACTGGTCACGAGTCACACATTATGCAAGAAACATTAAATATTCAAAATCCACCCATAGAAGCCAAATTCTTGTGTTGAGAAGGGTTGAAATGAGTACTGGCAGTCAAACAAATAATGCACCTTATAAAGAAACCAGACCAAATACAATTACAAAAAATTCAGAACTTCGTTTTTTAGGCAAATACTAGTGACCAGTGAGCTGTTACAATTGGTAATATTTCTTCAGAGCAGAAAAATTCACAATTCACACCTCTGACGAAGCTGAAAATATTCTAGATGCTGAAAGTATTAAAATTTCATTTTAGACCTTAAAAAAGTACACCAGAAATTTAAGTAAATAATTAGTAACTGATTTACAAACCATTAGGAATTATAACTTTTTATAGTTACTGCTCAACATTAAGCTTGGCAAGTTACTCAGTAATATGTTCACTGAGTATTCTCAGAAATGTCTACAAATTGAATTGCCATTTCAAATTTCTGAGGGTTCAGATCCAAACTTGAAAAGGGTGAGCACAAAATGAATGTTTGTGGAATAGTTGAATGCAACCTAGGCATTAGTTAGCATTAGTGCTTTTGTATTATCAGATTTTAAATGATTCCTCATTGCTTTAAAATTTGATCTTTATTTGCATGATCTATGGTGCCATGAATGTAACGTGTGTTGATAAAAAAAAAGAAAGGATAAAATATACATTTGATAAAGAAATTCAATCAAGATAAAACTGCTATATTTGTGTTGATTTCCAACAGGGTTATGACAAAGTGCTGAATATTTATGGGAATATTGAAAATGTCACAATTATTACTTTAGCTCCTGAGCTAACCAATGCCAGCCAAGTGATTGCAGATCTGACTGCCAAAGGAATAACAGTATCACTTGGTAAGATTTGATGTATTGGTAGTATGCTTTAGGCAGGAGAGAGTTTATCCTCACAATTAATCATAATAACCTTTTCATTAATATTTCAATTAAGTATTTTAGGTTATCTAAAAGCATCAGTGATATATTTTCATTTACACAATTTGTCCTAGTTTGCTAAATGAGAGAGCATGTATTTATAACATAAAAAGTTGCACACAAAGTAAGTAACCTTTCATCCTCAAATGAATATATTCAAATATTGCAGAGTTATTGTGATCTGAGAGCATTCATCATAAATCCTTTGTGCATGGAAAACAAACCTTTTTCGAGGTTTCATGATACTAAAATCATCAGTTATACCAGCTAATTATAGATTAAAACTTTTGCTCTACTGTGTTAACTTCTGTGTAAATTCCTAAGTGTTTAGTATTATGAAATAGTCATGATGTACTAAACACTTTAACTTAAACTCAGAAATAAGACAAAAAAATGGTCACAGTTCCACATATGTAATTAGAGTAGAATTATTATGCGAAAATGTAAATTTATTTTACTACTTCTACAACTTTTATCAAATTCTTCAATGACTATAACTGCCTTATATTTAACTCATGAAGGCAGTTATAGCATGAAATTTGTCCTTCTGTCCATGGGCATTAACATGGCTGATGATGTCATGTGAGACCCAATTTTCAGGGGTACATGTACATAAATTAGAGATCACATGTGGGGACTGATTTTCGTTTGATCAAGTCCAACTAAGAATGCGACCCATTGAAAGGAGTATATTATGTGGTTTATAATCAGATGTAAACAGCTTACTAGGGTGGAGGAGAAGAAATCAGTCCTTTCTAATATCTCATTCCCTGTAATCTTTCTCTTCTGAATTGCCCCAATTATCTGAAATGGACTAGATTCACCTGTGCATTGGGTTTGAGTGTCTGCCCTCTTTTCCTGAATGAACTATGTCCTGCAATCTTGATAATCCTCTAAATCCATGATTATAGTGCACTGAACAAAATAATATTAACCATACTTGTCGAAAATTCCACATTTAAATTCGTGAATTTGAGTCTCTCCCAGCCTAAAACTACGTATTGAAATGAAATTATTGACTTGGTAATACCACACACTACAATAATTGCATTTCAGTATGTCATGAAAATTCCATATAGTTACGCCAGAGACAACAAATTATTTTTAAATTGCATATCATCGTGAAAACTGCCCTTAGTGTGTTTGGTAAGGGTCTTGTCACTTAGAAAGGAAAGAGGCAAAGAAAAAATTATTCTAAATGGTATCTTAGAAATCCTGAGCATTAGTTTCCGAAGCATTCAATAGTCCTCTGTCACCTGATACATACATAGTGGACAGGTAAACCACATCTCATATCTTTCTCAATATCTGAAAGATAAGCTAATATCTAATATTAGCATCAAGTATGACTTTCCCTATAAACTTTAATTAACTCATTTAATTATTTATTTAACTTTGAACTTGGACTATTGATCAAGAAATTTAGCTTTTGGCTGTGCATTTCTGGCTTAAAATGTAACCACAGAAAATATGTAGTACCACACTTTGCAAACTTTCATAGTAGCAATTCAGCCTGTGAATGTTGAATTGGTGAGTCAAGGTAGAGATCACCTAGTGCCAAGCCCATTGTGATAAGTGGTTCTGATTCTTTTCCTTAGGATGTTTGTTTCAACAACAAACAAAAAAACACATCTCTTGGCTATGGCTAGATGTTGCAGCTGATATTTTCAGGATTTGAACCAAAGACCATCCTGTAGTAGTCAATGCTATATTTCAACTGATTACCACATCTATTAGTTGGGGCATATTCCATCTTATTCAAAATGCATTTCCCAATGATAAATAAATCGCTTGCTTTTTTTATATGTATTTAAAATACAATGCATTTCAGAATTTGAATATCATAGTAACCTAAATATGATGTTCAGGTCCTTAAATTTAAATATGTTCGATTAATTGATTATTTTTTCCACCATGCCATATCTAACATGAGTCAAATGTTTTCTAAACGTTTCATTTTTCAAATTTTCAAAAAGTATATGCCTCCTAAAAGCT
Source organism: Hetaerina titia (assembly GCA_037158775.1). Classification (NCBI taxonomy): domain Eukaryota; kingdom Metazoa; phylum Arthropoda; class Insecta; order Odonata; family Calopterygidae; genus Hetaerina; species Hetaerina titia. Next base: position 81,895,559 of record CM073775.1, on the reverse strand, counting down.
TCATTATGTAAATGATGGGGGAAAATGGGCTCATGATTACTGGGAAGTAACTACATATATAATTGCCATTAATTTATTCAATGATAGGTTTACAAATATGGGGGTTCTTGAATTCCTTTTCAAGAGACCAAGTATGATGTTTACATTTATATTGAATGTAAAATGCATTAAAACCTTAAATTTTAGGACACTCGATGGCCAATCTTCATGAAGGAGAAATCGCAGTGGACCATGGTGCAAGTTTCATTACTCATCTCTTTAATGCAATGCTTCCCGTAAGTATAGAATTAAACTTTTTTTCCAATGGTTGGATTTTAATTATTGGGATCTCTTTTTGTAACGATTATCATCTTTTACTCTGGGAATCTCATTAAAAAGCCAATTTTATGCATAGGGATACAAACTTTTGCATTCAGGATACATACTATACTTCTGTAACGACTAAAAGCAACACTGCCTTCAAAAAGAAATGTTGATTCATATTCAGATGAAAGGAATTAAAAATTCCTTATATTGCGTTTTGTCATCCATTTAAAGGCAAAACAAAATCTAGGTTAGAATGATGAAAGATGTTTGGAGGCCTCCTTCCAGCTTTAATGTACATTTACAGTTCAAATTCATAGAAAATATAAAAATGTATTAAAATTTATGATTCTCGTGTCAGTACTAAAATAGGTTTACATTGGGTGTATATGCCTCATATAGCTCTGATAAATGGAAAATTTACCATGCCAATTCTCCATTTAATGATTTTCTTGGATATAAATCATGTGAGGCTTGCTTAAATTAGGAAATATAATCTCTCTCAGAGGTTACAAATTTTGTTGCGGAAGTTAGAAAGTGTGATAAGTATGGGTCAATGTGAGAAAAAAACAAAGGATTTGAGGTTTTTGAAAAGGAGGAAGGCTATGTTAAATGTTCAAATTGGAGCTAAAAAAGTGGAGCAGTTTACCTGTCTTAGAAGTGTTTTGGACCAAAATGATCTATGTAATAGAAGATTATGTCAGAAGAAGATTAGTGTTAAGCAAAGAAGATTTTACAAGGAGGAAGGAATTGATGACAGGGATATTGAGTAAGGATATTAAGGAAAGACTTGTTAAAACTTCAAATAAAGTGTGGATTTGTATGGTGTAAAAACATGATTATTTAAGCGATGAAATAAGCATAGATTGGAGCCTTTTGAGATGAGGATAAGGATAGAAAAGGTAAAATGGATGGAAAGAGACACAGATGAGGAAGTAATTGGGATTGGGAAAGAAGTAGAGAAAATCATTAAGAGAAATTCAAAGGAGGCAGGAAAATGGATGCAGAGCATTCTGATTGGTAATGGGATTAATAAAGATTGGCAACTTTCCACAAAATAACTCCACAAATTATTTTGTGGAAAATTGCCAATTTTTATTAATCATGATATTCCACCATATCACGCCTGAAATGTCTCTTTTTATTAATAATGGGATGTTGAAGATTGTGATAAAGGGGAGAATATTACCTATTGGAAGGAATTAAGAAAAGAAGGAAGTATACAGGGATGAAGAGGGGCTTGTTGAAGAGTAGGATATTGAGTTATGTTTTGTCAGGAGAGACAAGATAATTATTTAGTAGTTGTGTCCATCCAACACCTACCGTAACCGATAGATTATCTATAATAAAATGAAAGGTTTCCACAGTTGTCTACTCTTAGTGTTACTGAACTGCCCCAGATTTTCTCTTTTGGAATATCATCTCTTCATCTTGGACTGTACTGTTCCCTACTTCTTGCTGTCTGTTTGTCAGTGGCCCATTAGTTAAGAGTAGTTTGCTCCTGATGAGTACTTTTTAAGACTGTTAGCATCTTAAAATTAAAATGCACTCAAATTTTAAGTGGATGATAACATGATTTTTTCTTAAATTGAACTAAACCTTCCACTGACTTTTAATAATCAAACCACTTTACTTTTCCACATAAACTTAAATGAGTTTATGTGGAAAAGTAAAGTGAAGGAAGGGATTTGATTATTAAAAGTCAGTATGAAGATTTTCCACCAAGTTACGCCAGAAACTGTTTTATTTAAACCTTCCAATGAACGTTTTTAAAACTTACAAGTAAAATATTAGAATGCATTACAATAAAGTAATTTGATTAATGCTTAAGTCCTGTGAAGGACAAATGAATTGAATCAACCAATTTCATGACTGGAGAATTGCATATTGGAAAATAAAATACTTTATTTTCCCACATGTATTTTATTATGCACGACCTAGATTTTGACTTACGAAGTCATCATCAGATGAAGTATAGAGGACACACAGCTTTATATACAAGATGGAGAAGAGGAGGGGGGAGATGCTGGTAAAGTGGGAGGAGGGGAAGGAAAAGGGAAACTGGTGTGTGTGTATGAGGGGGAGAGGGTGGTTGGGTATGGCATTAGGGGGGGAGAGCGGGAATGGGAGGAATTCGTCTCTTTTGACATCTGCAGTCTTTTTCTGAGTGTCCCCATCCAGGAAACCCTCCAGCTAGCCAAGGAAATCCTTTTTCGGAAAGGGGTTCCATTTCCAATGATTAGTGAGTTGTGTTTGGTCCTAAAAACATGCGTATCCCAGAACTATTTCAAGTTCAACGACAAATAAGACTTACAAACCCATGGTCTGGCCTTGGAATCCCCTGTATCTCCTCAACTAGCGGACATCTATATGGACCAGGTGGATAGTGTTCTGTTCTTCTCTTCCAACAACTCGATGAAAAACAGTCTGTTGGCACCGTTATGTAGACAATATATTTTGTGGGCAGATTCACAAAGACAACTCAACAGCTTCTTGATATATCTAAATGCCTTGGACAAAAATATTAGGTTCTCAATGGAGAAAGAACTTAACGAGTCCATTAATACAAAAAATAATCAGGAATTGGACTTCTCCATTTTCAGGAAAGATACTTGTACAGATCATATCATTCGCTTCATGTAAAGATATCATTTGCCTCAAAAATTAGTGGCGTTCAACTCAATGGTCCACCGTTTGACTAGTATTTCCTTGTTCCCACAAAATACCCAAAAAGAACAAATAATAAAAATGATAGCTGAAAATAATGGTTTCTGCTCCCAATTAGCGGGAAAATTGTAACAGAAAAAATTAGAAAATATAGCAGTCACATCAAAGTCACAAAAGAAAATATAGCATTTTCAAATTAATCCCCATGAAAGTCACATTGAAATGGAAAGGATTCTCTTTCTGGAGAATTTATCTCGTAAAGTGAACGAGAACCTTCAAGAGAACAGAATAAAACCAGCCTTCTATTATAAAGGAAACTAAGGGAACCTTTTGCCTAACAGCTAGGACAAAATTCCCATCATGGAAATGAGTGGAATGCATATTATTATTACTTTTTATTTGCCCAGAGATCACAATACAAAATACCGGGTGGATGGTGTATGTACATGATATAAGGCACGTCAATAAGGAGCAAAGACACAGGCTCTAATTAAGATACAAAGAAATGAAATGGTGCTCACAGTTACATAATATATGACATAATGCCATGAACATTGGCTGTTACATGCGCATGAAATATCAATTAAGGCAATAATTGAATAACCAATATGAATCAGACCATGACAATTGCTATAAACAAAGAGTATAAACCTTCTAGTCAGGAATGTTGTTGAAATATTTATCAACCGAGTAGAACATATTGCGTTGTAGATATCTTTTTAATTTATGCCTGAATGCAGCAGTTCCCTTAGTTTCCTTTATACTTTTGGGTAGTTTGTTATATAATCTGATGCCCATTTCATTGGGTCCTAATTTCAATGCTTTAGTTCTAATATTCCCATAATGGATGTTGTTCCTTCCTCTGGTGTAGTGATGATGATAGGCAGAGTTAAGAGAATAGTTTCCAATGTTATTTCTAATATACAAAATTAAGAACATAATGTATATGCACGGGAGTGGTAGCAATTTTAATTCATGGAAATAGGCCTTGATGGGGCATTGTGAGGTTTCCTGGTAATTATTCTAATGGCTTTCTTTTGCATTTTAAAGATGGTTTGAGCGATAGCAGCTGATCCCCATAATATTATACTATAGGTTATATTTGAATAAATTTCCCCGTAGTATAAATTCAATAGTATACTTTTACTTGTAGTTTCATACAAGTGTCTTAATAAATAGCAAGTTGAACTGAGCTTATGCTGAAGGGCTTGTACATGCATATCCCAAGAAATATTAGCAGACAGAGAAATGCCTAGAAACTTACATTCCGTCACATTCTCAATTGATTGATCATTAATTTTTACCAGCAGATCATCTGTCGCTTTTTTATTGTGTGTAAAGTATACTATTTTACTTTTATTTACATTTAGATCTAGAAAGTTGTCTGTACACCACTTGTTTATTGCAAGTGGGACAGACTGTGATTTTTCCACAAGGCTGGGGTAAGTTTCTGTCGATATTATTACATTAGTGTGATCAGCATACAGCACTGGTGTAATTCCTTCATAATTCTGTAAGCAGCTAGGTAGGTCATTGATATATATCAGAAAAAGGAGTGGCCCAAGGGTTGAGCCTTGTGGAACGCCTTTGTTTACTCGGTATGCTATGGATGAATATTTTGACCCATCTACTGATAACACTACTTTCTGAGTCCGATTGTGAATGTAAGACTTCATCCAGTTTAGAGGAGTTCCTCTAATCCCTATTCTATTGAGTTTAATTAGTAGTCTATCGTGGTTTACATTGTCAAAAGCTTTTGACAAGTCAAAAAACATTCCAAGAGTTTTGCGTTTAGCATCTAATGAATTAAGTATAATATCAATAGCCTGACATATGGCGGTTGTGGTAGACCTTTCAGATCTAAATCCATGCTGAGAATTTGAAAGTAGGAGGTTTTTTTCAAGATAAGGTGCTATTTGCATGAACATGGCTTTTTCAAATATTTTAGCAAATGTATTTTGGACCGCTATTGGTCTGTAGTTGTCTAAATCGTTTACACAGCCATGGTTTTTATATATGGGCACTACTTTTGATTCTTTTAATTGGGATGGGAAAATCCCTTGTGCCAATGATTCATTAATTAAGAATAAAAGGGGTGCTTTTATGGCTTCAAAACAATGATGAACAACTTTACCAGGAATTTCATCAGGGCCTGTACTGAATTTGTTTCTGAGTGAGGAGACAATGGTTTTTAGATTGGTTTCAGAACAAGGCTTAGCAAACATTGATGATGGTGCATTTGCAAAAAGCACATTAGCATGAGAAGTAATTGGGCAAGGATCTGATACATAATGTTTGTTAAATTTATTAGCTAGAGATGAATAGCTTATGGCAATGTTATTTTCAGGATTACAAAGTTTGGGGAGAGCAAGTTGTAGATTTTTCTTACCTCTACACTCATTAATTATTTCCCATGCGGTTTTGGACTTATTATTGGAATTAAGTAACTTATTGTCATTGTAAGTTCTTTTCGTAGTAGAAATCAGCTTACAATAATACTTTTGAAATTCCTTATAGAGTAACCGGTGCTCATGATTGTTAGAACTTTTACTGGAGATAGCAAGTTTCTTAAGGATAGTTGAGTAGTAACGGATCTCGTCAGTTAGCCATGGCTTACATTTTGTTATATGGAATATTTTCTGCTGTATTTCTGGGAAACACAATTCGAAATTGTGTCTGAAAATTGAATAAAAGTAATTGAAACCTTCGTCTACTGACTTAAGGTCATAGACACTGTCCCAGTTTTGGGACTGTAGAAGGAGCAGAAAATGCTGCATATTTCCGTGGGTAAAGGACTGCCTTAGGTAGGTTTTATCATTTAAGCTCACCACTGGTTGGTTAATATCAATACTTATTTTCACCATACTATGGTCTGATATACCTAGGTCACTAACTGTTGTTGCTACTTTTTCTTGGTTGACATTGGTCACAGCATAATCAATTAGGGTGGCGGATGTGGGAGTGACTCTAGTGGGATTATTATTAAAACATTCCATGCCATAGGTTTTGAATAAATTCAGCAATTCAGATCTGTGAGGGGAGTCAACTAGGAGATTGCAGTTGAGGTCGCCGTTCAACGCAAGTATCCGGTTGTTTGCATATATAGTGCAAAAGAGTTGGTCAAGTTTTTTAATAAATGCATGAAAGTCCCCGGTTGGTGATCTATAGATGGAAATGAGCACGAGCAGTCCCACTGGAGTTTCATGGAAACACACTACACATTCAAAAGTTTTTTCTTCCATCACAGGCACGTTAATTGATTTAATATTACCCTTTATTCTACTATGAACGAATATGGCCACACCTCCATTTTTATGTGTGGTGCGGCAGAATGAGGACACTAGCGAGTAATTTGAAAGTGAGATAACCATTAGTTCGTCATATTTTAACCAATGCTCAGTAATACACAGGATGTCTGGTTCGCACTCGTTGATGGCCACTTCGAGCAGGTTCACTTTGTTCCTGAGGCACTGAATATTAACTTGCGCGATTTTTAAACGCTGCCTAATTTTAACTAACCCTTCGAGGAGGTCAGGCGGGGTTTCAGAAAAAAATATCTATTCACACAAACATGTTTCGGCCAAAAGCCGGGACTTTCCACTAAATTTTTTAGGTCTTCCCCAACGGATACACGAAAAGGTGTAGGTGCCTCTAGATACCTTCAGCTGCTCGATCTCAAAGTGCTTGCCAGGTATTTTACCTGATGTATAGTTTTTTACTGCTTCAATCGTCGTGTCTTCTTTGAAACGCCATGCGTGTATGTGAACCATTCTCGGTAGCCCGACTAAATAACTGTCAGAATTCGACGTCCCCACAATTTCTTCTGCATTTGGTTTCTTTGCATTGTATTGTGAGTGCTCTACTACCTACATTGGAAAAACCGGGAGGAAATTCAGTGAATGTGTGTAATAACACTATGTTTCAAAAAGAGAAATCCTTCTTCCCATTTTGCCAAGCATCTGATGGACATTAACCATCCAAGTGACTTTGTTCCTGAGATTCTACATTTGGAGAAAAAAGGCTTATGATTAGATACCTTGGAATGTTTGGAAATTTCCAAGAACAGGAAAGAACAAGGTATTTTCTTTTCCAATATGAATCGCTTCCACAAAGTAATGCCTCAAACCATTCTATTCATGGAATATAACCAAGTTTTCAATTATTAATGAAAAATAATGAGTTAAGAAGGAACAACACAAATTTCAATATTTTTCAAGCACTCCACAACTATGGTTTATTGTTACTAATTCCATCATCACTTTATTTGCTTCTCAGTTCCACCACAGAGATCCAGGACTTGTTGGCCTCCTCACATCTGAATCTATTCCAGCAGGTAAAACCGTATATTATGGCATTATTTCTGATGGAATCCACACCCATCCTGCTGCCCTACGAATTGCTCACAGAACTCATCCAAAAGGTAAAATGTCATGCTTTATAATCTTAAAAACTTTGTTGCGCTAGACAATTACAACAGATTTCCTTGGCATCACTCCATGCTTAACTTCATCTCTAATTCTCACTGCATTGCATAGTTTTCATGTTGATAACCATGTGTGATAGGTGTAAATGGAACTACACCTTAAGATGGTAACCTTGTTATTATTTGTTCTCTTGCACTATGATAATGGCTTAGTGTTAATAGGGTGCAATGCTCTGGATTATTATGAAAGTGTTCCTTACTAGGAGGAAGGCGGGTGAAGTAAGAGATGTGCTTGTTTGAAAACTTGTTTATAGATAATTTAGACTAGACTGGTACACTTGTGATCTTGATACACCAGTGATACAGATAGCAAAGTTCTAACCTCTGCACCTCATCCCCTTAAGAGTTATTATAAGTTTATTAAGAGATTATATGAAATATCTTAATTACCATACTTGTATTTATCACACATTGCCTTATGTATAATATTTTTAGCAGCCTTAATTTCCCATGTCTAATGGAAATTGTGCAGTTGGAATAAAGTTTAAAGTAATATCTTGCAATAATCCATAGCAAATAGACAGCTCCTGTCATGTCTTTCCTTATTTACAGAAGGAAAAAAATGTCAGTTACAAGGATTGGTAGAAACTGTATCTAGAATTGAAAAGCAAAATATGCATCAAGGGTAATGGTTGAATGAAGAAAGTCACGGTATTGATGTCATGCCATATATATCCATAAATTGCAGGATGCCTTTCTTGTATAGAGACATAACAAAGTCATTGAACTTATAATGGAAATGTTTGGATGTTTCTTCAAATGCATATTACATGAAAGAAATTACATTATGAAAGTTAAATAACCCATTATCAGTTGGTGAAATAACTAACTGCTCAGACCCTTCCAGCATTTCTTGAACTTGGTTATATGATAGCCCAATCCATTTTAAAGACCACAGAAGGCCAGATTGTTAACATCCTGCAGTTTATTGTAAATCTGAATTAGTTATGGATGAAAAGATCACCACTCTAACCTTCAAATTAAACAGAGATAAAACTATTGACGAAGTAAAATTCTCAAATTATTTGTAAACGAGTCATGTAGGAACACCCCAATTCCAAACTCTTTCCTATGGCTGATGTTAAAAGTAATTGTGTATTCTGTAATTATCCAATGGCTAGGTTTAGTGTTGGTGACGGATGCCATCTCAGCAATGGGGCTCGAGGAAGGGACTCATCGTATCGGCCAAATGGCCATCGAAGTCCGAGACGGCAAGGCATTTGTAGCTGGGACAGATACTCTATGTGGAAGTATTGCTACAATGGACAGATGCGTCAAATTCTTTCAGGAAGCGACCAGTAAGTACGGCGGTAATAACACGAAACAAAGACTAACTATTACTGAGGGAGTTGACTGCACGATTTAAAAATCAAGCAACTTTAGTGATGAAACGCTAAATTAGATATCCCGAGGATCGCTCCTATTTCATGTACGACAAATTGGCTATTTTCTAGTGAAAAGAACGCAATAATTAAATGGAGTTACCGGTGTCGTCAACCCCGTTTCTACCATGGAATTGCAACTCTACTGAACTACCGGGAAGAATAAACGTCCCAACCCTTGGTTTACGCCGTAAAAGAATTTTTAAAAATCTTTGTGGAAATGGTGCCATATTTTGCCCTAAATTATTCGCAAGAATTGGCCCGTCACACGACTGTACAAAGCAGTTATCACCCAAAAAGAAATTGCAGGCTAATGGCATGAATAGAGAGGAACGAATGCCCTCCATATGCCTAAACAATCCATTAAAATATTAATAATAAAACGGGAATGAATGGTTTTAGGAATATCGGTATCTAAATAACATGGTAAATCTAAGTGCGCAACTCAAACACCTCCGTAACTGGCCTTATTGTTTTACATGAGTATCTTGTGCAAAACCTACAGCCGTTTGTTAACTGTGGTCGTTTATAGTTTAGTAAAAGAGATGTGTCACCAGTTTGTCTCCATGACCAAGACATCGCATATTTTTAGAGACGGAGCCAAAGTTAAATTAACCCACCGAGCATCAACATCTGGTAAAATCCTTCCAGCAGGACTTATACGCGCGTACTTAAATAGTTAGTTAATAATTAACACGAATATGCTCCAAAGGATAAAACAAATGAATAATGAAAATGCAGCGGGTCAGGGCTAGAAATCAATGAAGCCCCTGCAGAGAGAAAATTTCGGCGGCGATAATCTCCGAATTACAGGATTAATCCGACACGCAACCGCAAACCCAGCTCGATGACCTTCATTTAGTCGGCACACAATTTTATGATGCTATACAGAGTAGTAAAAGTACGGACCCCAGCCAAATTTGCAAACGTCGAATTCAAGAAACCCTGTGTCATTCTTAAACACGGCATCCCAATGAGCGCGAGGTCATTAACTCCATTATGGATATCTAAACACTCGGAACCGTGCCGCAGGCCACCCTTAAAGCACACAAACTAGCTCGGCCTTAATCACTAATAGGGCGGAAAGGCAACAAAAATTCTTCCTGGTTAACATTTTGAGTGCTTTCTCACAAATTCTAGAGATAAAACGTCTCAAATTAAAATTCTTCCCTACAGCATGTTCCATGGTCGAAGCTTTGGAAGCAGCCTCTTTGCATCCCGCACAGGCAATAGGGATTTCCAAGAACAAAGGAACCTTGAACTATGGAGCAGATGCCGACTTCATACTTATCGGAGACGGATTCGAAATACTGTCTACCTGGATCGCTGGAGAGTGCGTCTTCGAAAAAAAAATCTTGTAGCCCCGAATTCATGTTAAACATTAAATAAAGGTTTCCATTAAACACACCTGTCTATTCATCAGATTCTGTATTTTACAATTAACTGGAAGATACAATACTGTGACATGGACCTTAAGAAAGAGTAATATATAATTACTCACCACTTATTGAAAACGTACCAATTACTGATACCTCTGAACAAATTATCAGTATTAATTATTTATCAGGACTAAACAATGACTGAATGTCACAAGGCACTTATCACACCACTGAACCAGTCCAACTGGCCACTGAGTCAAAGCACTCTGACACCACTAAATGGAAAATACACCAGGAAGAATTTTGGATAAGAATTTGACACAAGTATGAAAATTTTCCTACAGTGGACCCAATGAAAATACATATTTATGACAATATTTCAATTGCATCTTAAATATTACAAACTAAAACCATGACAACATTAAATAACTACTATGAACAGGGTGTGCGAAATTACCAAATAAAAATGGCCAATTAGCAAAAATCGTGTATTACCACACGGAAGTAGGTGCTTACAAAATAATATTTCGTTTAAAAGTTTTATTAATCCCTATGCAATACAAACACTGCCTTTCCCATGATAATGAGAACAGAGCATTTGCTATGAGTTATGTTAAGTGCCAAACCGTGGCATCCCAACAGTAAATTACTAAAATTAAAATTAACAGTACTGCATTTCTGAATTAAAAGTGTCTACTTTAATTTACACATAGAAAGAATGATTTCTCCAGCAGCAATACATTGGTTTCTCCTTCCCTCAGTCACGTAAACAAATTTTGCCAAGAAAAAGGAATGTTTTTGAATGACACCCGAGAATAAACATGAAGAGGCAGTCACACAAACTGGCACTACCCAACTCTTAAAAATTCAAAGGTGCACAATTTTTAAGTTCACAACTTCAGAGCTCCACCAAGGTCCTTGATAGTGTTTTGGCAGCTTCAATACCCTCTTCCACGAAGCAGGATATGCACTCGCACCATAGTAAACATCTTGCAGCAGAACAAACAACTCCACACCAGTAAGTAGCCTGTCATTCGTCATTCCTATCATTGAAATACGACAGCTGAGGAGCGAATCACCAATCTATTCTTATAAAGGACACGAACAATAAAAAAATCATGAACCATGAAAACGATACTGGCAAACACCAAAGCTCACAGCAGGTACACAAGAACACACACACTTACAGATAAACCTGATCTCAGTCTGATTGAAGAGGGATATAGTTAAATGGCGGAGGGGAATTTGTGGGTCACAGGGCATCCCGCAACTTAAGTTCAACCTGTTTGGAGTAAAAAAAGGAAAAGTGGCACAAATGAACAGGGCTTTGGTGGTGGCCAGCCATCATGTTAAAACTTGGAACCCGTAAACCAACTCCCTGACAAAGATGTATTCACACAACTGGCTGGATTGAAAAGTGTCAATTTACAGTGAGCCTGACATTTAAAAAGGGTCGGAATTAATTAGGGCCAACCCAACCCATTAGTCCCGGCAGAACAGACCTTGGACCTGTCCACACGGTAACTCGGGCCGGCCCGCCGGAAGCCAGGTCACAAGGGAACCGTCGGTAAGTACGAGCAAAGACCCAAGTTACGTACACTGGGTTGAGAATGAGATGATTAAAGTATGTCTGCTCTTCCCACAACAATGAAACTCTGCTTTCAACCCTTTCTTAGTCTCAGAAGCTACTGTGCACACCCTACTCGTCATCATCCTCATCGTCGTCATCTCCATCCTCTTGATCATCATCGTCATCTTCATCCTCACTGTCAGCCTTTTTGGCCTCGGCCCTACCTTTCACAGGTGAAGTGGGGAGAACCTTAGCCTTCTTATAAGCAGTCATCTCCTATTAATGAAAAGAATAATTAATTTAGTCTACTGAGATTATCAAAAACACATACACAAAAACACATGAATCTCTTTATATGGAAAACCTTTCGAACCTTGTCATATCTAGCTTTATCTTTCTCTGCCATGGCCTCATACTTGGATTTAGTATCAGGATCAGCATCAGACCACTTTCTTCCAAGTTCCTTGGCTATATCACCAACACCATACTCTGGATTGGATGCCTTTACTTTTGGTCTTTCATCATTGCAGAACCAAAAAAATGCGGACCTGGGAATTGTGGAATGAAAATTACAGTAATATAACAAAATGAAATTTCAACATAAAATGAGCGTAACAAAAACTTATACATACAAAGACCGCTTCGGAGCATTAGGATCCTTGAACTGCTTCCTCTTCTTCCCGCGCTTCTCTCCCTTTGGCGGTTTGTAATCTTTCATTTCCGCCTCATAACGTTTCTTGTCATCATCGGCCATTTCGTGGAACCTCTTCTTCTCTTTGTCAACCATTCCCTTGAGTTAGGAAAAGCAAAACATTGATTCTCCACTTGTAGGGGAAATTGGGGAACGAAATAATAAACGCCGTATTTCAATGAGCTTACCTTCCACCTTTCAGCACACTTCCGTGAAAATTCGGCAAATACGACATTTTCATCGGGATGCCTTTTCTTATGTTCTTCGCGGCAAGTTTGCACAAAAAATGCGTAGGCGGTCATACGACCCCTCGGTTTAGCTTCAGCCTTTGCACGGGGCATCCTTCCACGAATCTGAGGAAATGGAAACCATGTCATTGCATAAAAAGAAATTTATATATTTCATCTGAAAAAAATAAATAAAAATTATCCAACATCATCGTGGAATGTTGCTATTATATACAAAAGGCGTGCGCCATGAGAAATTAAAGACATTTAAAAATGCAAGGCGGCGGCAGGAGAGCGTCCTGTTTGTAAATTGACAGATGGTGCGAGCGACAACAGCGAGAAAACGACTAACTAACACTACCTCATTCGGGCATTGATCTAACCACTATGAGAACCTCAAATGACCAAAATCACACACCATTGTGGGATTAGTTTTCGGGTACCACCATTGCGTCGTTGAGGTTGCGCTCAATGCATCCATCATCGGAACATTCCCGGGCTGGTAAGCGGCACTCCCGTTGCCGTGAACTTGAGCGAACGGTGGTTGATCGGCTGATGCACATGCCCCAGTATCGACACGATCCGGGACTTTGCCGTAGAAAAGGGAGTCGCGAGCTGCCTGTTCATTGCCGATGCCAACGAAATCAACAACGCTATCGGGTCCTGTGAGGCCATCCCCAGCTGCCATGGTTGCCCCGACGCCGGGGAGCCCAGAGGCCACCGGAGCGGACGGCCACCACACGGCCTCCTCCCTTGCGCCCCACTGCCCCTCCGACATTATAAGCCTCGCTTACTCGAGGCCACCTCGAATTTTTAAGTCCCTAAGATGAACCTGGGGCTTGCTTTACCAGTGCTCGACTGCCCCAGCAATGTTGCCAAACGAGCGCGTCACCCCTGCGGCACAAAGAAAACCAGCCAATCGACTAGGCAAACCGCCGCCGCTTTGTGTGCGCATCGTCCTGGGATGATGAAAGGGGGGGAGGGGAGGTGGGAACCGAGCGTAATGCCTTCCGCGGGCACCAACGGCCACAACCAGAATTCGTTACACAATTATTCCAAGTTTATTCTGAGGTTAAAATTGGTGAAAATACAGCGCAAAATATAGAGAATAAACCTTCGCAAAGTATCATACTGGGATTTTTGAAGGTCCGACCGCTACGAGCATATGTGGCAAGAGAAATTATATCGATTTCTGGCAATAAACGTGTATTAAAAAATAGGGTGGCGGCGTTGGGAAAACATGGCAACGTAGCCTTCAGTGACGCCTGACGAATGCAACGCCCTCAACACGCAGCGGTGTAGACAGAAGTAATGATCGGGTAATAATGGCGATTAATAATAATTCCCTTACGACAAGATTAAAAAAACTCATTACCAGGTATAAAAATCGGGAGTGTCACAATTATCAAACACCCCCAAGTGACGATAAAATAGGTTTTATTAAAATGAGGTGGCTAGTAAACTACGATCAATAATACGCGATAAGTTAATAACAGGCAATTTGCCTCCTGGAGGATGCATGAAGTTTGCATTAACATACGAACAACTTTCGCCTGGGAATTAAAATGCAGCTGTTTCACTAAGCAGTATTTAAACAAAACCTCACATTTATAGTTACCTGGCGGGTGCCTGGAGAAAATGGCTACGCAAGACAAGCAATTTTATAACACATGGTACTGAATTTTAAATAAACACCTTAAAAGCACGTAAGCAAGCTACCACAACATTTTAAGGTCTCTAAATGCCAAATAGGCAACTTTTAAGTCCAAGCAACTTAATCGAAACTTTCACTTAACCGCCATAACGTAATAACCCAAAACTCATAAATTCATCGCGATTAAATTATGCAAATATCTTGAACATTACTTGAAGCACCAGAAAATACAACGCTACATCGCAAATTTTGATGAAAATACTCATATTAGCCACATTTCGACCAATTATTAATTATGGACTTTTAACCACTTAACCGACAATGCCCTTTTTTTCGTTCCATAAGTTTTCACGACGATTAATATAAACTTAAGTACCTTAAAACACTATATTTTCTCGTTCAGACAGCTTAAAACTAATTTTAGACCAAAATATAAACGAAAAATTCAGATTGGAAGTCACTGGAATAAGGTGATTTTTTCGTTGTAAAATTTAGCAAAAATACAGGTTACGACCTTCAATTCCCCTTCCCGCCATGTTCAAGGAAGTTCCCGAACGCCATTTTGTATTAATAATAATTCCAAAAAATTCCTAAATTCATTTACACTTAAAACTTCCACACTCGATACCGTAATGCTATACCCATATACCTGGCCTGCTCCATAGTAACATATACAGCGCAGATGCTGGACGGTTGCAAGTGATGGGGAGGTAAAAATGGAAACAAAGAGATAGATATTTACCGCCAAATTTCGATTCCGGCCTTCGCGTCAAGGACTAAGAAGAGTTAAATAAAGAAAATAAACAAACGTTTAAATCACCAGTGGTGTAAATACTGTACTTTGAAGTAAAATCTTCCAACCGATGTCCTTGGCTTGCTTTCTAAGTTCAAAATCTCTAAACGTATAACTCTGGATTTACGCCAAGTAAATAATTCAATACTATCTCATTAGCTGATTTTACTCATGCAGTTTCAGTAACAGTAATTAAAAACATTCTCTCAAGTAACATTAATTAATAATCTAAACGCGTCTCCGGCGCTTGCTACAATACATTTCTTACGGCGGCCATTTCGGTGACGGTTATACGAAAGAAGCATTTAGACAGTTTTCGAAAACTTTGTTTGAAGCCTATCAATAATTTCTAAGTTATGAAACTCCAACATAATAAACATTACATATTGATCTTTTAAACTTCACCTTTTCAAGTTCTGACACTGCTAATTTCAAATGAAATGAAATAAACTCACTTACCTCGATCTCTCCCGTAGTATGTTAAGGATACAGTTCTAAGAGAAGCGCGACCCACGCCACTTATGCGGTACAGGGATGAACATAGGGAAATTTTGAACTTCCTCATTGGCTAATTTCGGATTGGCCGCAAAATTTTCACCAATCGTAAGTCGTCTTTCCTGAAATGAAAGCGTCGGAATTATAAGCCAATGGGGTCATCTGTTGCATCTATTCTAGTCGCGGGCTCAGAGCTGTTAACAGGGAGCAGACGAGAACGGGCAAATAACTTTCGAAAATAATTGACGCAGAAATACGTATATTTCCGTTAAAGAAACGCCATTCTTCTGTATTCAGTTTTCCTTGTCTTGTGTTGTCCTATTACCATACTTTGGATCAATGTTGTGAAGGAAATTCTGTGGTGCTGCTGCTGGCGTATTTAGTTTTACCGAAATCAAAATTTGTTTGTTAGGTAATCGGGAGAGTAGCTAAGGAATGAGAAACTACTTAGTTCATCTGTGTAGTTCAGATTTTTGGAAGATATCATGAATTTTTTGTGATCAGAACAGACTGCTTGGAGGCAAATACCCCGAAAGTGCACAAACATGAACGTTTTGGAAATGTGCATTATTTTCAGCTAATAAAACGGGAGCCACTTGTTTGTTATGAATGAACATTTACAGAGCACTCTTTCTAACAGGTAAGAGGCAGTGCATGATTGTGTGTGTCTCATGCACTTGTTAAGGGTATTAAGAAGGTATGCTCTTTCGGCAGATTGAAAATGAATGGATTTAGTACTGGGGAAGAGGACTCGCACGGACCTCCTGACCAAATATGTTGTCTGGTGGACGATGGAGACCGATGCTTACGACCCGCAGGAAATGCATCATATAGTAAAAGAATTCAAAAAACTGTTACGCAGCGTCGGCTTAAACTTCAATTGGACCATTCCGTAAGCTTTTTACATGTATTTCATATCGAAGCGGAATCTTATATCCTTGAAACACGTTGAATTACCTTTTTCCAGGCGAGGCATATATATATTTGTGACTACCACAAAGGCGTTATTCAGTCAGCTCGTACCAAGAGAAGAAGAAAGGACTCCGAAGATGATTCCAACGAGACTGACACCGATTTGCCTGAAGTGGATTTATTCCAATTGCAGGTGAACACCCTTCGTCGTTATAAAAGGCATTACAAAGTTGCGACGAGGCCGGGGTTAAACAAAGCTCAACTTGCTGACGTAAGTGATACTGTTAGTACTGAACCTGGATTTATATTTGTGCATATGTTAAGTGAGAAACTCCTGCTTTTCTTTACAGACCCTGATGAAGCATTTCAAAACAATTCCTGTACTCGAAAAAGAAGCGCTCACATTCTTCATCTATATGGTGAAGTCAAATAGTAATAAGTTAGATCAAAAGAATGGCATAAGTGGTGACAACACCTAAGGAAAGGCTGAAGTTGTGGATTTTCAATGCAATATAGGAATGTATTTATAATTGAGGTGTTTTTGATTAAATAAATCACATGAAGACATCGCCCCGACGGAAAGGCAAGTTCTGAAAAACTGGTCTGAGTTGATGAATACATTTATTAATAGGGTCCATGTGCTGAATCGGGTATTATTGGTGGAAATATTTTCATTTCGAAGTAATTAATCTCCACCGACGTCTTTAAGAATGTGATTGTTATTTGCTGTCTCCTATGGAGTTCAAATTGCCAATTTTTAATGTTATTTTTACTATTGTTTGATTTTAAATGATGATTTGTTATTTAAATAATATTGGTGTTGATCGGAGCGGATCTCCCGTCGACAAAATCGTGCATTACTCTATCTTACTTAGTATGTATATTTGTAATTATTTACAGATAGAGATTTTTATTAAAACTTAAAACATTATTTTGGTCTTAATTGTTTTACCCACTTCTCTTCCTGGTATGTTTCATTTGTGTCTTGTGTATAAAATAGCGGAAGTTTGTTGTTTTGGCCTTGCACAGTTATCAGACGAGCTATTGATATAAATGGGGAAAGGCGCCAGAAGTTAGGTTTTCTAACAAATACGTTTTTATGCCGTTTTTGCATGGAAAATTCGGGCAATTTATTCAGTTAGCTTGCTGTGACTATAAATAACTGTTATTTTCATAGAGCCTTCTACCTATTTGTAATTTTCTTGTTAAGTATTAAAAAATCGCCAGTCTGTGCTCAGGTAATTTTCCAGCTGGCGATTCTGTAATATTCGAATATAGGATTTCGATCAGTTTTATATAATTAGTAATCTTTGTTCAGTATTTTTTGTTAAGAAAGCAGTATGGGGATGGGGGATTAAATTTAGTCCAACCAACTCAGTTAACTAGTAAGACTTTTGAATCGTATATTTATCGGTTTCTGGCAAATGGTGTACTTTTTGTGGAGGGATCTCACATAATGTGTAACTCAAGAGAAGCTTATTACAGGGATTGTCCATTCTAAAAATTCTGCTGGACCTGAATACTGAATCTATTATTTGATCAAGAAATATGTTGGTATTCTTAAATGTCAATCATTAGGTGGAAAAAGAAATTAACTGTGGGCCTCAAGAACTATTCTCAAGGTAAACATTGCGGTTAGAAATCTCGCATTTGGGCATATTAACAGCCTGCTCTTGACCAGTAAAGTCGTGAGGTATTGCCAATTTTAGGTCACTTTTATTTTATGTTCGAGTTTAAAATTCTGATATGAGCAAGTGAGTAGATGTCAAGGAATTAATATCATGTTATACATAATATAAACTTCACTTCTGAATCTTGTTAATTGGCCTCATAAAGACAAAATATTTTGCTTGAATTTTGTTTAATTTTTTCCAAAATGCGAAAGTCTCTTTTCCTGCGTTAATTTGAGTTTATAAATAGGCAATCTTAGAATGTGGACAGAATATGTTGAATCTGTAAATATTTTTGTAGAGAGAAGATAGTCAGTGAGCAGAAATTTTTGCAAGCGTATACCTCACAAATATTAGCATCAGAAGTTTTATGTATGTTCACAGATAAATACCTGGAATAGGGCCGTGACAGTTTTGGCATATGTTGGAAGAGAGTAACCATCCCCGACTTTGTTATGTAATTCATCAAAACTAAATAATTAGATATTTTAGTACCCTAGATACGTAATGCTCAGTAAATCTTGAACTTGAAATGTGAAAGTGGACGATTTTGAGAAAACTGCAGGCCTAATACTTGATCAAAAAGTGAATCAACGATTTTGAGTGGAGCCAAAATATTTTCAAAATCTTTTTATCAAGACAGAAATTTTTTGTATAAATGATCTCTCGATTCTTCACTGCCTATATCCAAACATTGTTCAGGAAAATATTTATTTTATACGAAAAATATAATCCCTGTTCATAAGTTTAAATGAGATTGCTTTGTAAGGAATTCTCTGACATGATATACCTACATTTCAGCCTTCACAATCAGCTGAAGAGATCTGTAGCATTAAAAATTCTGCACCTAACTGTGGAACATTAGTTAAAAGTTCCTGTTCCTTTTGAATCGACATTCAGCAAAGGAAATAGCAATATTTGGGGAAGAGAGTCATATAAATGTGTATGGACCGAGGTGAGTTTGCCAGAAACAACACCAATTGATGAAGGAAGCATGAAAAATAAAACACTAAGTGGTGACCAAATATCTACAACACAGGTTGCAAGTTTTTCTCTTGAACTCAAAGGATGGTATGGAGTGATGTTGCAGGCAGATTAATGTAAGCCATATTGGGTATGGGATCTGACTTCCTGGACTCCATTATAATGACCAAATGATAACAATGAGAATGAGATATACCATCGTTAGAATCTCTGTACCCGATGCCGATATTAGCAGGCTTTGGTGTTAGTGTACATGAAGGGAATCAACAAAATAATGCAGGTAAGGATGACTTAATACTGCGAAGTAAGATTTAGTTTGGTTATAAGTTTTGGGAAATTGTCCTTGATTTACTCATTCATTAATTTTGGCTGCGCAATGCAATGGGCGTCTGCTTACAGTACATACTATCCAGTTGGGTGGAAATAAAACTTGTTTCATGCATATAAAAATTAAATATAGACATAAGTACACAGAGATGTTTGGCTGTTAAGTGCCATACAGCCGTACGATGAAATATCTGTTTACTATTTCG
The DNA here is from genome assembly GCA_037158775.1 of Hetaerina titia. Lineage (NCBI taxonomy): Eukaryota > Metazoa > Arthropoda > Insecta > Odonata > Calopterygidae > Hetaerina > Hetaerina titia. The sequence continues at coordinate 81,875,816 of CM073775.1, read as the reverse complement.
TATATGAATCTTCAGTGGATACATAGCTTCTTGAAAAGTTATTTTTGATTCAGCAGAAGAGCCAGTGGATAATGGGAATGATGCTCAACAATGGAATTGTTTGATTATACAGTCAAAAATAGTTCCGTGAAGCTCCATGTGTAATCAACTCATTTAAATCTAGCAAGCATTTTGTAATACTTACAAATGGCAAATGTTGTCACCAACTCGGCGAATTAATACACATTATTAATGGAATTGAGTGAACAGCAGAAATAACATTGTTACAAATAATATGAATAATCAACTAAGTTCAAAGAATGTGTACGGAAATTTCTTGTCAAGAGTTGAACTGTAACGTCATTTAATACAGAATTTCAGTCCGTTTGGATTACGTTTCCAAACTGTTGTTTCATATGTAAGGTTTTCAAAATTACGGGACGTGATTGATACTTGGGGAGAGCTAAAATGTTTCATTAATTACGTAATTGACTGATGTTGCCAATTCTTAAGTCGTTGATTGCATGGAATCGGTTGAGTGAATATGCACCGAGATGTTTTGGAACATTCAAACTGGTCACCACTTCTCAGGAAATAGAAAATAACTAGTTTTATGGGCGGAAGCAATAAGGTGGTCTTGACATGCGTATTATTAACAAAAAAACGGTAACTTTTTTGGAATGAAATAAAATATACAAGTACCATATCCTATCAGGCGGGAGTTTTGTTTACAATTGCAAAATATCAGAATGAAATAATTAAAATTACGTATGAATGCCAGCTCCAAAGAAAATGTATGAAAAAATAATGAAGCAAGTATTAGGTCATATAAAATCCTAAGACTTTTGATGTGCATTATTTAATTCAACGAATACAAATCAATACTCTCAACCCACCATTTTACATTATCAATCCCATAGCCGGAGATAAACTGAATTCCGCCAACAAAAAGTTTGCAATGGTAGATATGAGGACTAAAGGAAGCAGAGGATAAAGAGTGATAATTTGCTGACTTAAAATATCAAATTTTACATATTTTCACCGTGAAAAAGGTAATAATTTACATTTCGAGGCCGTGAGCAAATAGCACCTATGTTATTATAAAATGTTTCATTTCGCCCCCTATTCAGACATGTATCATAAGAGCATGCTAGTAGGCAACGCATAAGAATTTTATAACATAATGCAAATACGTGAACCACATAACTTCAATTGGTAAATGACTCACAAATTACATTTTCACGAGTTTGTTGTGACGTTACCAATAATTCGTATTCCGCTGTTCGTGCTTTCGGAATTTCATTGGCGCTGAATATGAACTTAATTCTCTTAAAAACGGATATTTTTATTTCTCCAAGTTACAGTTTCCAAAAATTACATTGCATTACCAAAAAATAGGTAATCTCTGCTATAGAGTTTGCATTTGAATAATTAGTCTCCAAATCAGCCTTCTGTCGTGTTATTTAAAATACCTGGCCTTTAAACCATGTAAGCGCAGAGAATAGTTTTCATGAATTATTACCTCTATTCTTAGACCTTTTTAACTACTGTTTTCCTATGACATTTAAAGGGAAAGTTTCAAGAAATATTTTTAGATAGGTGAAATACTATTCAAAAGATCTAGTGAATATGAAGAACGAGGTCATGGTCCCACATAATTCATCCAATGGTTCAGCTGAGGATAAGGTTGTCACATTACGAAATAATTATGAGTGGGATATTGTCCAAGCAAAACTACAACCTGTATATTCAAATAGTGATCTAATTAATAAGGCTAAAAAAATGTTACAGCATGAAAAATAATTATCTATTAGAGAAATAACAGGATGGATAACTAGTCTTGCATTTTCAACCAGTGATTTTGACCAGTTTTGAAGTAGTTCCGCTAAGAAAGAAGCAAGTACCATCATTTCCATAAATGCAACAACTCCTGAATTATTTTTAAAAATGCGTCCACCGACAAATGTATTAATCAGGATGAAAGCTATCCCATCAGATATTTCTCCAGTAATAAAATTATCTGCAAGTATTCATGTATATTAAGTATAAAATGACCTTATGAAAATGAACAATTCTTCGTATATGTCTTCTAACATTGGTTTTAGTAATGTCTGGAATAGGATATTATTATTAGGTAATCTACCAGTTAGGGTAGGTTTTTGATGAATACAGCTACCAAATGAATATCTTGTTTCTCCTAACAAAACAAACCCAACATCCTTCTGTACAACAAAGTCCCCCTTCATTCCATATACTTCTCTATTACATCTACTCCTCCTCCTTCTTCATTACATATACTCCTCTCTCCTCTCATTTTGTCCAGCATGCCTCTCCTATTCCTTCACCTCTATCACTGCCTTCAACATCCCACTACCGATCAGTACACTTTTCATAAATTATTCATGCCTCCTTATAATTTCTCCCAACAATCCCCTCTCCTCGCCCACCATATCCAGCACTTCTTCATATGTTTTCCTTTCTGTCTACTTCACCTTCTCCATCTTTCTCCACAACCACACTTCAAAAGACTCCAATCCATGCCTATTAATCTGCTTCAATGACCTTTCCGGGCCATGTATAACTATGCTACATATAAAATTTTTAACAAGCCTTTTTTTAACAGCTTCACCCAATGTTCCTGTCATCAATTCTGTCCTCCTTGTGAAAGCTTTTTAACCTAGTGCAATTCTTATTATGCCCCTACTCCTTAGACCATTTTGATCCAAAACACTTCCGAGATAGGTGAACTATTCCACCTGCCCTGATTTCTGCCCTCCTATTTTAATGTTAAGGTTAGCCCTTCTCTTTCTGGAAAATTGCATAACCTTTGTTGTTTTATTTATATTGATTGTTACCCCATATGTATTGCACTGAATTTCTAATTCACTCAGCAATTCTTCCAACCCCTTGGCTGACCGACAAACTAGAGCTTGGTCATCAGTAAACCTAACTGATTATACGAATTACTCTCCGACTTTCATTCCTACTTACAGTTCTTTCCTTGCCTCTTTAATCAATTTTTCCACATATGCATTTAACAGCACTGATAATAATGGACAGCCCTGCCTTGCACCTCTTCCTAGCACTGCCCATCCGGACTCTCCGTTCCCCACTCATACCTGAGAAGTCTGAGACATATATGGGTTTCGGATTACCCTCCTGTCCCTCAGTCTATTCCTATTTTCTGCAATATGCTCATTAGTTTTCCCAATTCACCCTATCAATTGCCTTTTTGAAATCTACAAAACAGGCAAATATGCCCTGATTGTATTCTATATTCCTCTCAATTAGTGATCTCATTACTGCAATGGCATCGAGTATTCTCTCCCTTTCCTATACCCAAACTGATCATCCCCTAAGTAATTATTTGCATTGCTCTCATTCCTTTAGTTGATGACCCTAAGAACCACTTTAGCTGTATGGGAAATGAAACTTATCGTTCTGTAATCCTCACATGATGTAGCCTTTACCTTTTTTGGAATAGGAACTCTTGCTAAGTCTATCTCACTTAAGTCTTCCAGTAAAATTCCTTTCTCATTATTGCTATGGATAGGTCCATAAAGACTTTTCCCCACATTTTCCTAAACCTTAAATAGTTCCGCAGGAATGTTGTCAAAACCCTATGGCCTTATTTGTATTAATTTCCCTTCCTGCCCTATCAGTTTTATCTTCAAGTATGCCTCGACCTAAGGTATTTTCATCTATGTCATATTCTCTTTCTATTCCTATGCTTGCTGGCTTAAGTTCTTTGCAATATAGTTCTTTTATATTTTCCCTCCATCTCTTTTGGATCTTTTCTGTTTCAATTATTACCTTCCCCGACTTATCTATAACTGTTAATACAGATCTTCCCTTCTTACTTCCTGTTAGGGTTTTAACCTTCTTGTACAGTGCACCTATCTTCCACCACATTTCTTTTGCTCTATTTTTATCTGCCTCAATTAAATACTTATCTCTTTATAATCTGTACTTACATCTTCTCTCATCTATCTTTCTAAATTGCGTTGTACGTCGAAACCCGGGTCGTGTGTTTGTGAAATAAATCTGTGGAATTACAAAGTATCATTTTATCCGCTTAACTTTAAAATGCTTAATCCATTTGAAAAACAGATGTTTTTTTAGAGCATTATCACCGTAAATAACTGTCAAGATTTCGGTAATTTCTTGATAACTTTTACCGTACTTCATCAAAAAACTTGACATTGATTCGTTGCTCCGTGATTTCATCAATTTTCATTTTCGACAAACAGTAAAAACAAGGACAATAGAAACTAACATAACTGGCACCGTATTTACAGCTTGATGATCCGCCAAGCACAAATGGCTCATTGGGCCTCAGACAACTAGTGCCGCTAGTGGGCAGGGCTAGAGTCCACCAGATTGCATATTTTTTGGAGCAGACCATGTATGTTGACTATGCTTCTTCCTACCTCTTTATTCAACATTTTGGCAACCCCTCACTGGCTCTCATCCCATCCGCTGTATAGTAGTCTATCACTATTACGCTAATAATTCCTGCTATCCTTCCATCTCACCTTGCATAAACCTAAAATCTATATTTCCTCTTCCCATCTCTCGCTTTATATTCTGTAATTTTATATTTTCCTATCCTCAACAATGTCCTAACATTCCAAGTTCCTATTCTAACTAATTCGGTCTTCTTCTTCTACATATTCTGTTCTACTGCTGTTGGTTTGCAAGGGTTTCCTGAGATGACAACAGCAGAAGTTTTGCCTCACATGCTGCTGGGCAGGACACACGACCGATTGGACTGGGTCCCATAGTAACTAGGACTGATTTTCTCTCTACTATCCAATTATGGAATAATAATTGAGATTGTTTCCCGTTGCCTTCCTCAACAGTGACGCCATCACTCAATTGCCACCCCACTGAGGTCAGACATCTTTGCAGCTGCCTCACTGAGGAACAAATGCTGTGAGGACTACCTTTCATCTGGATCCTAGCCTTTGACCTATATGGCATGGGTGACCCTACCAGGAGCACTTATTATTCTCACCAGCACAGCTCTAGGGGTAATCAGAATGCTGAAGGTTGCAGCCCAGGGGAGACAATAGGTTATATTTTTAGATAAACTGAACTTTAGCCTTTTAGGCTAAAAAAGGCAAAATATTGTAAAAAGTAAATTAGTAAAGAAAGAGAGGGCATGTTGTATTCCCAAAGATAATGAATTAAAATTTAAAATTGTTAAAAAAATATTTGTAGAGCAATTTAATATTGCCAACCCCAGTGGCAGCAGGGTAATATCCTCCTCTGCCAACCCAAAGTTCATGATTTCCATTCCTGAGTGGATATTCCTTCACTTAGGGTTTTTGGTGTTTGTAATTGTTTCTGTTTTATTTATAAATCATTGTTAATCGTCCCACATAAAGGCCAAAAAGTGCTGTTTTTGGCTTAATGCTAAATAAATAAATACCTTAAAAATCTTTTCATGAACAATATATTTTTTTGAATGGAAAATTGTAGAAGCATCAATTGGTTGGACCATAAGCAGCTGTTTGTTCTAAAGAACATGAGCATGTCACGTGAGCTAGAACCAGTGGAGAAATTTTTTGGTGAGAGATATTTATATTATATTTATTATATTATATTATTTGTATTTATAAGTGGTATATCTGATCCAAAAGCTAAATTAGTCGAGGTCAAAGACCTCATCTTGATCAAATCAATAGATTTCTGCAGAATGTAAGCACTGATAATATCAAGAACTTTAGTAACAAGGAGGAGTGGGAAAGATATAATTATCCCTGGATGACACTATAAAGTCTGGAAGACAATGGTTCAGAATTTAACAAAAATTCAAGGCATCTGGCTCCATCAGGATAACAAGTGCTCCAACAAAGAGAGATTATACAGAACCAGTGTGTTCAGTAAATGAGTCCTGGCTCTTTTCCATTTTTAGCTTCCTAGCCCTTGTCTATTCAAAGTGTAGACCCATTTGTATTTTCTATTTGCTGCTGATTCACCTGTGCAAGGATTTCATATAATGATGAATGTCGAGGTTTTGCCTCTTTACACTGCCAGCTGTGTCCCATTGTTTGCAGGATTCCATATCTTGCTTTGGTCCATTATTGTTTAATGGGGAAATAATAGAAGTAGTTTCACATTTATTTTCTCAGCATTATTTTTGACATGATACCATCTCTTAAAATTGCTTCTACCTAAAGTCTGACAAAGAAAATATATGTGTAATTATAGATAAGGACACCTACACTCAAAAAGGAACACCCTAATTGAGAATGGATCATATACCAATATCTCTAGAAATCCACTCAACAAAGATACAAAATCAGTAATTGCAAGCTCTTAATTGACAAGGCACTAAAGTTTAAACTGGCCAAATCTAATCTAATCCTCCCACGCCTCTTTGGCCTTCCCAAGGTACCCAAAAAAGATTGTCTCACGCATCCCATCGTTTCCACGATCAACTCTCCCACATACAATATTTCGAAATAGCTCACTAAACAGTTCACCAACATTAGATTCCAGAGTACGTCGAATGTTAAAAACAGCCTTGATTTCATTCATACTATCAAAGACATCACACTAAAAGACTCTGATATCTTAGTTTCCTTTGATGTTGAGTCCTCATTCCCTAGTGTTCCTATCTCAGACACAATAACCTTCTTGGAAGATGGCTCCATTCCAAACATATCCCCAACAAAATTATCGGAGAGTATGTGATTTTGAGAAATCTAGTTATGAATCAAAACTACTTCACTCTCAACAAAAAGGTGTACAAGCAAAACGTTGGTACTGCAATGAGCAATTCACTTTCCTTGTGAACCTGTTCATGACCAAATTTGAAGATAACTGTAAAGCCATTTTTGACTATTTCCCTGGCACTTGGCTACGATAAGTCGATGATATTTTTGCAATTTATGATACCAACCAAGCCCCTCTAGAGCACTTCTTGGAAAAACTCGATAGCCAATGCCTTACCATTAACTTCACCCATGAAATAGAAACCAATCAATCTCACCCATTCCTAGACATTAGAGTAAACTGGACTCATACAAATAAACTTTCCATCAACATTTACAGAAAATCAACACACACCAACAACTACATACATAAGTTGTCTTTTGAACATAATACATACAAACACGGGGCATTTCATTGCCTAGTCCATAGATTTGTTATCGTCCCATTGAGCAAAGCAAAATTTCAATCAGAATTGGAATATGTTAAACAAACTGCTGCTATAAACGGCTACAACCCAAACATCATTGATAAAATCCTCAAGAAACAAAAACACAAAAAACTAATTCAAGACAGTACCACATTATTACCCACTGATGAAAAGAAATGCCTAAAATTACCTTTCCACCCCACATTGACTAAAGGATTCGCTCCAATTTTCAAAAAACATGGTAGAAAACCTATATTTGTCACCAACAACAAACTCAATACACTTTCAGGAAACCCAAAATATCCCATTAAATCACTGCGAAAATCAGGCATATACGAGACAAGTTGTTCCAAATTTGACCATTTGTACTTTGGACAAACATGTAGAAATATTCTCACACGATTTAAAGAACACATGGTTTGCTACATACTAGGTCATACTGAAAGATCGGCAGTTGTGGAACATATGAATTGACACTCACACAACATTGATTTGAAAAATTGAAAACTCATTAGCTCAACACTGAACCACTTATGAGACTACCATGAAATCAACCACTTACACTACTCCAAAAATAAGCCCATGTCCCATGACCAGGGCCCCATCTCATCATCCTTATTCTCCTTAGCAAAACACCAGAATTATCCCGCTCAAAAAAAATTCACGATTAATGACTAGGCTTACATTGTACTTATTTGACCATAACCTGTGCAATGGCTTCCCACCCCTGCCCCTCCGTTTCCCTCCCCAAAATAACAAAAATCCCCAACATGACCATTCCCCACACCTTCCCCTTCCACCCAATATTTCCTAACAACTCCTACCACCCTACTTTTGACCATTACAATGCATACAGGCTATACAAGACAACACCACACACAAGACGGCATCATTTCTTCTTTGAAGAGGACTGCTTAGAAACAATGTCAGTTTCTGGGCACCTGCCTTACCTTTCCCAAAGTGCAAGTAACAGGACTAATGTCTGAGGAGATTCCATGGAAGACCTGTTTGGGTGATTGAGTTTTGTAAGGGTTAAGACATTTACACACCCAAACAAGTGAGTGATTGGTGGGTCAATGGCGCAGGGAAAAGTATCTCGTAAGCCCTGGGTTTAGAGTGCTTGAGACTAGCAAGGATCAATACTATTTAGTACATCCAAGTTAGAGAGTGTGTGATTAATTTGCATTTATTTTATTACTTGTGACTGGTGGGATCTGCTGCTGCAGGGAGAAATCTCTCACCAGCCCTGTCTGGGTGAGTGCTTGATAAGGGGTCAGGGTCAATGCTATTTAGTACACCTTAGCCAGAGCATTTTTGTTTAATCATTTGTTCTGTTTTAACCCCTATATCATTTTTAATAATTTATTTTTCCTCTCTAATTTGCCTACTATTAAGAGTATGGCTGGTGTTGATTCTACCTGTAATATTCATACGGCTGTAATTACTGTGCCTTCTACTTCATGAGCACTATCAGCTTTAATAAATTACCAAACAGTCCCATTTTTCTACACACTTACTAGAGAAAGGAAATTCCAGTGACTTGGACCACATAGAACCACACATAGAACTTTTGGGTACCAGATTTGAAATAATGGAACACTTGCAGATGATAATCTTTAAAAATTTCAACCTAGTCAATCTCTTCCTTTGTCTCACACTCCATCCCTAAACACCTTACCAGATCATTATCTACTCCCTTCCTTTATCATATCAGTTAACATACATTTGCCACCTACCTACAACCAGAATGAATACAACGTAATATGTTCTACTTGGTTGACGAATATCTAAACAATATTCCTGACCAGAAGGTTCATACTCTCTGTTTATAGAAATGGTCCATTTCATGTTGGTGATCAATCATTTTTCTTAATTGGTTTGTCATGTGCATGTTACAGCCAATGTTCATTGGTTTGTGCCAAATGTTATGTAACTGTGAGTACCATTTCCTTTTTTTGTATCCTAATTTGAGCCTGTGTCTTTGCTCCTTTTTGACATGCCTTATATCATGTACATATGTCATCCACCTGGTATTTTTGTATTGTGATCTCTGGGCAAATAAAAGTAATAATAATAATATGTAATAAATTGTAACTGATGATGCTTAAAGTGAAACTAGTTGTATTTGTTATTTTGTAATAAACTGTGTGTGGAAGAAACAAAGTCTTTAATTTGATGGTGAGTCAATATTATTTATGCAGAACATAATTCCTATGTCTAAGCATGCTTTGTTGATTTTAATCCTACAGTGTGATGTGGACAATAGGAACCTTAAGCCCAGGGGAGAAAAGTGAAAAAATTCTCCAAAATTTCTTTGTTGGATTACAAGCAACTTCTCCGAATATTTAGTACAAACAGTTATGTTAGATCCAAATGTAGTTAGTATGTGGCAGTAGAAAAAAAAACATGCAAATTAAAATCAGTGAACCCAACAATTTTTTTAACTTATGGTCTCTCCTAGATGATAACCAAATCTTAAACTTTCAGAAATTGAAATACATTACAAAGAGTTTAAATTTATACCTAATAAATTGATGATGTTCCTGGATTTATTCCGGCAAAAGGAAGTCTTGGTGGCTTCCTCTCCATGGGGGAAGACAGATGCACGTGATTAGAAGTCAGGTGTGTACTAAGTAGGGAGTCTACTTAGACTGTAGAAAGCTTGCCAAGTGAAAGAAGAAAGGGGTCATGGCAATGGAAAATGTGAGATTTTACTCACTGGGGTGTTAACAGAAAATCTCCATGGGACTTTGAAGGTAGACTAGCAAGTACATGCTTACAAAAGGCATTCCTCACCTCATCTAATGGCTGTATCTGGTATTTAGGTGTGGTTTATTTTAGAATCGGCATGCTTTAAAATATTAGGCAAGTAAACTCTTGATTTATTTATCATTTCATTTATTTTAAATGAAATTGTGACCATGAATATTACATTTTGTTTTCTTGAGAGGGGAAAAGAATGCATTTTCCTTGTCAGAACCATGTGGTTATAACAGTTGAGCTGAGTGCAGTACAGTTTCTGTTTATTAGTTCTTGAGTTAAGTTTCTTTACAAAAATGCAACATAAATTATGCATTTATAATTGTTTGGTTTTTCTTTCAATAACTTATTTCTATTTTGTACCCAGACTAACATTCATGTTTCTAAAAAAATCATCTAATTTCCTTAAAAAAGTTATTATCACAAGAACAGCACAACATAAATGGTACCTTGAAATGCATTGTAAATCTAATAATTGAAAGAAATCACAATTACTCCACTTTAATATTAAAGGAAGCAGAGGGCCTAGAACAATGATAGGATGTACTTTCCCTGTTCATAGGGGAAATTGAAACCCTTGGCATAATTAGTAATAAATAAAATTTTTAAAAATATCAGATAAAATGGCAAAGAATCGTTTAATGTAATGTGTTTTGTGATTATAAAAAAATTTAATCATCAAGTTTCTCTTTTGCGGCTAAATTGGAAAAATTTAGAAATTGAAGTATGCCCTTTTGAGGTCACGCTTAGCAGACATTACCTTAATGATTCAAAATTAAGTGTGAGACAAAGGAAAAAATGTCCATATACATTAAGGAAAAAAAATAAAATGAGGACGTCTTAATTGGTGAAACTAAAAGCAAATAACCATATAAGATAATAAATAATGATACATTCGCTGTTTACTTTATGGCAAATCTCTTATTAAATTAAAGTTCTTGTGTGGCAACACATTATAAGAAAATTACATAAAAATTAATCCACACTGCATGCTTCTTTAAGGTATGCATGTTTGTACAAAGATGTGCATTTCTGCAGAGGAACATTTTAAAATCATTACTTCACTACAAAATCTTCCAGAAACTATTACAATGAGCAAGGCACTTATTAATGAAGCCCGTTAATGCTTTAAAATAATTCATGGTTTTTATATTTGCAATATTTAATCAATTTCTTATGATTTTCTTCATTTTCTAACTCTATCAGCAGATATTTCTCTCTCTAACAGATAGCAGGATATCAGTTTCTCAATTTGCATCAAGCTCCAGAGACTTGTGATATGACGGTAGATCAAAAATCCATTTGTAAACCAAGCAGCAAAAAAACATTCATGCCTGGCCCATAGAAAAAGTACTTTTCCATTACAAATACACACCACCTCACTCCTCTCAAATTATAGGTGCAAAATTGCTAGAGCTACAATTCCAACTTGTTTCTCATCCTTTTTATTCATCAGATTTGGCTTCTTCATGAAAATTGGCTAGTTGGAAGATATCATTAAAAAAATTAGATAATTGCAGAAACTAGAACTCATTTTACAGATTTGGAACAATCACGGAATTTGAAAGGTATAAACGAACTAGAGCAGCATTTGTGTTACTAATACCGAACCCACTAGGGTAAACGGCCTTTCCTCTACTATTATAGATAATATCTTAACAAACATCGATTTGGGAAAAGTAAATACTGAAGTAATCAAATCCCACATATCTGATCACTACCCTCTTCTATGCAAGATTTTAATTTCTTCTCCTAGTCACCGCAAAAAAATTTATAAAAGGCAGTTTACAGAGCAAAACTCTAATATCTTCAATAATATGTTGAAGTCCCATGATTGGTCTGATTTATACCAACTCAGATCCTTCAATGACTCATTTGAGTATTTTTATTCTTCATATCAATATTACTTTGACATTTGTTACCCAATGGTCTCCCAAAAAACTAGAAACTTGTCTTTAAAAAATAGAAACCATTGGGTCACCGATGAAATACGATGCCTCTCGAAAAAATGAAGGAGTTAGCTATCTCTTATAAAAATAAATGTAACTCGATTGGCTGCTTGGAGTATAGAACACTGAAAAAAACGTACCGTCAAAAGTTACAACTGGCTAAAAAAACATTTAACAACTGTAGAATTCTCAATGCCGATAACAAATCTAAAGAAATTTGGAAGATTATCAAGGAAGCTAAGTGTTCTACCAATTATCATCATGATTTCAAATTACAGGACTCCACCGGTAATGTTATTTCTGATTACTCTCAAATGGCATCTAACTTAAATGACTTCTACTTGTCCCACAAGACTACTACGAATACTCCAATTCCTGTTAATTATCCTCTTATCCCAAGCCTGTCTAATTCATTGTACCTGCTTCCTTGTACTGAACTGGAACTGATGAACATTATTAAAAAACTCCCCAACAAAAGTAGTCCCGGTACAGATGGTATCCCAGGCATTGTAATAAAAAAATCAATTAACTCTATCAAGGAACATATACTCTTCCTAATTAATAAATCCCTACAACTTGGTGTTTTTCCTGATTCCATTAAAATTGCCAAAGTAGTACCACTTTATAAAGGGAAAGGTAGTAAGCTGGATATGAATTCTTACCGTCCAATATCTTTATTAAACCAGATAGGGAAACTATTTGAAAAAGTCTTCCATAATCGACTTACATCATTTCTTGACTCTTTTAACCTCTTGTCTAGCTCACAGAATGGTTTTAGGAAATGCAGATCCACATCTACAGCCACCTATCATCTTGTAAACCTAATACTTTCAAATCTTGATAATAGAATTGAAACCTTGGGACTATTCTTCGATTTTTCCAAGGCTTTTGACCTAGTTAATCATCAGCTACTCTTGTCCAAATTAGGACAATATGGTATTAGAGGTATCCCTTATAACTGGATCAAATCTTACCTCAGCGGAAGGCACCAACAGGTTATTTTGTTAAAGAACGGTACTAATTATACTTCTCCTAGTAAAGAAGTTACATTAGGTGTACCCCAAGGCTCAGTCTTGGGCCCTATCCTATTTTTACTTTACATTAATGACTTACCAAAAATTCTGCAGTCGGTTCCAGGAGCCGAGCCAATTTTATACCCTGATGACACTAACGTAATTGTATCAGCACCATCGTTAAACAACTTGACCTTGACAGCAGCTAGAGTTTCCGAACTTCTTTGTGAATGGTGCTCACAAAATTTTCTGAAACTCAACCCTGACAAGTCCGGACTTATATATTTCTCCAATAAAAATAAAGCCCCTGCCTCATTGGCCATTGACCTAGGGGAAACGTGTATACCCCAAATTTCTAGTTCCAAGTTTTTGGGAGTTGTTTTAAATAAAAATGTATCATGGGATGAACACATATGCAATCTCCGTAGCAGGTTGAATTCCATTTGCTTTCTCATTAGAAGTATTAGGAAATCTGTAAGCCTTGATATCTTACTTACAATTTATTACGGTGAATTTTATTCTTTAATTATTTATAGTATTCTGTTCTGGGGTTCTTCTCCTCATTCTGATTCAATTTTTAAAGCTCAAAAATGTTTAATGCGATTAATATGCAATGCTCCCTACAACGCACCTTGTCTTTCCTTCTTTAAGAGGTTAAATATTCTGACTGTTCCATGTATTTACATTTATGTCCTAAGCATTTTTGCTAAAAGTAATATATCCAATTATATGACAAATGACAATGTTCATTGTCACCAAACCAGAGCCTGCAGAGATCTGCATCAAACTTATTGCAGGACTTTAAATACATCTCTAGGGGCTAAATCAATGGGCCTTCTTGTACTAAACAGGCTCCCTCACCATTTTAAGTACGTAAAGGATCCAGTCCTGTTCAAAAAGAAATTAATAACATTTTTAAGGAAAGAACAGTTTTACTCTGTAACGGAATTTATGGAGAAAAAATAACCATATTGAATTTGGAATATATTACATGCACTTTTTGGTTAACACTATTGTATCATGCTTCTCTGAATTTTATCATTGTCTAACATCTATATGAATATGACGTGTCCTATGCACTTAACTGATGTATCTATTACACTGTGTCAGTGTCTTCTGGGCAAATAAAGATTTATTATTATTTATTATTATTATTATAGCATTGGAGGAAATGGAGAACCCTTAAAATAGACTATGTAAAAAAATAAAAAGGTTTAAACAAAAAAAATTGTGTAGTTTTTATTAATTTATAGACTTTCCAAAGCATGCTTGTTTTGTATGTAATTTAACTATAATTTATGTTTTTATGCAAGCGATCAAGGTCAGTGTGCGAGTCATTTACTTGACATCTGCCATAAAGTGAGAAGAAATAGTAAATTTACATTTTTTTCACCATTTTGACACAAGATTGAAGGAATTCAGATTTTTCCTTTAAGCATTGTAACAAATCATCCTACGATCAATGTGCACCGAAGCTCTGAAGACCCTGAAGTTAGTAGTTTGCCTATATGCAGATATGAAAAGTAATTATTACCGTGGACATCTTCCATATAGTGAATCCGATCAAAAAGAAACATTTACTATTCCCTATCAGCAGGACAGAAGAGGAAATTTTGGTCCAAAAATAGGATGCTTTATAATTACATACACATATGTACAAATAACATATATACATAAACATGGAAAAATCCACGAGATAATCAAACCATGCCAAAATGCTCAGGAAAAAAATCAGGAAATTTCCCCAAACTCTCCTCGATATCGGATCTCTCATAATTGAATGTGTAAATCTATTACCCCACCAATCCACCTTCTCTTAAGTTGCATTTGTAGGGATTTATGCAAAATAAGTGTTCCAAATTACAGAATGAATATGCAGACATTTTTCATAAATTGGTAAGACCATACTTTATTTATCTTTAAGAATATACCTTACCCCCAGTGAAAAACTTTTCCCCTACCTCCTCTTCACCACAAATACATTCCCAAAACACCTCATCCAAGCACATTTGTCTCTCATTACTCCATGACCATTGTTAAAATCCCCAGACTTACTATCCTTTCATGTACTTCTCTCTCCAGCCCATAGCTTTCAAAACCCTTGAATTCAATTTCCCCTCTCCCATGATCCTACCTCCTTTACTTTCTAGATACTCCTAACCTATTTCTAGGCTGCCTTTAGGCCTTGAAACAATTTCCCAAGTGCTTTCATCTTTCTCATCATCTGGAGAGCTGTTGAGTATACATATACCTTTGGATTCACTTAATAAGCTTGACAGTATGACTATTATCTATAATTCTCTAAACAAGTCAATGAGGATTCTGTATTTGAAATGTAGACATTTTCTCATGAGCATAACTTCCTATAATGCATATGACATTTATGATTAAAAGAAAAGTGAAAAATTTATAGAAGTATAACCAACTATAATTGCCTTTCTCTCACTCCCTGGCCAGACCATGTTTCTCTACCTATGTACAAATAAGTGGCAATGAATGAGTGTCGATGGCCTGTATTTTGTTTACTCCACACAGAGGGATTCCACTAGTTTTTGCCAACAGAGTAACATTAGTTTTTCAAGAAAACATGGGAGATTAATGAAATACTTATCATCATTTCATTGAATTTTAACAAAGTACAAATTTTGGACTTGGCATTCCATTGTGCATTCAAGATCATTTTACATGAAATAGCAAAAGGCTTCCCTATACTTTACAGAATATATGGTCTAAGATATTTTGAAGGGATTTCCAGGTAAACAGATGCCCTTCTTTTTTATTTCCCAACAGTCAAATGTGATATAGTTAAAGTTCTATAATCACGACTGAAAACTTGGCACCAGAGATGCAAAGTGAATGTACCATGCACACATGAAATGTGGGAAGAATTCTGAAGACAAAAATAAAAAAAAAGCAATACAAAACAAAATTTTCCACAACAAACTTTTAATGATCAACAATACACATTCACAAAATAGCAGACTCATTTACTCATTATTCTTTCTTCCTCAAGACATACATAAAGATAAAAATACTTCCTACCATCAATGATATAGCAGCATGATGTGGCTGGTTTTAATGGCCATGAAGTTCCCTGGAGTCAACTGTTGCATTGATTGGTGCCAGCACATGACCCATTGTTGTGACCTTTCATGGTCTGAATGTACCTTTCCCAGAGTAATACTCTTCCAATACCTATAAAAAATAATCAATTAGTAAATAAACATAAGAATTACAGTCTCCTTATTTCAAGTAGTAGTAGCTATCAGGGGAAGTGACTGGCAGCTGAAATCATTTGCAATAGTTCCACTTCACGGTAGCATCATTGGGACTAGTACAAGAAAGAGGGTGCACACATTTATATATCATTAAGAGGTGAGGTTGGGTGGAGGACGATGTGAAGGGGACAGAGGTGGTCGTTGATGTGAGACAGGAGAATTGGAGAGGGAAGGGGGTAAGTGAACAGTTACTAGTCACTGGGGCTATGTGGGGGGGGGGGATCATTAATTGGTTCACTGGAGCTCTTTCAGGAAGTGATTGCAGAATGTCTATTGGGAGAGTAGTGGAAAGGGAAACGGTCATCATTGGTAAAGGTTTCCTTGATCCATTCACAGATTAATATGGCCAATTTTCCTTGGATGGCCATCCATGCCCCTTTTTTCTTTGTGTATCATCCACAGCATTAAGTCTACCAGGTAACCTTTGCTGAGGAGGTGGGCTAGAAATTGCAACATTCCTGGTCTCTTGCTGAAATCCCAGTGATTTTCATCTGGCTGCAACCGAAGACTTCTTCCCATCTGCCTAATGTGTGATGCCTCGTAATTGATTATAAGCCCTATCAACTCCTTCCTCCCTTTGATTCCTTGGTGGCATGTTGTTGACCTGAACTATGACCAACTTCATTGGTTCAGCTTTTACTTCTACAAGGCATGTTCAGAAAGTCTGTGACTTGCATGGGCTGTGATTTGTTTTTTTTTTGAGGGTTGGCAACACTGAGTGGTAGACGGGGATCTCCTAACCACAGCGAGCATCGCAGGAACATGGTACTAAGTAAACTCAGAATGTAATGTCCAGTTGTGTGAAAGATGTCGATAAGAAATCCCGCCAAGTGGTAACCATATGCTGTGGTTCTGATCTGGTTTCTACTCACAGAAGAAATAACACCTACCTTAATTTTTTCGTGAATCAAAATGGTTTACAGCGAAGGTGTTATGAACAGAATGAGTTTGTTTATGTGGTGTGAGAGTTTAGTGGAATCAGAGCAAATGTTCATGACAAACAGGAGTGGAAGACCTTCCATTTTAACTGACGAGTTGGTACAAAAAATCGAGGAAACTGTTCATGAGGACTGCCAATTGAGAGTGTATGAAATTTCTACAATGTTTCCACAATTCTCCAGAACTGTCTTATATGAGAGACTCATGGAAACACTGGGATACCGAAAACTGTATGCACGATGGGTCGTAAAACAGCTGACAAAGGAGATGGGAGGTGAGGATTTTCTGAGCTCTATTAGGACTGGAGATGAAATGTTGGAGACTCATTACACCCCTGCAAAAAAAATTCTTCACAGTGGCATCACACCAATTCCCAATTCTACCAAAAATTTCAAAACCACGCAAAAAAAAACCATGTCCTCAGTGCTTTGGGACTGAAAGACATAATTTTGATTGAATTTCTGTCTCAAGGGGAGACCATCAATGCAAAATGATACTGTGAGAACCTAAAATTACTCAAAGGGAGGGGAATGCTGGTGAAAGGAGTGTGCTTGTTGCATGACAACGCCCATCCTTATACAGCCTTAGGCACCAAGGTGCTCTTGGACTCATTTCGTTGGCATATTTTGAACCACCTGATTTCCGACGTAGCACCCTCAGATTATCATCTTTTCTCCTCCCTGAAGGGACACATTGGTGCAATTAAAATGTCAACCCATGAGCAGGTGCAGAAAGAGGTTCTTAAGTGGGGGAAGAAGCTGAAAGGAGAGTTCTTTGCAGAGGCCATAAAGAAGCTTGTGCTATGGCCCAATGGCTATGTGATTTTTTTCAAATAAATTTTTTCTAAAATATATAAAAATCTAGTACACCAACTTTCTGACCATGCCTTGTACTATTACTACTCTAATACTCATCAGCTGTGTACATAACGCTCTTTCCTTTTGGTTCAATATCATTGCCACCCCTTGCTCGCTCTTTTCACCTATGCATTATATTACGTTATAGCTAAGTATAGTTATATTTAGTTGCTTTCTTTTGTTTTAGCCCATCATTTAGTAGTGTTCCCATGCTTGGTGATACAATTTATTATAACCAATAAAGAATATTCCCTTTCAGTTTCTTATTTGTCAAGCGTTAAGAATGCTAAACATCACTAATTTCACTTGAGTTAGCTTCTAAGAACCACAAGGGTTTGCCATCATCAACAATTCATTTTTTTGATAATCCAGGATTTGGTATCTCAAGTAACCAAGCCCCACATATATACAATTCAATTAGCATAGCCTACAGTTAAACGCAAGTTTCAATGGAAACAGACTACTTAATGCCATACCCTAATATAAACTTTTCTTCAATTCCACACACCTCCCTTCTTTCTGCCTACTCTTTTCCTTCCCCTAATGCTCCAGCCTAATATTCTACCCTCTATCACAGTCACATTCCACTGCAAATCAAAATGCTTTGCATCCACCTTTCCCGCCTCAATTGATCATTGGATGGTGACATATTTTATATTAAACCCATGTCATATTTCAATAACTATTGTGTGGAATAATTATTTGCTTTTCAATTCAATAAAAGTAGATTCCAAAAAATAATACCCGAAATAACTTTCCTGTCTCCTTTGGGTTTCTCCCAACCATGTCTTTCTTTGTTTTCCTTTTGGTCATATTTATCTTTGCCATCCTTCTCCATACCCTCATCTCAAAAGTCTCCACTTTATGCCAATCATTTTGTCTCCATGGTCATGGTTCCATAATGTTCAAAATTATGCTCCAAATCAGAGTTCTCATTGATTTTTTGGGGATCAGATGGTGCAGTGGCTAACATACAGCCTTTCCTTGCATGAGAACCTGGTTCAAATCCTGGGCAGGCAATTTTTTTCAGTGGTATCCCAATCCCTCCTTGAGGTGCTTTGTGGAGAGCACCTTGAGTGAATACAACATCTGTTGGATGGGAAATCAAACTGCGGACCCCTTGGTGCCTTTCGACAAGAGTAGGCTAATGCCAATACCAGGTTTCTTAGCTTTCTTTCACCTTTTCCAACCCTTACCAATGATATACTTCAGCAATTTTCAAAATGGCATCAATAGAATCATACATAATTAAGACATTTCACAAATTATGCAAGTAAGGTACAATCACCACAATGAAAAACTTACTTTATACAGATGTAAAATAGCAATTCCTTATTAAAAAAACATTTGGTCACATATTGCTTAAATAAACAAGTTAGCTGATTTTCTAGCCATGGGTTAGCAGGTTAATTTAAAAAACCAGGTCTGCTATCACAATAAGAAATTGTGCCATGTTTCTGATTACACAATTTTACATGTTATGAAACCAGAATGTATCATTATTAATTGGAACTTACTTCAATATTAAGCTCATTCACTGCTGTGTTGTTTTCTTTTTCTTCTTCTTGGTGTGCTTTGAATTTTCATAAAACTCTGACTCTTCCCTGCAGATTTAATAAGTAACAATAAATATATAAAGAATTACATGCATCAACTTTCATGGACTTCACCATCATGATGGTGAAGTGCCAACTGAACTTTCTTATAACCATCCATGTCAGGGGCTGGTGGAAATGAGTGCAAAAATTGCCTGAAATCTATTTTTTTCTTTTGAGGAGTTTTTCTATGACCACCATTGAAGGTTTGGTCATTCAAGCAAATGCTATATTGAAAAATATTATAACAAGGCTGAAAGGACCTAAGGTATGGTTATTCAGCCATTTATCATTTCTGGAGGCACTTGGTTTCAGTGACTGGGAACAATGCACAATGATTGGGGCAATGTAAAACATACCCCAAAGAAATATTGCAGAGGTAAAATACCCCGTCATTCAATTTAAGGCTCCAATTTGTTGAGCAATAATGTAATCAGTTTGGACAAAATTTATACTACTCTAAATTTCTAATAGCACCAAAACAATGAGACAGTAGAACTCATTAGGCAAGGTTTTGAGGACTCATACAGTCATATTCAACTCCATTTTAGGGCCAAATTTTGGATATGAAAATAAACAATTCTATAAAAATTTTGATTTGCATTATATCAGCAATGCATAATATACATGCTTATGGTGAATAAATCAGGTTAGACAAACTGATACCTAGGCATACATGGAAGAAGCCTGGGGTTTCGAAAAGATAATAGTAATATATTATGGCTAGGGATCAAAGAAAATTATGAGTGGTGACAGTGAGAAGGGTACAATAGAAGAATAATGGACAATTGAAAGCCACAAATGAAACTATAAAGAACAGGAAAAGGACAAGGAAACTATGGATTGCAGATGAGAAGATTAGGAAGATAAATGAGAGAAGATAATGGGAAAGCGTGAACTCTAAAGGGAAAAGAAAGCACAAAGACATAAATTACCTAAGACAAAAAACTAATAGGGTGGAAGAAGCATGATTGAGGATGAAGTGAAAGGCTATGGAAAGTTTACAAATGATGGGTGAAATCGGCACATTGTTCAGGAAGGTGAAAGCACTGACAGGAAATAAGAAGTCAGTGAACACTATCAAAAACACACCATGTAAATTATTCATTGAACCAGGAAATATTCAAGAGAGTTTAAAAGAATAATTATAGAGAATCAATATGATAAAGATATTGGGCCAAAAAGGTTAGACAGAAAGAGGCGGTTTACTTAATGGTAGGATACAATGGGCATTAAGAGAATTGAAATAAAACAAGGCTGTAAAGATAGACAACATTTTCATGGAACTACATCAGGGTTTAGAAAAATGTGGCATAGAGTAAGTTTTATAGGTTAATTCATAGCATTTATGGGGGAAAAATTTGTCAGAAAAATTTCATAAGATCAGTGTTAGTTCCCATCAAAATTAGGGGAAAGGCAGCCATAAGTGATGTTTGCATATGAATAAGTTTGATTTCACGGGCAGCTAAAGTGGTTCTCAGGATCATTAGTAAGAGGATGGACAGGAAGGGAAGAGGCACGCGTGATGCCATTGCAGTAATGAGTTCATCAATAGAGAGGAATATAAAATACAATTAGGATGTATTGGTCTAGTTTGTAGATTTTGAAAAGGAATTCAAATGAGTAAATTGGATAGAATTAATGAATGTATAACCAAAAGAGGTTGATTGGAGGGTTAACTAACTTATCCGCTACCTATATGTGTCTCATATTGCTCAGGTGCATGGATGGGCACTGTTAGGATGAGGGGCAAGACAGGGGTGTCTATTACACCTAAGCCTTTCAAGGTACATGCATAAGAAATGGTAAAAGAGCCATGGGAAGAACTGGACTCAAGAATAAATGTTGGCAGGGAATTTTTCAAATCAGATTCACAGATACTGGATGAGATTAAATGTAAACAAAACAAAGACGATGAGGTTCTCCATAAAGAGGAAGGCTAACTTAAAATTGAACATAGGATGACAAAAAATGAAGAGCAGGCGGAAGTTTTCTTATCTTGGAAATGCTTTAGACAAAAAAAGGTCAAGTACTAAGGACATTAGAGGAAGATTGCACACCTATTAGGAAAATGAACTTGTAAAAGGAGGGGTTTTAAGTGATAATAATAAGAAACTATCAGTGAAACCTTTAATATGGAAGATCATTTTTTATGGCATAGAAACATAGTGATGGAAGGAAGGTGATAGGCATCGATTATGGAGACTTTTGAGATGTGGATGTGGAGAAGATGGTGAAGATAAAATGGACAGAAAGGAAATCAAATGTGAGGGACTACGAAGAATCAGGAAGGAGAGAAGATTAATGGGGGAAGTTCTAAGGAGGCAGGAAAGGATGAAATAATTTCACCTTAGGAAGGAATAATTCTGACTAAAATAAACAGGAACATTAGGCAGGAGAGCTAGGGGGACACGTTTGGTGGAATAATGGGAGGTAGAAAGTATTTGGAATGAAAAAGTTTATTGTACTGTCAGAGATAAAGAAATTTATTGTTGTTTAGTCTTTGGGTTCATCCAAAACCTACCTCAAATGGTATATCATCAACAACAATAATAATAATCTCTTTACAGTACACATTCTGTTAGTGTGACAGGTAAAAACCAGAGCATTGGATGTTTGTCTGAAATATTTCCCATGAATTTTTCAAGTAGCCAAGATTTTAACAGACCATTTTGTGGACCATTCCATTTGTATACATTTTATTACATCATATCAAAAAGCAGATGTTAAACAATTTTAAATTCATGGAATATATATTTAGGATTTTAAGAGATAAAAAAACAAGCTGTATTAGGCAATATCACCATGTTGAGGATGACACTAAGTCATGAGAGAAAGGATCTCAAATGCCTGTCTGATCCTCAGTTAATCTGGCACAATCTTTTAGATCAGACACCATGGCTTAAGGTGGTCTGACAGAACAAACTGTGCAGATGGATGACATGAAAACACTCCAGGGTAAATTAAATACAAGGAAAAAGTGAATTCATCAAAAACTCCAACACTTGGCTGTACTAAAATGCCTTTCATTCCAACAAATACAGTAATCATTTTCCTGGAACCTGATCCTGTTCAGATCACATCTTCTATGTTCATAACTCATCTCATTTATAACTCAACACATTTTGCTACATAAATATGATAGCAAATTTTATCCTAAAAAGGATGTTGGGAGGTATAGAAGGCGAAAGGGTTCTTGCATGAATGTTTACCATGTTTGGTTTGTGGGCTATTAATTTGTGGCTTCTGCATGCAGTTTTTTTTCTCTAAGTTTTGGGTGGTTCCCTAACACCCCCCGCCACACACCCTTATTGTATTTGTTTAATGCTGCAAACTGAAAACTTTGGAAATTAATCACAACCATGATAGTTTTGGCAAAGGTATTACATGGCCAAAGGGAATTTTTCTGAAATCATCATTTATTGTCCAGGAAACATATCATCTCTGTGACATACATACTGAGTCAACTTGTTTATTTTTGAATTTATGAAACTGAATTTTAAGCAAAGATTACTCACATGTTATCTGACAAGTCTGGGTCAAGATTCATTTGCTTTGGCTCCAAAGTGACCACTTCATCTTCTTCACTCCCGCTTAACTCTGCAAGAAGAATTAGCTTACATTAGAAGGTTCTTCATGAGACTAAGAGCTCAAATTGAAAAATGGTAGAAGGAAGTACTGAAACATTTACATAGTGGTACCTAACGATGAAGCCTATATTAAGTTTATTGCTGTTAACATTGATATACTCTGGAGCCCATTTCTCAAAGCTAAAAGTCCATTTAGAAGTCTCCTGAAAACAATTTTAAATGTAATACAAAGCATTCTGAACTATATATTCATAACAAATCGATATTCAAACCATATCTGATAGTCCTGCATGAATAAATTACAAAGACTTGTAAATTGACTTGTAGCTATGAGAAACAGTCCCCGGTAATAGATTTATTTATTCCTTGAATGCTGACTTCGTTATTTCATCACCTTAGCTTTGATTGTTTGTTTACTCAATTTTTTATAGAAAACAAAAAAATAGCTAGCCATACTTCAGCGGATTTACCATCACTTTTGTCCTTACAAAACGAAGTCTGTCAGTCCAATAATTCCTATTGGGGGAGGATACCAGTGGGATGGATTGCAAACGACTTGATTTGACAATCCAAATCTTATTTCATCCATAAACTGAAATCTAATTGCAAGTATATATTTTGACACTACCACCAGGTTGTGTGGTTATATGGTAAATATGGGATATTGAACAAATATGGCATAGCAACACGTAAATGTTTAAATTAAACAAGTTGAATTTTTAAACTTTAGTAGTATTTACACATTCAGACATGCCAACTTTCAAAAATGAAAAATCGGGAGGACATGCCAACTTTCAAAAATGAAAAATCGGGAGATTTTTAGAAGTGTATCACGAAGTAATCACTTTTAATTACCACAATATTTGCATGGCACCTTAATCCCTTTATGACACTTTGCCAATTTTTAATGAATGTCACACTTTATTAACATGTTAAGCTAAGTACACAATTTGAACAGTTCATCAAGAATGTAAGAAGGAAAAATCGGGAGTCTCCCGCTTAAATCGGGAGAGTTGGCATGTCTGCACATTCCTTTAATTCTTAGAAACTGAGTTTGCAATTTTGGTGTGACCTTTTACCACATCTTTTGTTACAAGTACAAGCAACATACCGAGCAATTACAAACGACCAACAGAGAATGTATAAGATATACAGAAAATAATTGATTTTCCTCCAACTGGATTTGTTCTGAGCACAAAAGTTGCCAAATCATCCATACAGAAACCTTCTGAAATCAGTTAACATTTACCTTGTTTCCTCTGTGAAATCACAAAGATGATACAATTTTCCCACCTTTCCAATGTTAAAAAGGTAATAACAAATGACTTACTTTGTCACTTAATTTTTCATCAGTAAATCCCACAACTGGCAAGTAATCTTCAAAGGCCAGAATGCACCCCACATATCCGGTTAACTAAAAAAATTGCCCAGAACTCATGACAAGGTTTAGGTTGCTAATTAAGTTTCACCCATTCTCTACCTTTACAAAAATCCTCAGGGCATAGTTTATTTTTTATAAATTATATTAGAAATATGAAATCAAATGTCTGTTAAATTACACAGCTCCCACAACAGGATTTTACACAATCATCTCATCTTTCTTGGGCTAGACCCTTGTAATCCCACTCATATCTCCAACCTTCACTTGCCGTTCCCAAAGCACCATCCTACTTCTTCATTCCCACCCCTTATCCCTCCACATAAATGTGGTAAATAAGCATGCCATTCTTAACACCTTCTTCACCTGAAAATGATGCATAATTTATGGATATAATAATCACTCATGGAATAACATGCATCTTTACTTTTAGCAAATATGTTTGTTTAATGAAGTTTTCTCGGGTCTTCCACCGGGTCAGGGGTTCCATGTTGGCCGACGTTTCGATGCCCGACTCGTGCATCGTCCTCAGGGTTGATGATTGCCACTCCGTTTTTGGCCGTCTTATATACCTGCGCTCTCGGGTTCAGGTGACTTCTGATTGGTCGCCGGGTCGTTGTGCTCTGTGCCTTTCTCTTTTTACCTCCAATAGCACGGGTTTCCATGTGTTGCTGAGAGAATAACCGGAATCCCTATTGAAATTCCGCTCCGCCATTTTAATTTCTATGGATTCTTTAATGATGCGGTCCCAGTAACCACCGGCGCGGGCAAGTAGCTTGGTCTCGTTGAAATTAATTGAGTGATCCATCTCGACGCTGTGTTCGGCGATGGCAGATTTTTCCAGCTGCCCTAGGCGTAGGTGTCTTTTATGCTCCTTTAACCTGGTCTCGATGGTCCGACCCGTCTCTCCAATGATCTCATCTCTCCCACCTCCGCAGGAACACGGGACTTGGTATATCCCTGGTGTCTTTAGGCCGATTGGGTCCTTTGCTCTGACAAGTAAATTTCTAATTTTCCCCGGTGGTTTATGGATTGCCTCGATTTTATGCCTCGCTAGTATCCTGGATATTTTTCCGGAGATCGAGGCGACGTACGGCAAGCAGACCCTGGCTAATGGTTTTTCTTTTTCCACCACCGTGCGTGCTTGCGGGTCGAAGGACCTTTTAAGGGCCAGGGAGATTTCGCGTCCACTATATCCGTTCTTGAGGAAGGTGGTTTTCAGGTGGTTGATCTCCTGCAAACTATTCTTGTCGGCGATGACCTTGGCTCGTTGGAAGAGTGTGTTCAGCACTGCTCGCCTTTGGGCTGGGTGGTGGTGGCTGTTTCCATTAAGATACAGCCCTGTGTGCCCTAGTTTGCAGGAGGAGATCAACCACCTGAAAACCACCTTCCTCAAGAACGGATATAGTGGACGCGAAATCTCCCTGGCCCTTAAAAGGTCCTTCGACCCGCAAGCACGCACGGTGGTGGAAAAAGAAAAACCATTAGCCAGGGTCTGCTTGCCATACGTCGCCTCGATCTCCGGAAAAATATCCAGGATACTAGCGAGGCATAAAATCGAGGCAATCCATAAACCACCGGGGAAAATTAGAAATTTACTTGTCAGAGCAAAGGACCCAATCAGCCTAAAGACACCAGGGATATACCAAGTCCCGTGTTCCTGCGGAGATGGGAGAGATGAGATCATTGGAGAGACGGGTCGGACCATCGAGACCAGGTTAAAGGAGCATAAAAGACACCTACGCCTAGGGCAGCTGGAAAAATCTGCCATCGCCGAACACAGCGTCGAGATGGATCACTCAATTAATTTCAACGAGACCAAGCTACTTGCCCGCGCCGGTGGTTACTGGGACCGCATCATTAAAGAATCCATAGAAATTAAAATGGCAGAGCGGAATTTCAATAGGGATTCCGGTTATTCTCTCAGCAACACATGGAAACCCGTGCTATTGGAGGTAAAAAGAGAAAGGCACAGAGCACAACGACCCGGCGACCAATCAGAAGTCACCTGAACCCGAGAGCGCAGGTATATAAGACGGCCAAAAACGGAGTGGCAATCATCAACCCTGAGGACGATGCACGAGTCGGGCATCGAAACGTCGGCCAACATGGAACCCCTGACCCGGTGGAAGACCCGAGAAAACTTCATCCAGCAAATACGCCGGGAAAGCACCAGATCTTACTTCATGTTTGTTTAAATTTCATTCAATATCACCCAAATCTTCAGAATTTTTAAATAAGAATAACCTAAATAATAATAAGGGGGGAAAACTCCACTGGCCGTAAAAAACAGTCGCAACTCTCGTCAGACCAAATTGTTGTGTTGGTATTCGCGGGAACCAACCACAACCTCTCGACCAAGAATACCCTCTGTGGTGGTTTACGGGAAATTAATCCACGCCAGGGACCACACACAGCCACACACACACTATCCTGTCTGGAATCCTTCACGAAGCTGTGAGACTTCGTTAAAGATTCCAGGTGGAAATGTAATCCTTTTTTGCTTTTCTTGTGTGCTTTTTTTCCTGGTGTGCTTTTTTACTAGGTTATCGATAATCGACTCTTCAATTAAATCAATTGCTCCTCTTGCGATTCATCTTACATCGGCCAGACTCGGAGGAACATTAAAACTAGATTCAAAGAGCACATAGCCCATTACAGATATAACAGACCAGACAAATCAAGCATTGCCCAACATTTACTCAAGGAAGACCATCAAACATCAGAAAATGAAATGAAACTTATCAAACAGACTCCCAACCACCTTTTGGACGCCTACGAAAGCATTTTTATTCACAAATTCAAGAAGGTCGTAGTTAACAGCGATAAAGGGCCGATCCCATTCTCTCCTCTTTATTCCCTTTTGAAATGATTTCTAACTCCTGTTTTAAGCGGATAAAGTGATACTTTGTAATTCCGCAGATTTTCAGAGTCTGTGGAATTACAAAGTATCATTTCAAATTTCTGTTGGACTTAGTACTCAACCCCCCCCTTATTACTTCTTCCCGTCCACCCATCCCATTGGTTTCTGTTCGCCCCACCTTCCTCCCTCCCCCCCCTTCCTCTTTGCCAATAAGTTTAAAGTATTCCATCTTCCCACTAAACCTATTGGTCCCCTATCTCCTACATCCTTTCACAGTCACTATATATATTTGACGTCTGTCTTCGGTAGTTTACTTTCAACCTTGTGTTGGAGGTGTTTTTTCCCTTCAGTTCGCTGAAGAGGGCCACTTTGTGGCCGAAACACGCGTGTTCGACGCTATCCTCGTCTGCGCTCTATCGTTTCAGATTCTCCCAGAAGTTGGGCCCTTTGAGTGCGTGTGTGTGTGCTTCTTGAGTGCTAGTGTGTGTGATTGGTCTGTGCTCGTCCTTCGTGGATAGTCACAGAGTGTGTGCTTGTAATACATCCTGGTATCCTTAACGGGGTCTTCCTTACAGCCTCGTGAAGGATTAAATTTCCACCTGGAATCTTTAACGAAGTCTCACAGCTTCGTGAAGGATTCCAGACAGGATAGTGTGTGTGTGGCTGTGTGTGGTCCCTGGCGTGGATTAATTTCCCGTAAACCACCACAGAGGGTATTCTTAGTCGAGAGGTTGTGGTTGGTTCCCGCGAATACCAACACAACAATTTGGTCTGACGAGAGTTGCGACTGTTTTTTACGGCCAGTGGAGTTTTCCCCCCTTATTATTATTTAACCTAGAGGCCGTAGAGCTCTTGAATTCTTGCTACAAGAATAACCTACTTACAATTTTACTAAACTCTATAGTTTAATCTTAAAGGAGAACATATTTAAATAATGGCAACTGAGGAAAACGTGAAACATTAATGTAAAGAAGATAAAATTTGAAATATTCGGCATTTACTTTCTGGTTTTCATTAATAGAAACAAAGCATTCATTATAAACCATTCACTCATTCCATGTTGAAAGCCCCTTTGTGAAGCACATGATTACATAACAGCCTCCTGGTACAGCGGTACGAAAAATGCTTAGAAGTGAACGGCATTATGTAGAGAAGTGAAGTAGGTTTGTAGCTAACTAAAAGTACCAATAAAATGAGTTTCATTCGAGTATATTTTTTCCTGTGACCAAATGGCCCTTACTTTATGAGCATGCCTTGTATATTGCCTCTTTCATCTCCAACTGATTGGAATTTTTTTCAGGAAAAAACTTTGAACGAGAAAATTATGGATGGATGACATTAACATTGAAAGAGGAGCCAAAGGAGACTTTAATGATTTATATCATCACCTGAGAAAAGATGAATGATTTTACATGTCATTCAGGATGAATTTTTTCTTTTGATGAACTGCTCCACATGATGAGATGACATTGAAAAAAGGTACACTAGTAACAGATGTTGTCCACCATGGCATTAATGTAGTCTTGAATTAAGTGGTAAATTTATTTTAAATTTTTTTTACTTCAAAATCTATTCTCTTAGATAATGTGAGTAGAAATACAATGCAAAATAAAAATGACACGAAAATTGGTCCAACATAATTATTTACATACATACTGGTTAGTACTCATGGCCATTATTTAACATGATTTGCTACTTCAAAAGATGCTTTGATGTTGGAGGATATGGAAACAAACAGCCATGGGGAAGTTTTTGAAGGCTCTTCAATGGCCCCAAGAACTGGCAATAACACCTGGTGTGTTCCAGAAATTAAACCTTCACCAGGGCATAATGAATCAACTCCATCTGCCCTGGTGGAGAATAAAGCATTTTCTCCATGATTAAACTTGATGAGGTTATTCTCTCACAGGTACTTGAGAAATGATGTAGTGAAAGAGAAACAAGAAAGTGCATTGTGAAGGATGTGCAGTTAAGAATGAATTTAGAATTTTAGCACAGAGGAGGGTTTTTTTAAAAGAATTATAAAATAAGGTTGAAACTGCAAAACTCACTGTGAAAATGTTCTAAAAAATTACATAAGTTTTAAGATATTTAACAAGAATTAATTTAATAAGAATTTCAAAAATCGCCGTGAGCCCACTACACCTAATGTTCACTTGAATTAATAAAAATTGGCAATTTTCCACAAAATATTTTGTGGAAAATTGCCAATTTTTATTAATCATGATATTCCACCATATCATGGCTGAAATGTCTCTTTTTTTTTGTTCACTCGAATCTTATTTTTATTAGGTAATCTACCGGTTAAGGTAGGTTTTTGGATGGACACAACTATCAAATAAACATTTTGTAACTCCAAACGAAACCCAATCCAGCAACCTAATCTACATCAGGTCCCTCTTCATCTCCGGGTACTTCTTTCCTCCCTTCATCCCGTCCAACATCCCTATCCTGTTCCTACCCTTACCTCGCTTTCCCAACATTCTCCCCTCTATTACCTTCTTCAACATTCCACTACCGCTCAATACGCCTTTCATCCATTTTTCCTGCCTCCATAGGATTTCTCTCAACAAACCCCTCTCCTCCCCCACCATTTCTAGTACTTCCTCATTTGTTTTCCTTTCGGTCCATTTCACCTTCTCCATTCTTCTCCACACCCACATTTCAAAAGCCTCCAATCTACGTCTAACCTCCTGCTTCAGCGACCACGTTTCCACGCCGTACATAGCTATGCTCCATATCAGAGTTTTTACGAGTCTTGTCT
Source organism: Hetaerina titia (assembly GCA_037158775.1). Taxonomy (NCBI): domain Eukaryota; kingdom Metazoa; phylum Arthropoda; class Insecta; order Odonata; family Calopterygidae; genus Hetaerina; species Hetaerina titia. The sequence continues at coordinate 81,845,701 of CM073775.1, read as the reverse complement.
TAACATCCCTACTCAACGTCCCCGTCATCAACTCCCTCCTCCTTGAGAAAGCCTCCTTGTCTAGTGCAATTCTTCTCCCTACGTCCTTACCACTTTGACCGTATTGGTCCAAAACACTTCCGAGATATGTAAACTGTTCTACCTGCTCTATTTTTTCCCCGCCTATTTTAATATTTAGCTTAGCCTTTTTCTTTCTGGAAAATCGCATAATCTTTGTTTTATTAATATTGATTCTCATCCCATATTTATCGCACTGAACCTCCAATTCACTCAACAATGCTTGCAACCCCTTGGCTGACTGAGCAACTAATGCTTGGTCATCAGCAAACCTAACCGATTTTACGAATTCCCCTCCGACTTTCATTCCTACCTCCAGTTCTTCCCATGCCTCTTTAATCATTTCCTCTACATATACATTGAACAGTACCGGTGACAATGGGCAACCCTGCCTTACACCTCTTCCTAACACTGCCCATCCGGACTCTCCGTTCCCCACTCGCACCTGAGCAGTCTGAGACATGTACAGGTTGCGGATCAGTCTCCTGTCCCTCCAATCCATTCCTATTTTCTGCAATACACGCATTAATTTTTCCCAATTCACTCTATCAAACGCTTTTTCGAAATCAACAAAACAGGCAAAAACGTCCTGATTGTATTCTATATTCCTCTTGACTAGTGATCTCAATACTGCAATGGCATCACGCGTACCTCTTCCTTTCCTAAACCCAAATTGATCATCCCCTAAGTAATCATTTGCCTTACTCTCTATCCTTTTGTTGATGATCCTGAGAATAACTTTAGCCGCGTGGGATATCAAACTTATTGTTCTGTAATCCTCACATGACGAAGCCTTTGCCTTTTTTGGAATAGGAACACCGATCTCACAAAATCTTCCGGCCAGATTCCTTCCTCATAGATACTACGAATCAGTCCATATATGGCCTTCTTCCCACCTTTCCCTAATCATTTCAACATTTCTACAGGAATATTGTCCACCCCCACAGCCTTATTTGCTTTCATCTCCTTTAATGCCCTTTCTATTTCATCGTCAAGTATGCCTGGACCTAAGCTATCTTCTTCTACGTCATGTTCCTTTTCTATGTCTAACCTTGTCGGCCTAAGTTCTTTACCATACAGTGTTTCTATATATTCCTTCCATCTCTCTTGGATTTTTCCTGGTTCAACTATTACCTTACCCCATTTATCTTTAACTGTTAACACAGATCATGCCTTCTTACTTCCCGATAATAACTTAACCTTGCTGTATAGAGCACCAATTTCACCCTTCTTCTGTAAACTTTCCATATCCTCGCATTGCGTTTTCCACCATTCTTTTTTTGCTTTATTTGTGGCCCTTCTCAATTTATTGTTTAACTCTTTGTACTTCATTTTGCCTAACTCTGTGTTTACATTTTACCATCTTCTTCTCTCATCCATCTTCGCAATCATCTCATCCGTTACCCATGGTTTCCTTATCCTTTTCCCGTTAACGGTTCCTATAGTGTCTTTAGCGGCTTCCAATATCCCTTTCTTGATACATTCCCATTTTCCTTCGATAGTACTCAGTTCCTTACCGTCATCCATCATTTTCTCTACAGCCTGCTGATACTCCTTCCTCGTTAATCCATTTACTGCTTCTAAATTCCATTTCCTAACCCACGCCCTTGCCTTATCTTCTTGAAACGAACATTACATTTCATAACAACTAAATTGTGGTCAGAGTCCACATCCGTTCCTGGGAAACTGTGCGAATTTATCACACTGTTGGAATGAAACTTTTTCATCCAAATTCTTGCAAGTAGGTCTTGCTGTTTTAATAAATACCCTGTTCTCAAAGCCTCATATTATGTAAGACTTCCATCTCTCTCACAATTTCATCAGTTTCCATGCTGCAGCAAAAGAAAACAAAAACAGCGAAACCTGCCACGTAAGTCAATGCGTGGGGTCTACTTCTGTAAAAAAACACCCACTACCCTCTCATGAACATTAATAACCACTCATCTTCAGCACTGTTTGCATGCCTTTACCACTGATTGCACACATATTAGATTATAACAATCATAATAGTCTAACACCTTAAGGATGGGTTTTACACAGAACGCACACACACATAAAATACTGTACTCCTTAGTCCTACTTGACATGACACAAAATATCCCATTAATCCATAACATATTTTACAATGACTCATTAATTGGCTTTACATGTCATCAACCTCCTTTTATTTTAATTCAAAATGCCTATTCTTTTCCTATCTCTACCTTGCTTTCCCAGCATTCTCCCCTCTGTTATCGTATTCAGCACCCCATTACCTCACAGGATCCTTTGCATCAACTCGTCCTGCCTTCTTCGAATTTCTCCCAACTTCTTCATCTCTGTTTCTGTACTATATCTACATTATCATAATTTGTTTTCCATTTGTCCATTTTATTTTCTCCAATCCACCCCACACACATATTGAAGTCTACCAATATATGTTTATCCTCCAGCCTTAATGAATAAGTTTCTGAACCATATATACAACTATGCTCCATATTAAAAATTTCACTGGTCTTTTCTTTACATCTTTACTTTAGGTGCTAATCATCAACTTTCATCACTTAGTACATGTTTCTTTACCTAATGATATTCTTCATTTAATGCCTCCAACACTCTGCCTAAATTAATATTATCTTTGCTTTCTACAGAAATAAACTTTATTTTAAAAATTGAAACACTGTAGACTTCCACATATAGAATTTATTAAACGACCCGGGTTTCATCGCTGAGCGACATCATCAGGTAAAATTTTTTCCGTTACATACCAATATATACCCTCTGAGGCGAGGTAGGGGAGGCAGCGAGGGAGGAGGAAGGGTCGGTGGGGGGGGGGAAGAAACAATGTAGTCAAGAAGGGGTGGGGACACACAATGGGGAAGTCATTAGCTGGGTTATGAGATGGGAGGCAAGGGAAAGGAAGGTCACGAGCGGGGGGGAAAAAGAGTGAGAAAGCTTCACCGACGCTACCACCTTTTCTTTAATCACCACTACCTCTCCCGCCCCCTCAAGAAAAGGTGGTAGCGAAGGTGTAACATTGCAAGGGGGAGGGGGGTGGGACGCCACCACTACCTCTCCCGCCCCCTCACCCCAAGACACGGATGGGAAGAACCCACCTCCGACTCTTCCCTGACCACTTTGCCTCAGACCCTATCCCATCCCGGTGAAGCTTTCTCACTCTTTTTCCCCCCCGCTCGTGACCTTCCTTTCCCTTGCCTCCCATCTCATAACCCGGCTAATGACTTCCCCATTGTGTGTCCCCACCCCTTCTTGACTACATTGTTTCTCCCCCCCCCCCACCGACCCTTCCTCCTCCCTCGCTGCCTCCCCTACCTCGCCTCAGAGGGTATATATTGGTATGTAACGGAAAAAATTTTACCTGATGATGTCGCTCAGCGATGAAACCCGGGTCATTTAATAAATTCTATATGTGGAAGTCTACAGTGTTTCAATTTTTTACCATGAAGCAATTCCACAAAGTTACGCCTGAAACCATTACTTTTAAACTTTATTTGTCGACTAGTTTCGTTTACACTGTAACATCCTCAGGACTAGTACAGGATGTTACAGTGTAAACGAAACTAGTCGACAAATAAAGTTTATTTCTGTAGAAAGCAAAGATAATATTAATTTCTTAAGTTAAACATGGAATTCTACAAAGTTAAGGCCTCAATCATTCAGTGCACTCTGCCCAACCTCACCCAAAGCACTTCACAAATATGTGAGCTGTTTTACCTGTTTAGTTGGTGTACCCCAATGATGATTATCTTATTTTTCTATTTATTGACAATATCATTACCTTAGTTTTCTTATGATTAAGCCTCATCCCACACTTATCATGCTGATTCTGCAATGTGCTTAATAATAATTGTAACCCTTTGGCAGGCTGGCAAACTAATACCCAATCATACGCAAATATAACCGATTTGAAGAGTTCCCTATCTATTATCACTCTAGTCCTTCATATGCCTTACTTACCATTTCCTCAAATGATATGGTAAGAAAAACAGGTGATAATGCGTAGACATTACTGTCATACTTCCCTACCTATTACTAATCATCCAGATCCTCTATTCACTGTCTCCACCTGTGAAGTTTGAGACATGTACAGGTTAAAGATATGTTGCTTATGTCTCCAGTCTGGTCCTATCATCTACAAAGTTTCCTTGATTGTAGCCAACTATATTGGATGCCTTTTTAAAGGCCATGATGCATACAGGTATATCCATGTTGTACTTTTGAAGTACTTTGAAAGAAAAATGAAAACTATGTTGCTTACCACTGACTTAAAACAATAATATTATTGAGATTTGTAATAAAGGTAACCATTTTCTTTGCCTGAAGCAGGAACACATATTTAATAGTAAATATTCTTCTGGCTGACCGATTTGCACGTACAGTCAGTTGAAGTTGCATTTTAGAGCACACTTTGGAGTTAAAAAGTGCATCTTATGGCCAGAGAAATAACAGTAATTACTGGCACTAAAAACCAATTTTGATATATTGTAATTAAACTATATCCACCCATCTGAATTAGTTGATTGTGAAGAACTGTGAAACAACAAACTTTGGAATAGGAGATTTTTTGCTTCTTATTATTGTAATTTTAAATAAGCTACCAACTAACCGTTGTGTCATGCAAAAAATAAATATAGTTTCATGATAAAATTCACAGTTGAGTGTAGAAAATAATACAATCAAATGAGAATGGAAATTCTCAATGACAGGCTGTATCACTTTCAGTTTTATGTAGCACAAGCTTTATTGTCAAAGCCAAGGAAGGAGGCATTCTGACAGAACAAATTGTGCATAATATTTCAAAGATTTGCATCATCAGAAACATGTTTGGATAGAGCTGATGCCAAAGCAATAAAAAGGTTTTGATAAATTAAACTGACATAAATCATTTCCCAATAATGAAATATTTTATGTTTAGGGCACAACAATATTAGCCAAATATTATGCATAATCATCGGTACACGGCTGCAAAAGAGGCTGAAAATACATTCAACCAGGCATCTAAAACCATATTTCACTTTGGTCTAATTTGGTGAAGAACCTTCAACTAAAATTCCGAATTTTCAAAACACCTTGAATTAAATTTTTATTGGAAAATTCTAAGCTGATGGCATGAACAGAAACATTTTAAGATTTACAACGTGTGGGTAAGATTTCCATCATCTGCCAAAACTCCAATCTAATCACTGTGTCTCGTGTGATTACAAGTCTATCTCTTTCTATGTCAGCCTTGATATAAAAGCAACATACATTGATAAGGAAGAAGTATTTGTGCATTCATACATCAGGGCTTGAAAAACAATCATCAATCATTTCCCTATGTTAATCATAGAAAATGGTTGCCATAATTAAAAATCTTGATAATATCACTGTTTTGAATCAGTGGCAAGCAACAGTTTCCATATTTCTTTAAAAGTGATTCCTAAAAATATTCTTAAATAAATCCTAAATTTATACCTTGTAGCACATTTAGTTTCATATTAGTATTAGTACTAGTATTTAAAATACTTTAAATACTAGTAATAATACTTAATAACTAATATGGATTGGGCCAACAAGGAAGTAGCTCCTCTGCTAATGCACACATATATTTTATCTCTGCTGTAAACTCAAAGCCTACTGGCATTCCACCGAAAGAAGTAGTAGTATGAGAGTAGAGTAAAGGCAGAGAAAATGGTTGCTTTTCATAAAAATTTTGATTATTTCAGAATAATATGATAAATTGAATAAAAAATGAAAGTGATTATAACCTCATTGGATCTTAAGAGAGAGGATTATCATACAGTACTGCATTTAAACTTGACTTCATGAATTACACTTCTGAACAGGGAAACAATCCAGCTGAAAAAAATTGGCCCAGTAATGACAAATTTCTGGAATTCTACGATAAATAAACTTGAATATTTCTGAGTGCTTCCTCTTACGATACACTACACCCATGAAGGTACACCACCTAATGCTAAGGTTCTTCTCTTCCACTTAAACTCAGCCTGTATTCTTACTTAGAAGCCACATGCTTGTGTCCTTACTTCTCACTAGTGAAGATGTAACATCATGATAAGTTTTGTGAAATATTAAGAAATTGTTTTCAAATTGATTTAAGAGCAAATACAAACATACACAAAATGGCAACTTCCCATCCTTTGGTTAGTTAAAGAGAAAACAGGGATTTGTGCATTATTTATCTATTAAACTATTAACTCAATAAATACAGACAGATAGTTCCATGGCAAGCTTAATCCACTTATGATCTCTAGTTTACTCATTCCATTATATTTATAAAAGGATCACTTCAAATAAAGCAAGGGTAACTTCATTTTCCTGAACACAAAGAGGGAATTTTGATATTCAAAGGAATCCTAAGCAAAATTCAGAGGGAGTAAAGGAGTCATACGACCCTCAACAATTGGATTGGAGAGTGAGACATTAGTCCGGCTCTAGTATTATGTGACTTTTTTCTGTTTCCCAATAGAGAAGAAACACTGTGGAAAGAAATGAATAACTGAGCGTAGCACTTTTCCACTTGATAAAATTTATTTTACAACCGGGTTTCCATTTATTACATCCAATATGAAACCCAGTCTTAAAATAACTTTTATCAAGTGGAAAGTTGCTACGATCAGTTATTCATTATGTTTGACTTCCACCACATCATGCCTGAAGCTACTCAACTGTGGAAAGAGTTTTCTATTATCAGAAGCAGGCATATTTGAACTGAACAAACTTCAAATTGCAGAAGCCGCTGATGGAATATGGAATCAAATCAAAAAACTTGTGGCATATATCTATTACAATTTAAACAAGTATCTGTTTTGTTGGTTGGACTTAATTAAAATATCTTTGATGTGATAAGCACTGGAGAGGTTCAAATACCCTACACTACTGCATGTTGTATAAACCCACTGTTGGAGGAAATACTTGGCAGTAAAAAGGTTAATTACTATGTTACATTGAATTGTGAGGACATAAAACATCTCCTGAGGTGGATTTAACATTGGAACTAACAAAAGAAAATTACAAACCAGTTCTACATTTATTTTAGAATATCTACATGGTAAAAGCAGAGAAAAAGTATGACATACCTATTTCTGCCATTGGAGGCTTGTCCGCACGTGACACTTGAGCAACTAGTTGGATATCTTCATCGACCTCATCAGATTCAGAGCTAGGCCTCTTTTTCGATACATCTACTCCCCAATGGCTGGGACCCCCTAGGCCAATTTCATCCTCATCATCCTTTGGCAATGGCCCTTGCCATTCTCTGTTAGTAGTATCATCTTCTGGGATCAGTACTGCTGAGTCTTCAAACACTGACTCCACAATCATTCCTGACACTGGTGACTTAGGTCCACCTTCCATCATCAGATCGTTTTCTGCACCTTCATCATTCTCGACACTGGGTTCTTCCTTAGCTCTTCCCATGGTCAGCTCACCCAAAGCAGCCACCATTGCTTCTTGGCTCAAAGCTGTTATCTTTTCCAAATTGATGAAGTCCACAAAGCTCACTTTTGACCTCTGCAACCTGTAGAGAGAGTAACAAATATCCTTTTGCTCACCTCTGTGTCAAACACGAGATTATTATGTCTGGCTCAAATTGATGTAATTTTTATCATGAGATACTTTTTTTTGGGATCTTCAAGTAAATGATTCATTTGTTACAGTACACTTAAGTAATTTTCCACCACGGTGAACAAGGATAAATTGTTCATTGTAGGTACATAAGAGGCACCAAAAGGAAAACTGCCCAAAAATAAAATGAGGCCTGAGTTGGACTCATATAAAATGCAAATATTATTCACCAGCTTGCATGAAGTATTCATAATGGTAATAAAATTCATGCTAACAAAAACTATAAAAGAATATTATTACCATGGAAAGTAAAATCTGACTACAGTCAGATTTTAAGATTTGAGGTGCAGGCAACAAATTGAAAATTGGTGCATGCATTGGTGCATTGGGAAATCCATTTGCTTTGGATTAGAGCCTTTCAGATTAATGTTCTGGGATATGTTTTCAATTTAGTGACAAGAATTGCCCTGATTTATTGACACCAAAAACAAAATTAACCCTTCCACACAATATGACATTATTGTATGCCCAGTGGGAACCTCAAATTCCATCATCTGACATATCATTACATCCAGAGTTACTGCTTGGCATTCATATTTTTATACTACCAATTTTACTTTCATCCACATTCTACTATATATGCATACAAATAGAACACTTACAGGAACCAATGTACTGTGAGCAGCGCACAGGTTAGTGAAGTTAGAGTTAGCCCCTATGAATTAGAGGCTAACCACACTCAGAAAAATTACTGAGATAAACAACACTGAATTATTACTAGGAAGTCAAATGAAAACCGAACACTTGCTACAACCAGTCCACAGACCAACCAGGACATCACTCAACAACAGCATGCTCCCGTGAGTTGTCACTGTGAGTTCTCCTACCACAGCAATGGCAGTATTGATACATAAAAGCTAGCTTCTAGCGGACTGTGTGTTCTGGTGGGTGTTCAGTTTTCATTTGACTGCCCCTAGTACAAATAATGAAAATTTCACATTTGTATTGTCAAGCAGTAGTTAGATATACATTTTGCATTAGTCCATACCAAAATTGAGTTTCATTTGAATATCCTCAGACTGCAGAGTTCGGATTTTAGTAAATGTACTCTGAGGTTGAGGGGCTAACTGACATTCTTCTCACCTAGACACTGGACTAACCTTGCTTCACTATCTTTTGCCAATTCAGCTTTGATAATTCGAACCACTTCCATTGCTCGTTGGGCAGCCAATGATGCACAGAACATCACCAGCTGGTTAGTGGCGGGAGATCCAGTACCCCCGAGATGGAGGGCAGTCAGTTCTCTGTATGCATTGATGCCAACAACAATCTGAGCTTCGGCTGTGCGTTCTTCCATCACTATAGGGTCTACTAGTACATCTTTCCTAAAGGTCAAAAATAGAGAAAGAAACTAATTTAAAAGATTTATAACTTATAAAATCAAAGCAAAATGCATATTCCATTAAACAATATGGCTAAATACATGAATGGGAGCAGATTTTTCTGACAGAACAATTGGACTTCTGGACCAGTAAGTCTCCAACCAGTGGTCCATCAACAACTACATGTCCAGGAGAAAATTTTGGTGATCCATGGAGATATAAAAAATGAATAGCAACAAAATCAAACTAATAAATATGTTACAATTAAAGGCTTTGATAATTTTGGCATAACTAAAAAAATAATTATTTAAAATTAATAAAAGGGAACTTCTATTGCAAATCTTTTAAATGAGTTGGAACCTTAAAAAAAAGTATGTTAGGTTTATATGGGATTCAAAGCTGTGAGTCTAATGATCCACGAGGTCTGAATGACAGACAACTGTCACTCTTAACCATGCTAAGGTACCAAAATTTTATTTTTATTACATTCATAGTTTAATGACATAATAAAAACATTTCACAGGTGGGATTTTCCCACTGGGGGGCTATTCTAAAATTTTGAAGCTCATTGATTCAAGGCTATAGATTCGGCTTGAAGTCATAATCGAACAGGTTACCAAAACTTACTTAGGGACCTTTAAATAACCCAATAGATTCAGTAGCAGACCAATTATTTTAACCTTGGGATCAGTTGATTCAAGGACTCTATGTGCCTAAATGCTTGATTAACTGAGCAGTGGATCCCCATTCACACTTTTCAGAGTGTAAATATTGAAGAATTACGGAGCAGAGAAATATTTTATTAGAATGATATAAATGGGGAGTTACAAAGAGATATTAATAGTCCCGCTGTGAAATGGTGCAGAAGATAACCATTGTCAGAATGCAAATGTCTCTTGGTTTTGAAAAAAGTTTCAGAAAATGGAAAACATATAATCCTTACAAGGTTGTTGTTTTACCAATACTTGAAAATGACAAGAGTTTTTGGGTTCTTTTCAGTAGGCAGAATTAAGAAAGGGTATATTGTGTTGTCCCATCCCATGGACTAAACCTTGATGTGGTGGAAGGGCTTGGGCAATCTGATGACTCATAGATGTGATTAAATTAGTAATGATAGTTGCTCCTGATAGTCATCCATGACAGATAGACATTAGGGTAGTAGCCAGATGAAAGGTAATCCCTTCTGTCTCAGTCAAGTAGCTGCAAAAGCTTTTGACCCCAGTAGGATGGCCACTGAGTGATGGTGAAATGTTAAAAACACTCAACAAGGAGGGAAACAGGAAACCAACTCAATTATTATTCCAAGGTTAATACGATGGACAGTATAGGGAAATCAGTTCAGGTAACTATGGGACTCAGTCCAATTGACTGTGTCTTGCCCAGCAGCAAGAAAGGCAAAGCATCTGCTCTTGTCATCTCACGAAACCCTTGCAAAGCAAAACCAACAGCAGCAGCATAGAAGATGCAGAATAAGAAGACCGAAGTAGTTAATGTAGGAACTTAGAATATTAGGACCATGTTGAGGATAGGAAAATTTGACAATACAAAGCAAGAGAAAGAAAGAAGAAATATAGATATTCTAGGTCTATGCAAGGTGAGATGAAATAATAGCAGGGATTACTAGAGTAATAGTTATAGAGTAATATACAGCGGAGGAGATGAGAGCTAATGAGGGGTTGCCATAATATTAAATAAAAAGGTAGGAAGAAGTGTAGTCAACTTAGAGCAAGCAACATATAGAGAATTACTAGTAGAGGTAAAAGCAAACCCAACAAACTTGGTCTTTGTTCAGATACACATGCTACCAGGCAATCATAAGGAGGAAGCAGTCAATAGGGTAAACGATCAGTCAGAGAAAATAAACATTTGATAGTGTTGGGAGATTGGAATGTGGCAGTAGGTAGTGATGGTGTGGGGGATTATGATTTAGGTAGGAATGACTGTGGGGAGAAAGCAATTGAGTTCTGCAGGACACGGGGAAATCATCACCAATGATTGGTTTAGACTCTACATAAGGTGTAGGCATACATTTATAATACCAGGTGACTCAGAAAGGTATCAGCTATCATTATACCATTATGGTTAGGCACAGATTTAGGAACAGCATGATCAATTAGCAAAGTTTACCTGGAGCAGATGCAGACTCTGACCACAATTTAATAATTATTAAGTGCAGTATCTGATTCGTAAAGATAAAGCAGGGAAAGGGGTTTAGGATATGGAATGTAGAAGCATTAACTGAAATGATAAGGAAGGAGTATTATCAGGATGTAAAAAGAACTATGAGTGAGGAAACAGAGCTGGGTACTATCAAGGAAAAACAGTAAATAAAATAAGGGATACTGAAAGATGCAAAATCTATAGGAACTGCTAATAGAAAAAGGACAAGGAAACCAATGATTCAATAAGCATTCTCAATGAAATTTCCTATTAAAACAATATAAATTTAGAATAGAGTTTTTTTGCATGTGTCTGGCATTATAACATTATAATTGTTATTAACTAATTGTAAGAGAATTATTATTTGTCTAACAAATGTGGGACGTTACAACTGCATAAGAATAAAAATATTCCAAGCGTTAGCTGTAATTTTCCATTTTCATTTAGCACAAACTTTATTGCCAGAGCCAAGGAAGGAGGCATTTGGCAGAACAAAATGTGCACAATGCTAAGGAGACACTGATTTTACACATTCATTAAAACTTTTCACAAAAAATATATCTTACTTTGTCTTTTAACTTTAAGTCAAAGTTAAGGCAAATAGAACCTTAGCCATCTGAGCTTTTGCTGGGTTACTTCTTTTTCAAAAACATTTTAATTCCAAAAATGTTCACTTATTTTTTTAACTGTAACAATTAGCACTTTACGCTGATATACACTTCACTGTTTATGAAAAAGTCTCTTACAGAGTCATATTTTTCCTGGACTGATTCCAAGGAATCTGAATCATTGTTGTCATTGGTAATAGTTCCTCATCATAAACACCAGCAAAACATTAGGCAAAAACTAAAGTTTCAAAATGAAATCAAAACCACTAGGTATCTTTCCACGAGTTTTAGTGAGAGAACTAGTGGTTTTGATTTCATTTTGAAACTTTAGTTAAAAATGAATTTCCACATAGTTGAGCCTAAAACCATAGAACACATTAGGCAAAAATGTGAATTAATGAATTATCTTATTGACTGATGTATATTAGTGATTAACAAAATCTTACATGCTGCATTTTTAAGGGTGGAATCCTCCCAATCACTACCGAAGTCATCATATTACGGTAATCATAGATTTCCTCCTCTGATCCCATTACTGTGATACTCTGTACATACTCAAACGGCATCTCTACTATGTCTTCAAAAACAGAGTGAAAGAAACCAGACACAATTCCAAGCATCTCACAATGGTTTTGCATTCAAAATAATTCCATGTAGAGAATAACCATGATACAGCATCACTCACAGTTGAAATGGATGCAGGGACAACTTCAACCATAGGTGCAATTAAAGGTTCAATCATTCACTTTCTGCATATTAACTAATGCCCAAATAATGTCTTGACTCAGTGGCTGTAGCTTTGTAATTGTATCGGATGTAAAAATTTCAGCTGAACAATGATCAGCTTGATTTGACGAGTGCGACAAGTAGCATTGTCAAGAAAAAAGAGAATGTAATGATTTTTCTGTCAAAGGTTTTTAACCAATTAAAAAAAATAGTAAAGCCATCCATGACTTGTTCTTTGCTTACAAAGACTCACTCAACTTTATTATATCAGCGTTTTTGAAACACCACAACTGAAGAGATTTACCAATCACCAGAGGTGTTTCTTCTTCTACATCAGAATTCATACAAAAGCACCAGCTTATCATGAATTATCCTATTTTCCAATCTTCAGTGACAGGGATTTAGATGTCAGTGCACAGAAAGATAGTTCACTTTTGTCCATATTATATTCATGTTGCCGCCTGTATTTTTTGGTAATTCATAGAAGTTTAACTTTCTAATCACCACATGTTTTGTCACCAACATCATCAAATTCATCGAAAATTCCATGGAAGGTAATGCTATAACGTACACATATCATTCAAGGCAGACATTGTTTGCCATAAATTCTTGAAATCCTATTAGATGTAATATTTTTAGATCGGGCAACTTGAAAACACAAAGACTGTTGAGTTGATTGCTTCTTATTTTTCTTGCCACTTTCTTTCTATCATATGATCCCCATTACAGTTATGTCAGTCAATCAATTATGAGTTAGAATGGTTCAGTTAATAATATTCATTATGTATATTTGAAAATGCACACAGTTTTCCCCTCTTACTTCCTGACTATTAATATTTAACTCTTTATACTCTTATTTAATTCTGTCTTTACATTCTTCTATTTCCTTCTCTTGTCTATCTTGCTAATCATCTCATCCATAATGGTTTCCTCGTCTTTTTCCTATTAAAAGTTTCTATAGTTCTGCTCGTGGCTTCCAATATCCCTTTTTTGATAAATTCCCATTTTTCACCTACAGTCCCCATGATTTTATCTAGAGTCTGATGATACTCCTTTCCTTGTCAATTCAGTTAATACTGCTATGATCCACTTTCCAAACCACCATCCCTGCTTTGTCTTTTTGAATCAAATGCTACACTTTATAATTACTAATTTGTGATTAGAGTCCACATACTGGGAAACTGCACATTTTTAATGCTGTTCCTAAATCTGACCCTAGCCACAATATAGTCTATTGTTAACTATTGTATAGATTTCATGTGCAGTTATTTAAGGCCTTCAAATAATAGGTTTCATAAGTAGACTTACCAAAGATTTTAAAAACAAATATTTGTTGAAATGCTTGTACATATCTTCATCTTTCACAGATAGTTCATCTTATATAAAACATAATTTATTCATACGGAATCCACATTATAAATCCCACATTAATAGTACTGAAATAGGGCAAAATAAATTCTAACAAATTACTAATTATTGCACTGGTTTCTCTACTAATAACTTACCATATTTGGAAACAATGGATGTATTGAATGCTTTTCCACCCCATGTTTGCCATCAGTTAGTGGAGTTTTATTACACTATTTATGTAAGTTAAAAAATTTTCACTGTTAATAGAATTAATACCTTTTAATTTTACATTTACCTTATATTAGAAGAACAAAATTATTCAACATTAAATACTGCAGTAGACACTTTTGATACTATTCACCTGTCATACAGATGTTACAATCATTTAATCTTCTTAGCTCAAATGATGATTTAGTAGAGTTATTTGGCCCAAAATTATGATAATATCCATAAAATTGATAATTTATATCAATCTACCATGAATCAAAGAAAATAATAATAGTATGAGCATCAACAAAAGGAAAACAGAAATCCTTGTCTGTGGAAGTGAGAAGTTGAATGCAGATATCATAATTCGGGGAGTGAAACTAGAGCAAGTGGAATCTTAGGATGGAAGCTTATAACTTTGGATGGAAGAAGCTTGACTGACATCAGGTGAAAAATAGCCCAAGCGAAGAAGGCATTCACTGAGAAGAGGCAACTACTACGTTCAAAGAACATAAGATTGCAAAAAAGGAAGCAGTTCGTCAAAACGCTTGTGTGGCACATGGTACTCTATGGATTGGAAACATAGAATATTGGAAAAGTGGACCAATGAAGAATAGATTCATTTGAAACATGCTGCTGGAGGAGAATGATGAAGATCAAATGGACAGGCAAAATGAGCAAGTATATAGAAAAGCAGAAGAGGAAAGGACCATATGGAGAGCTCTATGGCAAAGAAGAACTATATGGATTGGACACACCTTAGGGCACAATGAATTAATTAGAAACATAATAGAAGGAAAAATTAATGGAAAGATCCTGCGAGTAAGGCCAAGACACAATTACAAAGAGCAAATTATGAAGGACATAAAATAGGGAAACTATCAGAGGGTGAGGGAATAACACCTATCTTAGGATTGAAATACTTATGATGATGAATAATTTATTCTGTGCACCAACTGAATCAGATGAATTACCATAAAATGAAAAAAAATAGTTGCTCTTATACCTATCTGTTGGATGTGTTAATTTCTATTTCAAGTGATTTATTGTGTACGTGGTCTGCCCAAAAAATATGGGAACTGGTGCAATCTGGTGGCCATGATGTGGACTATAGCGCCGCCCACTAGCAGCATTAGTTGCCAGACACCCAATGAGCCATCTGTGCTTGGCAGATCGTCAAGCTGTGAGTATGGTGCCAGTAACGTTAGTTTCTATTGTCCTTGTTTTTACTGTTTGTCGAAAATGAAAATTGATGAAATCACGGCGCAACAAATCAACGTCAAGTTTTTTGGTGAAATACATTAAAAGTTATCAAGAAATTACTAAAATGTTGACAGCTCTTTATGGTGATAATGCTCTGAAGAAAGCATCAGTTTTCAAGTGGAATAAGTGTTTTAAAGATGGCCAACAAGATGCCATGAATGATGCAATGCCTGGACAATCTTCAACCACCTGTGTCGACGACAACATTGATTGTGTGCAATCCCTTGTCCTTACCAATCGTCGGAAAACTATTTGAATGAAAGCTGATGAACTGAATTGAGGAAAATCAACAGTGCACACTATTTTAACCAAACATGATGGATGGATCCTTCACCATGACATTGCACCTGCAAATTCAGCATTGATTGTTCACCAGTTTCTGGAAAAACTTCAATCAACATTGTTGATCATGCTCCTTATTCGCAAGATCTCACCTCCTGCAACTTTTTTTATTCCCAAAATGAAAAAATGTGATGAGGGGACATCACTGGGAAGATGTAGACACAATAAAGCAAGAAACAACGAAAAAACTAAAAAGCCGAGGACTTCCAAGGGTGCTTTAAATAGTGGAAAAGAAGATTAAATAAGTACATAGCAACAAATGGAGAGTACTTTGAAGGAAAATTGATGTCGCCAAAATTTTGCAAAATGAAGTTTTTATGGCCTCAGTTAGCGTATTTATTGGATAGGGTAGTAATCTTATTTGATATCCTTTTGTGTGAAATGGCATGTGATTATTTTATTGTAAAGTGGGCATTGGCCCATGATAAACATTATTCCTATTAATGTGATTGCTGCCTTGGTCTCTTGCTTACAATGCAAGACAAATTATTTGAATTGAAAATATGATTTTGCCAAGTTATATTTGAATTGGAACCCACTGCACAATGAAAAAATTGGCAAAGACGATTATTTTAGTGCAGTAGGGGAATTAATTTTAAATGGCTAGAGACTACAGTGGCAAGGAGTTGCATTTACAGGTTATATAAAAGAAGGCACAATTAAAAAGTGAAGAGTGTACATAGTATCCCAAGTCTTTATAAAATGTAGCCTAGTCCAGAATTAGAAAGATGTGTATTCATACAATTAACATACAAAAATGCCACTTAGAATGCCTATACAAACAACTCACTTTTTGTTGAATGAAGATGATCGAATAATGACCATCATATCACAAGTAAATATTAAAAATTCAAAAATTTTGAGTCATAATAACAATGAATATTTACTTTCAGTTTATTAATATGAATATGAAGTTTCATTGAACATAGAAAATACGTTGGCTGGACAATTACACAAAATCACTGTCATAGTTCTCCAGGACGGCCAACAGTAACATTACCTGAAGATTGTCCTTTTCGAGTTGAGCCAGTGATTTACATAACTTTTGTCATATATTTTAAACGATACATCAATCCTATTATTTATATCTTTTAATCATATCAATATCCCCATACCCCTTCCGCAATAACAGGTGGAATTTGACACAAAAGTGTGCCACCAGAGTTGATATTGGTTCAAACCACAAGAAGAAAATTTTTTTCTGCTCACACATAAAAATACAAAGAACAAAGTTTGGACACTTGAAAATGCTACTCATTATTAAATTTATTCATTTATTCGTCATGGTCCGAAAACAGCACTTTTTGGCCTTTACTTCAGACAACAATGACAACACAACAGTAACAACACTACAAACACCCAAGCCCTAGGTGGAAAAAAATCCCACCCTGGCGGGACTCAAACCCACGACCCTTGGATTGGCAGATGAGGACGTTACCTTGCTACCACCGGGGCCGGCAAAGGCCTTTATAATGAGCAAAACAAAAATTAGTTTTTCTGAGCATTTTAAAATAATCATCGTCAACAGTTATATGTGTGATTTGACTGTTTAAATATAATAAAATTAGCTGGCTTAATTTTTGTTTTCATTGCTGATTTCCACAATAAGTATAAGAAAAGCTAAATTTTCATATGTGCCAACAAAATTCTTTATTAATAGGAGGATGACTTTATGCATAAGCATCTGCATTAAGCATCATGAACTTGGGACCAATTAGTCTTAGAGGTGGTCGGAAATGGTTAGAACTGAAAACCATAGTGCAGACCAGAACCAGTAAACACCTGTCACTTAGTTCTAACTCTAATTACACAGCAAGCTGGTAAATAAATGAATGGACTCCAAATTAGTACATATTTAAGGATAGGACGGTAGCTCTAACAAAGGAATAGAATTGAAGGATGACAGGTGTGTCCACATAGTTTGATTTAAATGATTAGTCCCTGGCACTCTGCATTAAGGGCTTGCAAAAATAAAACAAAATTTTTGACCTGTATGCGTAATATGTGAAAAAGGTTGCTTTGATGCAGTTACTGAAAGAACTAACCACATTAGATGCTCACCCGCCATTGAAGAGGGCAAAAGACACACACACTGGGTGGTGGTGGAGAGAGAGAGGCAAGAAGTCTCGTTCTGCTGGGTCTCGGTGAACAACCACTTCCTCACCATCAATAGTGACATCAGGACGGCGAAAATGAGCTAATGCTGCCAGAGCAGCAATTGAAGCAGCATCCACTAAAGCCCCCCCATCATTAAGGACAGAGACATCCACTCGAATCTGCCACACCTGCATTAAAAAAAAGAGATGTGAAAACAGATTGAAATTCTCATTACATTTTGTTCATTCTTCTGTACAACAAATGCCCAATAGCATTATATCATGCACTGTAAAACCCTGAACGAAGTCAGATACGTTTGCATAAAAAACTACAATGCTCTTATGGGGTAGCTGTATGTGCCAATAAATTTCTCAAATGTGTGAAACAATTTTTTTGGTGCAATGATGGAGTGAAACGACTCATATTAAAGCAAATTCTTATTGAACAGGCTACAAGTTCACAAATAATTTCAGAAAAGATATTAGAAAGACCATAAACTACATGAAATATCATTTTATCAAGCCTTGCCTTGACAAAAGGTTCTGATTTTTCTCAGTCGACTTGGGTTGAAACTTATACCCTATTATATTGTTCTTTGGAAGACCCATATTGTAATATTTATAACTCCTGGTCTTGTAATGATTTTATTCAAGGAAAAAATATTTTTCCAGAAATTGGCTTGATAAGTTAAAAGCAGCATTAAAAACTTCCTAACTTCTAATAAAAATTTCTTTATGATCCACCCAAATATCTTTGATACCCATTCTCATCTTTCATTCGGTCTTCGACTATATGTTGAAGTGCTGGTGAAAGGTTTCCCTTGATTAAATCCTTTATGTTTCTTCCGTTTTTTCATTTAAACTTCATTTTGGCTCTCTTACCAATAATGAGGTGACTGGCCTTTTCTTAGATTTAACCAAAGCCTCAATAGGACCTCCTCAGAAGGATGGTTCTATTGAGGTCCATAAGAAAGATGGACCTCAATAGGACCATCCTTGCTAAAAAAATACAGTGTTATGGAAATCGAGGGGACCATAGCAGTGTATCCAGTCATATTTCAAAGATCGTGAGGATACAGTCACTATAACAGTATGGTTTCAAATACATTACCAAAGGCAAATCCAAATCCATAGGAGTGCCTTGGGGTTCCAATATTGGTCCAGTACTTTCATTAATTTATATTAAATAGCTGCCCTCAGTTTTAATGATAAAAGTCCTGTACATTTATGCATATTTTTTTAAATCTTCTCTGT
Organism: Hetaerina titia; assembly: GCA_037158775.1. Lineage (NCBI taxonomy): Eukaryota > Metazoa > Arthropoda > Insecta > Odonata > Calopterygidae > Hetaerina > Hetaerina titia. Next base: position 81,826,690 of record CM073775.1, on the reverse strand, counting down.
ACGTGAATGCTCTGAATTTCTATTTTTTATGACATGTCCAAGATTTTTATTGTAAATAAATCCCTAGGCAAATAAAATACCATCAATTAAGGAAGGCAGGAGTATTGACGTTTTTTTATAAAATAAAACCACTTTGCTTTTCCACATAAGCTTTTTATTCTCACGACCCAGGTTTTGTTATAGCATAACATCATAACGTATGCTATAACGAAACCTGGGTTATGAGAATAAAAAGTTTATGTGGAAAAGCAAATTGGTTTTATGAGATATAAAAATGTCAACATGAAGATTTTCCACCACGTTACGCCAGAAATGTTATTTACGGCAGGAGTAATTTCAGTAGAGTAGCAGTTGTTGTTCATGCGGAAGGAAAGGGTAATAGCACATTTAACCACATAGAATGAAGGACAGAAGTTACAAAAGAGGCAACAGATGTTTTTGTGGTGCAGGTGGCAAAGGAATGATGTTACGTTTCGAATTTTGGAGTCAGAAAGGTGGCAGGTCGAAATATATGGCAGAATATGCAGCCTAGGCAGTTACATGGAGTGGAGAAGAGACAGGGGGTGCACGGTTGGTCAAGTACATTTGAAAATGTCACACAATTTCAACAGGTATTTAAGCGAGAAAGAGGGCTAATATGGGAATAAACGTGATGTGGACTTCCTCTTAATATTCCCTTATTATTGTTTTGCTATCGATGAACACAATATCGTGACCATCCCAAAAAAGTTGCCATTACCTTTCCAGCTTAAAGAACCATCGTCACCCTTTTTGGAGAAGGGTAACCCTTTACAGTCAACTGTGGTGAGTACTCTTTCATCTCAGGAGTGTAGTGGTGGATTGAACTTTCATATAAAGTTATGAATTGATGCAAAAAATCTGACTTGCTTTGCTTAAACTGCTCTAACAGGGCCTTGACATTGCTTTAGAGGAAAATTTTTTGATATGCTAACGAAAGAGAAGGCTTGTGTAAAGGATGGCACTCATCTTTTGGTGTTTAGTTGATTATAAATTTAATAATGATACACTAGGAGTGATTTACAGAGAGTAAAAGAGAGAATATTTATATTGGAAGAATTTATTTTTAGGCACCAAGTACCATAACGCTTAGTCAGTGGGTTCAGGGAATTCTGCAAACTAGTGATGTCAGTGATCGAATAAACTTGTTTGAAAATGTTTCAGTCATCTGATAGAGAATTTTTCATGATTTAATAGTAACTGTTTCAACCAATTCATCAATGTATAGGGCAAATGACAAAGATTGAAAGACCCTCCTTTAGGGAACATCAGTTGTAACAGAGAAAATGTAACACCTTTAATTACAACATGTTGCTGCCTGTTTGTGGGAATGAATCAAAAATTACCAATAAAGAGAGATGTTTCAGGCATGATATGGTGGAATATCATGATTAATTAAAATTGAGAATTTTCCACAAAATAAATTTTAATATGACTGGTTTCGATGGAACTACATCATCTTCAGGCAACAGTCGTAACTCAGTGTCTAGTATATATGCTGAAAAGCAAGTAAGGGTAGGATAGTAGAAATTAGGGGGAAGAGGGAGGGGAGGTGGAAAGCCGCGTGGGTGACTATGTGCGTGGGGGAGGAGAAAGGGGTGGGGAAGACAAAACAGTCCGGAGACTGTTTTGTCTTCTCCACCCCCTATTTTGTGGAAAATTGCCAATTTTAATTTTTCAAAATTACCCACAAACTTACCATGAATATTATACATATTTTTATCCAGTTTGTTAAGTAGCAATTTGAGATTTATAATATCAGAAGCTTTAGCAAAATAATACGTCTGAATGCAGTGATATTGCAAAATTGAAAAGTTGCTTAATGTTGACAATCCAGAAGGGACACCACGCTGCTTTTCAGAAATGAAAGGAGTAAAAGATATGTCTTTGATGGATAAGGGGCTCACAGAGAGTTGAAAGAATGGGTAGAAGGGAGATCGGCCGGTCAGACAGCAGAACACTTCTACTAGACTTGAATAAAGGGAATTAGTTATCTATTTTCCACATTGTGGAGAAATTTCCCACCTAAAATCAATAGTTAAAAATAATGGAAAAATGGATGGCCAAAACAGGACTGGCTTTTCTCAGAAGCATAGCACCCAGTTGACCAAAGATGGTTGGTCTTAATTTAGCTCAGCAGTTGCATGCATTGATCAGGGTAAGTGAAAAGAAATAAGCGAGAATGGGGACAAATACACAGGTGAGTCAAATGAAAACTTAAATATTTGAATACTAATACTTCTCACTCATACCAGTTTCATAAGTAGTCCTCTCAGCATACAATAGAAGTATATCAGTACTTCAAAAGTTCACGGATACCTCTAGAAATACCATAGCTTTGACTGATCTAAAAGCCTCACAGTGATATGAGACCTAGTTGATAGGAGTCTGATATGGAAATCACATTGGCCAGGAACCTCTGGTCCAGACTTCATTCTTATAGTGGAATATGTGCATCATTATTCAGAACTTTAAATCATCAATGAATTTAGATGTTTCTGCCCCTCTTACTACTGAATATATTAATGAGAGATTGCCACTTCTCTGTGGTATTTACACTATTGTTGCACTCTGGTATCATGCTGCCAGTTGTAGGTCACTCATCAAACCATGACTATCACCATTGGAAATGAAAATTGGCACTGGCACGATGTTTTGAAATTATAATGCAGTTTTCACTTAACTCACGCTTCTACATTTTAGATGGAAGTTTAAAGTATCTGTATGAATATGTTGATTAGCCACAATTATGGTTAGAAAATATTTGCTGGAAAGATCAATAGGTTGGAGCTAGAAGCCACTGCGCCAAGTGACATTTATATTAGTGTGCTAGCAAAATGTCTCAGTTGTCAATATACACACAACAATATAACTTAAAGGTATTATTAATACATTAATTGTAGCATATCTTAAGCATGCAATCTAGTATCCTGAAGAAAAAAAATTGCCTTTCACTTAGTTACTGTTCTGAAATCTGATGGGGATATCTGCCTCATTCACGCCCAGTCCCCATGGACCACCCACCAAATAACCCCACATTCTTCTCACTAGGGCTCAATGAGGCTTTGTAAATACACCTTACAACAACATGACAGCCAAGACCAACTGAACTCTAAAGCTGTTCCATAGGTTCAAGTCAGTGCCATCACTGAAAATAGTATGTCATTTATTGCAATGGTGCCAAATATACTTACTGTCTGCTTAATGGGTTACTAGATACAGAGTTCCACAGATACAGAGACTATTACAGAGTTACTCCAAATTCAAGAATCTATGACTGGCTAATTAGATGATTACTACTAAGCTCTGAAGTCATTATGACAGTACACATGGTGTTTGCTATTCATTTTTGCACATTATATTTCTGCTAAGTACGAAAGTTTAATCGTTCAAAATGTAATTCTATTTTCCAGAAAACGACACAAAAACCAAATGGTTCCACCCCCCAGAGCAAATGATGAACTGGCACCATAGTAAAATTATGATTTAATTATTTATTCTTAGTCTGAAAACAGCACTTTTTGGCTTTACATTGGACAATTAACAGTGACACCAATGGAGACGATTACAAACACCCAATACATTTTGTATGGTATGCGGCACTATTTACAACACGTAAAAAATAAAATGGCATCAATTGAAATTAAAATTAACAAATCTCAAAATATTCATCCTTATTTGCCCAGAGACTATAGTAATGGGTAAAAACACAAGGTAAAAGTCATGTCAGACAGATGTCACATACATTAATAGAACAATAGATATTTGAACAAAGGATATACTAGATTGGAATTATGGAGAATGTATTAAACTGGAACAGCAATTCTTCAAACACACGACGACATTTATGCCCAAAATCGCAATGACTTCACCACGTACCAATGTCCACATATGAAAAATGGAAGTAAATCGGTTACAAGGAGCCACATATGGCGAAACTGGGTGATTTTACACGAAAATAAGAAACATTACCTAATACGAGAATAAGCATATACCTCGCGTTTTTCAGAAAATGTTTGCATTTAAATTGTGGCTCATTAGGTTAAGGTGCCCTTTCCCCAAGTTTGCAGGGAAGCATGGTTACAGTAAAATTTACCTACACATGTGAATGTGTTAATTATACACACTTGTACGTTAGCATCAATTAAGAATATATAAACATATTACCTTTTCATCAGAAACAATGCACAGAGACTCCAGGTCAACACATCTTGATTCTTTTAAACATTTCTCGATAAGTCTGTTACATTGCACGGCTTGTTCAGACGGCCTTCCTGGTTCAAAATGTGGAGCTCCCATAGGGGAGAACTCCACATTTACGAACAGAATACCTTCATTGGGTCTCGTTGTCTTAGGTTGTACAATTTCGCATGAACCTTGGGCTAATACTCTGAAATGGTAATGGGAAAATTACGGAGGAAAAATAATAAAGTATGTACATTGAAGAGTGGAAAGGTTAAATACTTGGTATCACCCAGGCAAACTACACAGCAGCCCCAATCTCCACCATAATCAATTCGCAGTTTCCTGTACTCCAAAGCACTTCGTCCATCGAGCCGCTAACAAGTGAACACAAAGAAAACAAAGTAAGATTTTTCTCGTAGTTTGTCGGACCACATATAAACTTGTCCCTTACATTAAAAGTTCCGTCTATCCTGCCATGTTGAAAAGCATTTACTTGGACAAGTCCTTCATGATAAACAAGAAGCTCAACAAGTATCAACTGCAAATTTATTCGATCAGTATGAAAGCGTGCCACCCAGCAGTGTTACTTTTTAACTCACCCTTCCTTCAGACGCTGCTCTCGGGATGAATTCCTTCTCACATGTAGATAGAAATACTTCTTTCATTTTTTTTAGAGTACAATAAATGAAAATTATTTCATTACATCATTACTTTCCGAGCTAAAACACTTACACCCTCTTCACATTCATCCGCCTAATTTCAAACTAGCACCCTCTAGGAGAACTAAAGAAAACGTAGTAGTTCCATGTTGCTGCCGTTAGTAGTCGGTAAAATGCACGAAGTATGTTTGTAAACTGGGCACCGATCGGGAAAAATTTCACGTGCTACCCGCTACACGTAATAGCTACTATTTCAGTGACTTTCGTTACTTTAAGGAATATACATTCTGTCATCAAACTTGCTAGGGGTAATCTTTATGTTCGCCCATAATGAACTATTAGCGACAAAATACGTACCTCGCTTGCGGCAGCTGATGGCTGCCTGTACGACTACGAGTATAGGTATCCGCAAGGTGGGGTAACCAAACGCTGTTTAATGTTTAGACCTTCGTTAAACAATACGTCATGAGAAAATGAGATATACGGCGTTATTGCCCATTTTTTATATTGTACACCTGTTAAGTTTTTTCGTGTATTTCTACGCCGGGAAATATGGTTTGAAATGTCAAACTACTCACTTGTCAAGGTGCAGACGACGTCTTTCTCTTCGGACAAAGCCGGCAAAATTGAAGGTTTCTTTTCGCTCACAATAGTACATTCGTGTTAGGTGACATATTTATAAATCGCTCTGTTATATGTCCATTAGTCAGCCCTCTTATGTGTGTTTTCTTTCTTTACGACGTAAAGTAACTTACAAACGTACTTTCTAAGTCAGCTCATTTTATTGACGTGAACGTTCTTCGTGATAGTGGTGCAAGGAATCTCTTTAAAGTATTTGAAACTCATCAAGAACATAGTAGGTAATCATACTTATTCCGAGTTAATTTGAAGCCTAAGTGGTACATTCCTTGTTCGACAAGGAACACAGAAGTAACTGAAAAGAAGTTTTCCATGTTTGTGTTGTGATATGTGGGGAAGTGATTTGGTGTTTCAAATTTGTTTTCAGAGTCAGAACCCATGTCGGCTATTAATCCATATATTTTCTGGCTCTTTAAAATACTCCTGTGGTTAGCTGAATGAGGATACCAAGAGACAACCATGCAAAGCCTGGAGGCTGCATGTGAGAAGGCTGAAGTGAGTATATGGATCAATTTTTATAAAATCGAACCGTAAGGAGGAAAAATCTTTAATGTTCTCATCATGGCAATCAACATTTCAGCATATTATTCACATTGCTACAAGAAAGCCTTCATCAGTGCAGCATATTCAGGAAAGGAATGGTTCAACTTTTGTTTCTATACACCAAAAATTGAGAGAACTCTATGAAGAGGAATCTGGATTTGTTTCGCTTCCAGAATTAAAGGTATATGTTCTAGCTTCTGTCGTCAGTATAGAATGCATGCTTTTCTTGTTTATTTGGTATATAGTTCCTATTGACGAAAGAATGTAGATTTTTTCATGGTAACATTACCAATGGTTTTTTCCAAGAATGGATCATCATGGTGTTTTTGCTTATTTCATGTTATTTTTTGTGTTGCCTCAACAAATGTTTTATTTTGCTTTGTCACGGCCTAATAATTTATAATGATCAGCAAGCTAACCTTGAAATATATTTATTACTCAGTGCTGTTGATATCTTTTTCCGGAGTTCTTTGCTGACAATTTTTCTTCTTCTTGCGAAAATGTGTTGGCATTGACATTTAATGTAAATAACTTAATTCTATAGTTTGTTATGGTGTACCTTTGGGAGTAGTATGTGAAATTTTGAATCGGGTAATTTTGTCAAATATTCAGAAAAATGTGAATTATTGGTTTTAAACACAGCTTAAGAATGCTTTAATTTATATGGATAACATTTCTTACTTTCATGCTATTTCAGTGTGTCAAAAACAGAACTCAAATTTTATTTGCCGTCGCATGTGCATCTCATTACTCATTCGCAACTATTTTCTGCTGAAACTGATTTCATTAGGAACTATAAAGATTTTTTATAAATACATAGTTGTACACTACATGTAGGTACCAGCTGCTTCATATTCATTGAGATATAGACTTAAAGGTTTGATTTACTATAATTACAGTTTAGGGTTTATACCACATTAGCGTATACCACTGTATTTTATTTATGTTGTTTATGTGTTTCATCTTATCATTATCTGCTACAATTACTTTATGAAGACCAATTTCCTTTGTTAGAGAACTTTAGTTTTGTGCAACACTTGATGCCAATATTCTTATATTTTTAATTGTTTGTGCTCTAATTGGTAATCGTTTGGTTAACTGATACCCATTATATTCTTAAGTAGCCAATTTAATGGAAATTGTAACGTTAATTCTATGAAATTTGCCAAAAATATTGGAATTGAGGGGTCAATGAACTCTAATGGATTAAAATCAAATGGTTATCATGTGGAGGAAAGTAATCAGTTTAAAATAATTATATGCCGCTTTTCTGCCCCTAGCATTTTTATTTTATTACCTTTTCTCCATTTTGTGTTGGTTTAATTAAATAATTTGCAAACCTTTAATTTTTTTCAAAACCGGTTGAAGAGTACCACACTTCTATCAGTTCTTGCCATTAAGTATGTGTGTGAATGTTTTATATATATATATATATATATATATATATATATATATATATATATATATACCTTTTTATATATACCTATTTATGTACATATACTTGTACACACATCTTTTTTCACAAAAACATATTTGCATAACCATTATATGTACATAGAAAGTTGTGCATATGTTTGTGTGAAAATACATATGTGTATGCATGTATTTGTATATAAATATATATATTTCTGTATAAAATATATTTATATAAGTATTATTTATATTTTAATAAAGCATATAAACATATACACACATGTACCTACCTTTTATAATATATAGTTATGATGTGTACATGTGTGTGTGTGCATATATATATATGCATGCATGCATAAAAATGCACAAATTTGAGTGTGGAATATACATAGCCTTCTCTTAAATAAATATAGCAGATAGGAAGTCCTGAGATATTAAGCACCTCTCAAAAATTGTTGAATGATCTCTGGGTTATTTATAATAATTTTAAGAAGATGCAAGCATTGTTAATTGTTTTTATGATCAATAATTCAATCAAAATATTGGTAGACTCTGTTTTTGTCAATAATAATAATTCGGCTTTAATTGGGCAAGGTTGAGACTGTGGCAGTCCCTTCTTCCATCTAACCCATGATTAGATGTAATTATATTATGTGCCTTGATCACATAAAAATATTCAGTCAAACTCTGTACAGCCCTTCCTGTTTAAGATTTCCTAATTTTAGGATAGTCTGTTTGATGGGAGACCTTGAGTCTTATCCTAATTAATTCCATGGTTGTTATTATCTAATGCTGTAATTCTATTATAATTCTGCTATTCCCTTACTATAATGCATGAAACCGGTTGAGTATTTCAGTTTTCTCAAGCCTCTTTGTTTTATGTGGGTGTCCATCACTGGCCATGCCTCCAATTTTAGGATTGGCTTGGTAATTGGTAAAAAGTCTATGGTCACTGTGAAACTATTGTATTTGGATTGGGATTCACATTGGTTATTTATCATTTATGATGAAGATGTTAGCAAAGTGTGAAAATTAGTGGAAATTTATGAAATTTAATAAATGGTATTGTTGAATCTTTTTCAAATACCTTTTGGTGAATGTGGAGAGGAAATTAATCTAAATGTTCATTAAATCTTTAAAATATATTTGGGGAAGTTGTTTTATTTATTTCATTAATTATTTAAGAATGTGCCCATTTTTGCATTAGGAGTACCTAAACAGACATGATATTATTAGTGCTTATTGGGTTACCTGAGTTTAGTCCACTGGGACTCTTGTGTATTCAAGATTGCAGGAGTAATCATTTTGAAATCTAACCCAATCACTTGCTAGTCTAAATGTCTATTCATATTGCTAGAATGGTTTTGTAAGCTACTGGAGGAAACAAAAGGGGGAATATTCAAGCTTCTGGGAAGGGTAAAATAACACTAATATAATGCCGTAGCTTTGTGCCCCACGCAATTTTATTCTTTGATCCAGGATCATCTATAATGCCTCATACATGATATTTGGTTAAATGATGTAACAAAAGTGCTTAGATATCCTCAATTAAATTTCTATCCCATGGTTCCTCCTTAAGAGGATAAGTGTGATAAAATCTTGGAAAGACTTACTCTTATAGCAAAATGAATTTTTTGCAAAGTAATTCAAATTTATAGACAGCATGTTTTTCCTGAATACTTTAGACTTAATGAAAAGTCATTTATTTCACTTATATTTGAATTTCTAAAATCCTTTGTTGTGTTCTTGGAAGAATTTATTTAAATGTTTTTCTCCTTCTTTTCTTCTAGCACCTTAACCCAACCTCCTTCCTCCTATCCAAACTAGTCGAAAGAGAGAAACTTAACACACTTGTGGTCAATCTCTACCCTGGTAACCGTGGATATTCCTTGATGGTTCGGTCACGGTGCATGCCAAGTGCCAAGGGAGTGGCAGGTGAAGGGCTTGCCCAAGCTGAGGATGATGATGGCTTGCTGGAGGTTGAAACTTCCCCATTGCCCTATGAAGATGATGAACTCCTGCGATATTTGGACAATGAAGAACTCCCTCAGCCTCTTGCCGAGCTACTTGAGAAGACGGAGGGTGTTGGGAGGAAAGGAAGCACCAGCTACTTCTACAGTGGGTGTGTGGTCGCTGAGGTGCGGGACTATAGGCTCCCACTGGGTCATGCATTGGAGCAGCAAGAGGATCCAGACAGTCTCTCGTCTCAGGGTTTGGTGCCACCAAGCATCTGCAGGACTCACCATGTATTATTGAGACCTACAACCCAGGTGATTGCTGGGCTGCTAGGGTGCAATAGTATGCTCGTGCTGTACTTTTGGTTCTCCTCATCAGAGTGTGAACAAGTTTAATGGAGCTTTTGTTATTACCTAACCCTTTCAATTTTATTCTTAATGAATATCAGTCATTTCACAAACTTGGATATTCCTTGTAAAATCAACCTGCAGAATTTACATGCACTTTTCTCTAAACACGTAGTGATAACCACTTTTTCCTAATATTTTATTGATTCACTTTCACAATGATATTTACAGAATTCGTGCACATGCAAACCATGTAATGGTAAATGGCAGTGGGTGAAGGCAGCTTTGGAAATGATTCGGGAATGGAGGTTCAATTTAATGGAATTTATTAGGAGTGGAGGTCCATTGATTTGTTACTGTCATAGGGTTTTCTCTTAATAATTGAATTCCATAGTTTAGAGATAATGGGAATCCTCCTTTCTAATTTAATATTTATGGTTATTTAATAAAAAAATGGCTTGATACAACAAATTTGTAGAATTGCAATGTGAACTCACCAACTTTGGTTCAAACATTATTTCCTTCTGTGATAACTAAGTTTTCTCTTATTAATGTTTCTTCAAATTTGTATAATTATTGTTATGTGCATTATTTCCTTGGTGTTACTGACACTATTGAATGGAAGAGTTATTCTTTGAAAAAATCCTAGAATGTGTCATCTTTAATTTTTTATGCAATAGATTTTTTTGGATTGTGTATTATTAGTATGTTTACTGTACCAACCAAATAATTAGGGTGATAAAAGTAATTTAATGAAACAAGTGCTCGTAGTAGAATTTATATCAAATCCTTAGTATAAATTGTGTTTGTTTATTATCATTTCTTTGTTCATACAGTTTTCTTATGTGCACATTCAATAAATAGTTGCAATTTAATACTTGATCTGCTGAATAAGGATATCTGGTATTTAAATTTTCATGAAACATTCAGCTATTCGGTGGAATGATGACTTTTTTAACTTGCATTCTTTACATTCTTGTACTTCTAAATATTGATAAATTAACTTAACTTTTCATTTTATATTACTTAGTATTAGTATGTAGTCCTTGATCAAAGCCATAAACTTAAACTTTTTCATGTTTGGCTTAAGCTGGTGCATCTCTGTTGGGAACCTTTGTTATCATATAATCAATTGTTTTTATCAATTGCTATTTAGTTGAATCTGCCTAAATGGGCACCTATGGAGACCCTGGGATAGTTCTTTAGATTTTTATTTTGTTGGCAGAGTATCTTGGGTGATGTTGGTGCCTTGACCAGTGGTGGTGGGTGGAGCACTGAGGAGCGTTTGGCCTTGGAGAGTCAGCTTGTGCTGGCAACACAAGGCCCCCTTTGCCTGGATCCATCTCCATCGGTCTCTGTTGTAGCCAACCGACTGCATCGTCATCACACCCTTTTAAGCTCTGAATCCCTAGTTAGACGTGCACGCAAATTTTCATGGGTATGTAGCATCTTTTGATGGTTTTCTAATTGGCAATAAGATTGCGTTGGTGGTAAACAATGCTATGTTTATACTGTTGTAATGGGTAATGCTGTCTGACATAATGACGTCTGTCTTATTGTGTTGTGGGAAAGTCTCGATTACATTGAAGATAAAATTAAGTTCACTAAGTTTAGTGGAAATGGTGATAAAAATTTTTACAATTTTTAGTTTGTGTTTGGCCTAACAAGAAATGACAAATTTAATCAGCTATTAGTAGTTATTAATCAATATAGAATTATACTACCTTGAATCACGAATCAAAAAGTCTTTATACTTTGCCAGGAACAAATGCCGATTCTAATAATGGGAAATAAATGCATACTGGATGATAAAATTGAACTGAATGTTAGAAAAAACTGAATGCATACACTGATAAAAAATAAAAACATGATGAAATTAATTGTGCAGGTGTAAACACTTTTAGCATGTAGACATTCCAATTTAATGATTCATTTGTGTAGTTCTCAATAATATGCCATATTTCATTTCCCCATTGTCACACAGGTGTATCTGTCACATGATTGGCATTAAAGTTATTTCTTTGTCAATCATGTTACAGTTTGTGGAAATGCTTGGTTATTGGTTTAATTAAGATTGGTCCAATGCCAAGTGGTTTCTTTATGTTTGTTCTTTTTAGTAGCTAGCTTGTAGAGAGGTGATGAGGTTAATGTGTTGATTGTTGATTATTGCCTGTTGTAAGTTCGTTTTTTTGAACCGTCAAGTATTGCTAATTTGGACTGAGATGTCCAGGTTAATTTCTCAACAAAATTGATACTTTATAAATGTTAATTTTTCAATTTGAAAGTTTTCATGTTGTGTTGAAATGTCAGTTATATGTTATTTGAAATGTCAGTTACTGAGCAGTTGTTGATTACTAGAAATCTTAAGATTCCATTAACATTCCCATAGCACAAGCATTATGTATATACAATTTCATAATTGATGCTGATGGGCTGTTATGATGGATAGTTTCATTTCAGATACATTTTGGAAATACAAGTCATGGTAAACAGAAAAACATTTTAATAACCACAGTGAAACCTCATGTTTACTTAATCTTCAAAATTATGGTCAGAACAGCTCTCCAGATAGCACATTGCAAACAAAACCTCAAATTTATATTCTTGAAACACAGAATTTATGAAAAGTCTCTCCATCTTACTGAGATAAGAAGTTGACTTTTATCATATTTTTCCCATGTTTTGTTTAAAAAAAAGTTTTTATGCTTATATTATGTATTTTGGTTTTTCCAAATTAGTTATTGCTAATACATATATTGGTATTAATAAGGCTTGTTAATCAATTTTTTAATCGAGCATTGGGGTAGTTGTCTGTTGACTTGGCTATATAAACTGCATGGAATGTCATGGTTTGGTTTTTTTCAGTGGAAAAACTTCTTTTAAGTATTAGTACAATATATAGGTGTAGCTATTCAGTGTCGGATGGCTCATAAATCATTTACATTAGATTTGAAATTACCCTTCTGGAACTTTAGTATGAAACATCTCAGCATCTTATTTTCATGAAAACAAAACAAGCTTTTAATCATAAAAATTCTAAACTATTTTGCTGTACATAAAAAATAATCAAACAAAATAAATGTATATTTTACAATAATAGGAAATATATATGAAAATACATTCCATCCTATTAAAAACAGATTCTCATTCAGTAATAAAACAAAACCAATCATCTATGTATAAAGATAATCAAAGAAAATGCAAAGTCGGTATCATTACTCAGTCAAACATCACCATACAAAATTACCCATGGCTCATGCATTAAAAATCTTGCACCATCCAATGCCATCCCCATTCAAAATCATGCACCTTAAAGCATCACGTATATATTCCAACTTCTCATTATCTGTCCATATCACTTACAGTTCAGTATCACATTCAGTCATTGCCAAAGGTTATTACCTAGTCCTTTGTCTAGTGGCTGGCTTACACTCTAAATTGCTTAAAATGACTAGCTGCTTTAGCCATGGTTACATGCTATTTTATTATGATGTATAATATTAGTATTGCTCAAGCAGGGTCGAAATGTATTGGGAATCAAGTTGAAACTGGAAATTTTGCATAAAATTTATGTAATTATAGGAAAATTTATGGTGCATAGAAAACTTTCTTGTGTGTTAAGTCATACTTTCAATTTTTCACATTACACCTAATTGTATAAACGAAGCCCTGTTTTGTGTAATATTTATTTTATTATAGTCCCATGAGGGGTGTTATTTTCATAGCACAAAACATACTTTTGAAGTATTTGGTCCCAACTTTTACTTTTACATTAACCTTGAATTTAAATATTTTTTTGCCAGTTCCTTCAGAAATGTAAATTTTTACTTTTCTTTTTGCAAAGCCTGAGCCATCACTGGTACTTATCCCAACCGAATCAGGTTAGATTAAACTGTTGATTGATTTTGGGATGATGATAAAACTAACATGTATGATTATATTGGACACATTCCCTCAAATGAAAGAGAGAACATACATTCTTTCGTTCATTTGATGTATATTCAAAACGTCCAAAAAGTGAAGTCTGACTCTGTAAGTTTTAGTTAATCGTGGTCAACATTATGACTCCTTTTAATAACAGTAAAACATGAAATTTATATTTTTGAGGGGACCAGTAAAAAATATGTTAAAAATGGTCAATGTTAGGTTGAGATCTAGTGTGAGAAAAATGATCTAATCCTTTTGCACTCTATGGGAGAAGAGGAATAAGCATACGTCAAAATGTCTTCCAAGTTTACCATTTTGGACCCAAAACTCAGCTGATGTCAGTCCCTTTCCTCTGAACTGTGCAGAAGTAACATGGAGCCTTTTCTGTTTTGGCAGCCCCTCTCATATTGTGAATCCATGTTCATATAATTATAATATATTGGTTTTGTCCAAGAAATAATTGTTGCATATATAAAAAAAATTAAACTCAGAAATGGGGTCCTTTAATTTCACTCTGAATTTATAATTTTTCTGTGAAAGTCTACCATAAATGTTAAAAATACATTGTATAGAAGAACACTCTCTTAGAAAACAAAATCTATTGTCCTGCAATGTTCTGTGGAATTAATAATGGGTTCTTAATAAATCTTTTTGTCAGAAATCTATGGAAAATATTGTAATTAAAAAAAATATTGAGAGAATAGAACAAGGCCTTGAAATCACCTGTCAGATTGTGTTCCTCAAAATTCATTTTTTAAGAAACACGGAAAGTAGGCGATTAAAGTTATAACAGAGATTTGACAATACTACATAACTTTCATGAGAGTAAATTATTAGTCATTTGGTATTGGGTAACAAGATGGCTGGCAAACCTTGGGGAGGAGATGGACCAGGAATTGAACAGTAAAAGCTGAAATTTCGGGAGTTAAATGTTTTTTATTAGTTGACTTTAGAAGGGAAATGTTTTTTGATCAAATCCATTTTTTTAACTTGTGACTTTAAATGTGTTAAAGCAGAAGGTGAAGAATTGTTAGTTAAATGTGTTTATTTTAGAAGGCCATTTTTACAGTTTATGAGTTAATTTTTGAGCATGCAACAAATATTTCTTTAGCAAAATCATTATGTTTGATGTGCCTTATGTCATGTACAATAAACCTCTTGTTTATTGTATCCTGATCGCCTGGTGAGAATAAGTTGTTATCATTGCTTAATATTAAGTTGGTTGCAGACACGGCTGTTAGAAATACTGCTAATTTAAAAAAGGGCAAAAATTACCTTAGGATAATTTCTGAGGAAAGCGCTGAGTGTCCTGATAAATTGTTACCAACAAATAGAATTGTGCAAAGAGTTCCTTTTTTCTTCAAGAACCTCTATGGATATTCAATACAGAGGTACTCTACAATCTGTTGTGGCACTAGGGTATTTCCCAGAGGATATCGTTGAACCACCACCCAGACAAGCCAAGCAAAACCTTAGTAAAGTTTCACACAGTTGAGATGAATGGACTGGGAGATAATTTCCCCCATGCTCTTTGAAAAATAATGAACAAAATACAAATTGATAACATTTGTTTGCAACAACTAATTTAAATGAAGTAATCAATTTATGTAACACAAGCAAAAATGTACAGAGAGAAATTAAACTAAGAAGTATGATGCTATGATCATAATCTTTGAGGGGTGTTGATATTTTATGTAAATTTAAGGTTCCAAAATTAAATTTAGATTAGTTGCTACATTAATTTATGTGAAGACAAAGTTGTGCTGTAAGAAAATATATGCATGAATTAAGGTGTAATATGATTTCAAGTTTTGTAAATTTGAGGATTTATTAATATTGACTGAGGCCTTCCAATTACTGCTCATCAATGAACTATGAAAAGAAACATTGACACTAGTAATATTGTGAATCAGCAATCAGAAATATAACTTAAAAAATTAAATATTATCTTTGCTTTCTACAGAAATAAAACTTTATTCGTCGACTAGTTTCGTTTACACTGTAACATCCTCAGGAAGAAATATAGTCACATATATCCAATTTGAATTATATAAGGGCTTTTCAATAAGAGTGATAATAAATTTTTAATCATATAATTAATTTCTAACTCTTTTTATCTATACTAATAAAATTATTATTACTGTGAAGACATTTGTAATGTTATATTAATGTATAGCTTAATGTGTAATGCATATGTGATACAATTTTCATTGACTTGACTCTCATGTAACGTTAATATCGAGTTGAAACCTGTTCAGGTCACAACAGTAATGATAGAGTGAGTGATATACTGCATGGAAATTTTGCTTTATCTTGATAAATCATTAGCCGAGCTATGTAATTCTACTGGAGATATTTGGATAGTCTGCTCTTCCTTTCATCCCAGACAGAAAATTGTTTTAAATGTTTGAAGAGAGAATAAAACCGATTTCAAATGGAGGTGGACCCATAAATATTTTGATTGTTCTTACAGGACTAAAGACTAGACTGTTGCTGTCATTATGAGAGAAGATATTAGAGCACTATTAAATTATTAAAATTAATTGGGTGCCACCTACAGATACTTAGCAGAAAAAAATGCTCACAAGCTGTGCTTATGCTCAGTGGGTTACGAGACTGCTCATGCTCAAGCGTTAGGATGTCCACTTGTTGAGGAGTTTCTCTGGAATAATATCCCTGTAGATGAAACTTGGTTTTATCATTTTGCAATTGCCACACAGCAAAGAGCTGTATGGCAAATTCCGGCACCACCAACACCAAAGGAAAAAACAAATTGGGAAAGTTATGGTCATATAATTTTTTGATAATTAGCAAATGGAGTATCGGTGTGTCACACTTGCACAAGAAACCGTAAATGGAGCATACTCTAAGGATGCACTGAAAATCCCGGAAGGTCATATCAAACATAAAAGGCCACAAAAAACACATACTGGATACTGTACCACAAAAATGAACACCCTAATGGGGTCATTCTTTCACCTGAAATAATCATGAAAGAATAGAGAGGAATCCAAAATGAATTCCATGCACAAATTAAGATAGCAAAAATTTCTTCTCTATTTGTAGTAGGACTACATGTTGTCATTGGGCCAAACACCTTATTAGAATGGTCAAGGATTTGTGGGATAAGAGATTCACCTTATTTTTCTCTTGAAAAACTAATTTCAGAATGAAGAATGGAAAAAAGCAAAATGTTGGCAAAAAAAATTTGCTAATTTGAAATATCTTTCTTCATAAATGTAAAATATTATCAAGACCACATGATCATATTTCATTAATTTCCTCAGCAGTGGGCATGATTAGTCCATCAATGCAAATGATGATTTTGATTATGTTCTACCCATTGGTATATGGGGTGCATTCTGATTCTCACTTAAAGGGGATTGGGAAAATTTGGGAACCAAATCATGGGGTTTCTTTCAAAATTTTTGGAAAAATTTGGAAAGGTTAATTATTTTTTAATTCAAAGAACTTATGTTTGAATGAGGAATTTCTAATGAGGGTGATGTTTCTTTTAGTCATGATGCCAGTTTGAGTTTGGCATTAACTATTTCTCAGATAAAACTCAAAAATGTATTTCAACTGATGATGGCAATAATATAGGCATGCTCAGTGATGCGGGATGTTTCACAAGAAGAGATAAGTTATAAAAATATTTATTTTTGTGGAAAATTGGGAATAGAGGGTAAAATTAACTTTGCATCCATTTTCACAACACAGTCTGTATTCCACTACCCTCTTTCCAAATAACATTGTCATTATCAGCTGTAACCATGACATTCTTGGAATATCATTCTGGAGATTTAAATTGGTGATTTAGAGGGTCAGGTGAAAAAGGGATGAAGTTTGTTGGATTTGTTGGTTATTCATTCCTCAACACCCAATGCATTGCTATATTGAAACTGGGTAATGGAGTGAAGTGATATTTCTGGAAATGGATGTAAAGTTTATTTTGCCGATTGTTTGGAATTTTCACAAAGAAATATCCAAGAATATTGATCTAATTGGGAATAGCAATTTAGAAAATGAGTGGCCAACATTGTCAGATATCTTGCAGTGCCAGTTCTTCAGATTGTCATTCCATTTATCCATTGTAGAGCCCAAGTGTTTAGAGTATCCAAGTATAGCACTGGTTGAAGGATTTGTATGATAGATTGAGAGGATATATTCTGTCTCCAGGGCCATGTGGTGATATCTAACAAACACATTGACAATAGATCAAGTGGTAGTATAGTGCTTTGACTATTTCTCATAAAAAGTCAAAATTCATTTTTGTTGTCACAACTGTATTTAAGATGAGGACATATTTAAAATATTATTGCTTCTATTAGATGAGACAGGGGTGTCCATTTTCACCTATAAGTTTCAACGTAGGTATGTCAAGAAATTTGTTAAAGTGCCGTGGAAAGCACTGTAGATAAGGATGAAAATTGATTTGAGAGTTCAGCAAGTCAGTTAGGTTTATGGACAGTCAAGCTTAAAATTAGCCAGTCATCCAAGAGGTTACAGTCATGACTGGGTGTATTACGATATCAGTGTGTTAATAATGGGATGAAACTCATTGAAAACAAGAGAAAAGAGATGACATTTTTTAGAAAGAGGAAAGCTAAGTAAAACATTAAAATAAGAGGGCAAAATGTAGAGCAGGTGGAACAGTTTAAATATTTTGGAAGTGTTTTGGACCAAGATGGTCTATATATTAAGAATATAAGAAGGATATTTGTATTAGGTGAAGAAGTTTTATAAGTAGAATGGAAGTGATGACAGGGATGTTGAGTAAGGATTTTAAGGAAAGACTTGTTAAAACCTCAAATGGAGTGTGAATTTGAACGGTCCGGGTACATAATCATTAAAACAAGGTTATATGTATAGATAGGAGGCTATTGACATGAGTATGTAAGAGGTCAAATGGATGGAAATGAAAACAAATGGAAGTGCTAGACATGGTGAGGAAGGAGAGAGGATTGATTCATTCGCAGACATCCAAAGAAGGCAGGAAAGGTGAATGCTGAGCAATTTTAATTGGTGATTGGATGTTGAGGACTGTGATAAGAGGAGAGAACTTAAAGTGAGCAAGGTAAGGGGAGGAAAAGGATAAGCATGTTGAGTCGAATGAAGGGAGGAAGGAAGTATGTGGAATTGAAGAGGGGGTTATTGTGTTGTTGGATGTCAGGTTTTGTTTGGTTAGAAGAAGTAAAGAAATATATTGGTGATGCAACAATTTCAGATTGTATAAATCATTCGCCTTGGCCAGGATTTTTACACTGAAATTGTGGCATTTAAATGCATATTAGTGGATGACTCCATTATTGGTGTTTTGTCTCTGTACATCCAAAACCTATCGTACACAGAAGTCCACCAATAATAATAAAGCAGTTACATTGTGCATGGAAATCCATAAAAAAAACTGAAATTAAAGAAAATATATTGGAAGAATTAAAAGTCATCATCATTCATTTTCAAATGATGTAAGTTAAATTGCAAATTTTGCATTTTTGTAATATTTAGCATAATTCTACATGTTTAGATAGGCTCAACATGTCTGAGCTTCATATCATTGAAATGTCTACTGGGCTGCAGATTTTAGGTCCTTCAATACATAAAGGAAATGTGAAATGAGCATTCTCAACCAAAAAGCGACTGTGGACAATTAGCAATTGTACTCAGAGAATGTAGAAGACCAAGGGTAAGATGGCCTAAGGATTCTACAAAATTGTATGAAGCTGCCACGACTCAGTGAGTGATTTCTGCCAATTACCCAAAGGAGGGAGAGTACAGCAGCCCTCCTTTGAGAGTGAAATTGGAAACTGCAGTGATGGATACAGCAATGCTCATCTCAGACATGTTAAAAACAACTTAAATGGCTGGAGCACTGCTATGTGGAAAGCAACAGGAAACTACCACATTGCTATCCTAGGAAGAAGTTCTACAATTTCCTCTATCGTATACATTTAAATTAGAGACATGATGGAACCCTCTTGAGTAAAATATTCTGGAGGTAAACTAGTTCCCCATTCAAATTTCTATGCAAGGACTACTCTCTCAAGTAGTTGGTACATAATGTAGTAAGTGGTAAAGCAGTAATTCAAAATTAGGAGACTTTCAGCAGGATAAATCCCACATTCTCCATATGTGGGATTGTGGGTGTAAGCATAATCTTGCAGAAGAGTGCTGGCATGAGAGTGCAAAGTTTCCCACAATTCAACAAAAGTAGAAGACAGCAAAGGTAGTGTCATATGGAAGATCTAATGCTTCCCCACTGAATCTGCTGGATAAATCCCTATCGGTCTTCTGCCAAGTAACATTGCTTATCTCCACTGGTATTTTAATGATTGAGTTGCTCATCATCTTCATAGCATCAGGGGCTTTCCCTCCTATTCTCTATTTTTCCCCTATTCTGTCCTCTAATCTTGTAAATCTCAGGTGAAAGTGGTAATGAAGTGGGCTAAAGAAGGAGACTTTTAAGAGTACTACTTGCAGGATCATTCAAACTGGCTTCATGAACAAAGATGCAAGAGTGGACAAAGTGATGCAGAGAGATTGGAGGACATCTTAGAATATAATGAAAACATAATTGAGTTGAAGTTAGCAGCAAAGCCAAAAAATACCTTATGGGTGGTGATATTGCCGAAGTAATAAAAAATGTAAAAGGGGAAGAAAGTCTAATTATGCTTGGAGACTGGAACGATCCTTAGAGAAGGCTAGAAAGGAAATACTGACAGATATAGTTTAGGGAAATAAAATGAAAGAAGAGTAATAGTTTTGGTACTCAGTTTTAAGAAACACTCTCTCAGAAACACGTTCATAGGCGATACATGTATATGATGCGCGGAAATATAAGAAGATACAAAATTGACTACATCTTGTGAAGCTGAAGTTTTGGAATCTGAATAAAGATCAACAAAACTACCCAGTAGAATATAGTTTAAAACATAATTTTATACCATTGAAGTGCCGTCTGAAAATAAAGAAGGTAAAATAGAGAATGAACACTTGATGGAGGTGAGACAGATTTAAGAAAACTAAGCTGAGACTGATTTTCCAGTAAAAATTAGAAAAGGAAATAGACAAATTTGTCAGCAAAGCAAAGAATGATTGAAGAAAGATGGAAGAAATGTATACTGGATTTTTGGTAGCCACAAAGAATACTGTAGGCTAAAGGAAGTCATGAATAACAGGTGAAGCGCTGGATCTAATAGAAGATAACAGAAATAAAAAAAAACTCGAGGACTGAGGTTGAACAAATATGCTATAGAATGCTGAAAAAAAAAATCATCCAAAAGGTGAAAAGTGGATGAAAACTGTTTAAAGATGTGCATCAAAAATTTTGTTCAAGGAAAACTTGTGGCAGCCTACAGGACTGTAAGACACCATTTCAATTAATGCAGCGCTAATATCAATCCAGGGAAGCAATGGTGAAATTATCACTGAAGATGGGAACAAGTTATAATGTATGTATAAGTGGACAAAAACATTTGCTTTAATAAAAGAAATTGTCCCTATGAAAAAAAAAGAATTAAAATGTGAGCTCATGGTGTGGAAGAAAGATTTGTGTTCCTTTAATTGGTGTGGATAGAAATCACCTAATACTAAGCTTTGTATTCATTCAAGGTTTTATATCTATTAAAGGTTGGTTTTTGATACTCTCTAAACACTAAATACTTCTATGCATCATGATAACTTGTGTTTCTCTTACCTTATTCTCTCTAATTGTTGTCTAAAAATTCTACTCTCCAGATAGGAGAGATTGCATAGCTACATTGCTTATCTGACATTCTCTGCTATCACAGCCTTAATTATCCAACCACTTGGCAACAATTTCTCTACCCACTTTTTCTGCCTTTATCAGATTTCCCATAGGAATTTACTCTCTTTGGTCACTATAACTTCAGTATTTGTCTTTCTCTCTGACCAACTTATTTTATCCATTCCTCACCATGTTTGTATCTCAAAAACTTCCAAGCTTATCCTCTTGCCTTGGGACCCGGTGTCAATCCTTAAAATTCTCTGCTCCTTGCTAAAATACTGTGCTCTTTTCCAATCTTTTCTTCACATCTTTAATTAGTTTATTTGTCATCACCTCATATTCTTGATAAATAAAACAGTTTCTGGCGTAAATTGGTGGAAAATCTTCATATTCACATAAAAATTAAACAACTTGATGTTTCCACTTAAAATTCCATTTAAATTAAAAAAATTAATTTCCACAAAAAAATTTTAAGTGGAAAAACCAAGTTGTTTAATTTTTATGCGCCTCTTATTCTTGTAATCACCACTATTATGCCCATGTTACCCTGAAGTACTGCCAGAGTACATGAACTTCTCCATCTGCTGTAGTTTATTTATTCTTATTGGAGTGATTTAAGACTTGATATGGAATGTGAATGCAACAATTTCAGTGTTAAAATCATTCGCCTTGACTGGGATATGAACCTGGATCCCTCGATGTCTGGCCGAGTGCTTAAGCCAGTTAAGCTATCGAGACATCCTTTTGCACTCCAAAATTTTGGGAGCTTTAAAGGAACAGCAACTTGGCCGGACATCAAGGGATCCATTTTCGAATCCTGGTCAAGACGAATGATTTTTTACAATCTGAAATTGTTGCATTGTAATATATATTAGCAGATGGCTCCGACAAAAGCTACTGTTGCGGCATCTCCCGCAGTTTCAAGCAGTGGAATGTGAAATGTACACATCGACAGTGTAATAAAGGTTGCCAATTCTTTTCTCTATGCTGCCAGTAATTACCGGAGAGATATGACACCTGAAAAATTACATGCCCTAGGTGAGACTGAGGGTGTCTACTGATGTCACCTGTAACAGTGCTCAAGACCCCAGTCAATGACCCAGTGCTATATTCACTAGACCACCACCAGACTCTTTTAGAGATGAGGAAACCCAAAGAAAAATCAGAGAATATTATATACACAGTTTCCACTATTTTTAATTTCACACAAGTTGGAGTGGGAAATAGGGTTGTAATAGAAATTATTGCAATAATATTGTACTTTTACACTTATTTACTCTTTTAAATATTCTGTTTGTTAATTTTAGCTTAATCAATGTATGTGTTTGTGGAGAAGAGTTAATAAGAACAGAGTTTGTGGAAAAGATAGAATGGACAGAAGGAAAACAAATGAAGTGCTAGGCATGGTGGTGGAGGAGGTAAGATTGTTAATAGAAATTTCAAGGAGGCAGGAAAGATAGATGCAGACCATTTTGATTGGCAGCAGAATGTTGAAGACTGATAAGGGTAAAAATAGTTGTAATAGTATTTAGGGGAGGCGACCAATATCTCAGGTCATTTGAGCCATCAGGGATGGAAAGGATTAAGTGTGGAGAGAAACCTGGCATCTGCATCAGCTTATTCTTATCGAAAGGTGCCAAGGGGTCCGTAGCTTAACATCCCATCCGACAGATGGCGTACTCACTCAAAGTGTCCCCCACAAAGCACCTCAAGTAGGGATTGAGATACCACTGAAAAATATTTGATGCCACTGGGATTCAAACCCATTACATGGGCTTCACTCCCTCTCTTGGAATAACGTCTATCCTATGAAAGTATATATCTGATGAAAATATTTATTCTTTGTTTTAATGTATGCTTTAGAAGTTTCAGCTTCATACGTACAAATAAGTTAGTATCAGGAAATTTAGTGTTGACATTTATAATAAGGGCACTATAAATAACTGAAACTCAATTTTTGGACCGTATTGCAAAACTTAAAAAGAACCAATTCCCCTCTGCTCTTACTACGCATTCAAGATTAGAAAATTTAGAAGGATTTAAAAGTGTTTTTAATGAAAAAAAGGGAAAAAAATTACTGGAAGTGAACTTGATTGAGTACACCCATTTTAAGGAGACCACCTTAGGCATGCAATGAAATTTATCCAAAATATCAGTACACTCCAAGAAGAATCAACTGAAATATTTTCCAAATGCTTGATTTTTTAAACCAAAATATATTATGACTGACTCCATAGCAAAAATAACCAATTATAGTTGTTGCTAATATTTTGGAACATTACTACACAGTCTTACAAAAGATACCCAAGCTCTAAAATGGTCTATTAAAAAGTAAATGAAAGGCAACTCTATACATGGATGTAAATTCTATACCTGGATATAAACTATACCTGGCATGTCATGTTGATGATGACTAATATTTCATGTATTCAGATTGTCTGACTTTTCTCCCACCAGTAATGTGAACATTTAATGATTTCTGGTTTTGAAGCTGCCACACATACTGCCAATCCCTCCCTTCCCATAAAATATAATCAGTCCATTGAAGATAAAATGGCTATGTGAAACCTCTTCCCTAGATGTAATGTTTTAAAAATTAACTTCCTCCATGTATTCTCATTATCAACATTATTTTCCATGAAATTTGTTTTTTCCGACGTAAATTTATGGAATTTACACAACATACTGAAATGAAATAAGTAACTTAGTAATTCTACACACAGTGTTGCTTATTTCATTTAAATCATTTTCCATTACATAAAAACATTAGCTCCTCTGCATAACTATCTCCATATTTTTAACGTGTAGTATTTTTGCCTTTGAATTACCATTAAGTAGAGTGGTATAGGTGCAGCTAATCATCATTGTTAAGGAAACATTTCTCATCTTGCCTTGGCTGCAAAGAATGGTGTCCCAGATTTCTGATATTATATAGTTTTTGGCCATTTATCTTCTTAAGTCACTGTGACCGCAGGGTAATCGGCTGGGATAGCAAGAATATCCCTCTAGTTCACATCTGCTTGGGCTGAGAAGAGTGTAGCTCCAGAAGTTTCAACCCTTAAAAATCCTGGCAGGCGGCTTTCATTTTCCATGTATCCTGTGTTCATTGTGATGTATCCAATTCCTGGAGAATGGCCAGATACTCTAGTGAATGTATTACTTTCAGGAGGACTGCTAAAGTCCCATCTCAGTGCATATAAAGCTACCTGCAGAAGGGTTTATTATTGCATATTTGTAATGCATTTCATTACGACATCTTATCATGTGCATAATTCTTTTTCCATCCTTCTTAGCCAGTTATTATCTATTTTGCAGGCATCAATGAACAGGAAGAGGAAATTGGACCAGTCACCTGTTCTCCCAACATTACCTCTGCAGGAATTCCTCGCTCAAAGAAAATTAAAATCCCATAATGTGCCTGCTCCAAGTGCCAAGTTGGCAAAACAGGTTAGTGTTTTGGTTTGTCTGCATTTAATCTTGGACACTGTAATATTTAAATTTCCTGGAGCTGATACTTATCAAAATAAATTTTATATGAATTTTTTTGGCTTCTTGGTGATGTAACTGGTGGTAGTGTGATGGGCTATTGGTTTAAGGGTTTGGCTGATGATCAGGCTGAAATCCAAGTGACAATGCAATGAATACAAGTTACCCAAAGCCGTACTCTTGGGGGCACTAGTTAGGGGACACGGGGGAGGGTGCAAAGAATAAGGATAACAAAACTGCACACACTCTCTCACTCCGGTATATGCAGTACAAATTGACCGTCGCAAGTCGCAAACACACACGCACTCAGGGTTTACGGGGGAAAAACCCCTCGCCAGGGACCACACACTCAGACAAGGCAAACAAAACCACACGCACTCCTTCACTCCGGTATATGCAGTACAAATTGACCGTCGCAAGTCGCAAACACACACGCACTCAGGGTTTACGGGGAAAAAAAACCCCTCGCCAGGGACCACACACTCAGACAAGGCAAACAAAACCACACGCACTCCTTCACTCCGGTATATGCAGTACAAATTGACCGTCGCAAGTCGCAAATACACACGCACTCAGGGTTTACGGGGGAAGAAACCCCTCGCCAGGGACCACACACTCAGACAAGGCAAACAAAACCACACGCACTCCTTCACTCCGGTATATGCAGTACAAATTGACCGTCGCAAGTCGCAAACACACACGCACTCAGGGTTTACGGGGAATTAAACCCAACGGCAGGGACCCTTCACTCAGACAGACGTAAAGATAGAAAAAGTAAAGGAACGGCACGCACTCCCTCACTCCGGTATTTGCAGAGCAAATTGACCGTTTGTGAGACGCAAACACACACGCACTCAGGGTTTACGGGGAATTTAACCCAACGGCAGTGACCCTTCACACAGACTAGGAATACGGAAAGGGGGAAGTACACTGTGATGCAGTGTACGTGGGGAAAAAAATAGTGCCGAAAAACCTGACACCAGGTGTTTCGCCTGCCAAGCAGGCCTCTTCAGAGAAGAATAATGTTTTTCCCCCGTAAACCCTGAGTGCGGGTTTTTTTCCCCCGTAAACCCTGAGTGCGTGTGTGTTTGCGACTTGCGACGGTCAATTTGTACTGCATATACCGGAGTGAAGGAGTGCGTGTGGTTTTGTTTGCCTTGTCTGAGTGTGTGGTCCCTGGCGAGGGGTTTTTCCCCCGTAAACCCTGAGTGCGTGTGTGTTTGCGACTTGCGACGGTCAATTTGTACTGCATATACCGGAGTGAGAGAGTGTGTGCAGTTTCGTTATCCTTATTCTTTGCACCCTCCCCCGTGTCCCCTAACTAGTGCCCCCAAGAGTACGGCTTTGGGTAACTTGTATTCATTGCATTCATTCGGCCGTAGTACGTTCCCTTTTGCTTTACCAAGTGACAATATTTGAACTTAGTACTGGGTGAACTCTACCATTACGGTGTGGTCTTTTGAGTTGTAGGCTGATTTATTGTAGTTTCATTCATGCATTTGCTGTCGGGTATTGCATTTCTTAAAAGAGGAAAACATGGACATGCATTTATACGAATTTCTAATTCCAAAATAATGAAAATATAAATACACTTATTTTTGTCTCTTTTTTCCTATTTCTCATTTTGTAAAAGTTTCAACATCTCCAAGTGCTGCATGCAAAATGTCATAAAACTCAGAATTTCCTTTGCACAAATTACAATTGGTCACATCTTTCAGAATTTATTAAAACTTATGACATGCTTCCAGTTAGGAGAGCTAGAATTTCCCTGTATGATGTCTTGCTTTGGTCATCTTTGGTTACTGCATGTACATTCAATACCTAATCTAAATCATTGTCAGTAGAAACGGTTCCAGCTGTATTTTGTAGAAGTTATCCATCGTGGAGGTAACGAGAACAACTTAGTGAAGTCTACTTAATGACTTAATAATCTATTAGTAATTGGACTTCATTAAGTTTTTCTCATCACCATCAATCCCAGTGTTTCCATTAATCTTCTTCAGTTCTTACCATTATCACAGATTTGTTCCTAATAAACATTGCACTGTTCTCCCCCTACATTACTTCCCACCATGCCCTATAGCTCTTTGAGATCTTGTAATTAATAATCCTGATAAGGTAATTTCATTGTAATAGAATTTCCTTCAGATTCATTTCAACCAGAAGTCATATTGGTATTTGCTATCTTACCAATCTCTGAATCCAATGTTAGCAGAAATAAAATATTTTACTGTTGGTGACTTAACTGCTTTCAAACCTAGATAAACCCACTCAACAGAATCCAGTATTGATATTTTCTTGGGAAAGCCTGACACTGCATCAACAGGATCCACAATCAAAAATAAAATTAACTGTAAATTTAGTGCCAGTACCTAATTACTCCCTGGGTCATTGGCTGAGTAACACTAGTTATGTTTGCTGGTAGCATCAAGAAAAAGGATAACTTTCTTTCTAACCTTCTTCATATTCGTGTTGTAACTTTTCAGCCACTTTTCTAGGATGAATGCTTTCTTCCACAGTTTTTTCTTTTCTCCTGGTGACGGGAAGCTTTTTAGCGCCTGTGTTAAAACATTGTGGCCAAGCAGATATTCCAATGGCCAATAGCCGTACTTACTATCTTATCATATTGCCACAAGCTGAGAAAAATGCTCATTTGACTTTATTATAAGTTAATCTATCGGTGAAGGTAGGTTTTTGGATGGACACAACTATCACGTAATTACATTGCGACTCCAAACAAAACACAATTGAGCAACCTAATCTACATCAGGTCCCTCTTTATCTCTGTGTACTTCTTGCCTCCCTTCATCCCGTCCAACATCCCTATCCTATTCCTGCCCTTTCCTCGTTTGCCTAACATTCTCCCCTCTATTATTGTCTTCAACATCCCACTGCCATTCAATACCCTTGCCCTTTCATCCATTTTTCCTGCCTCCATAGGATTTCTCTCAACAAACCCCTCTCCTCACCCACCATCTCCAGTACTTCCTCATTTGTTTTCCTTTCGGTCCATTTCACCTTCTCCATTCTTCTCCACACCCTCATTTCAAAAGCCTCCAATCTACGTCTATCCTCCTGCTTCAGTGACCACGTTTCCATGCCGTACATAGCTACGCTCCATATCAGAGTTTCTACGAGTCTTGTCTTAACATCCCTACTCAACGTCCCCATCATCAACTCCCTCCTCCTTGAGAAAGCCTCCTTGCCTAGCGCAATTCTTCTCCTTACGTCCCTACTACTTTGACCATATTGGTCCAAAACACTTCCGAGATATGTAAACTGTTCTACCTGCTCTATTTTTTCCCCGCCTATTTTAATATTTAGCTTAGCCTTTTTCTTTCTGGAAAATCGCATAACCTTTGTTTTATTAATATTGATTCTCATCCCATATTTATCGCACTGAACCTCCAATTCACTCATCAATGCTTGCAACCCCTTGGCTGACTGAGCAACTAATGCTTGGTCATCAGCAAACCTAACTGATTTTATGAATTCCCCTCCGACTTTCATTCCTACCTCCAGTTCTTCTCATGCCTCTTTAATCATTTCCTCATAGCTCATGGGATATCAAACTTATTGTTCTGTAATTTCTTTTTAATTAAATGCAGTAATTCCCTTTCTATTTCATCGTCCAGTATGCCTGGACCTAAGCTATCTTCTTCTACGTCATGTTCCTTTTCTATGTCTAACCTTGTAGGCCTAAGTTCTTTGCCATACAGTGTTTCTATATATTCCTTCCATCTCTCTTGTATTTTTCTTGGTTCAACTATTATCTTACCCCACTTATCTTTAACTGTTAGCACAGATCTTTCCTTCTTACTTCCCGATAATAACTTAACCTTGCTGTATAGAGCACCAATTTCACCCTTCTTCTATAAATTTTCCATATCTTCGCATTGCGTTTTCCACCATTCTTCTTTTGCTTTATTTGTGGCCCTTCTCAATTTATTGTTTAACTCTTTGTACTTCATTTTACCTAACTCTGTGTTTACATTTTTCCATCTTCTTCTCTCATCCATCTTTGCAATCATCTCATCCGTTACCCATGGTTTCCTTATCCTTTTCCCGTTAACGGTTCCTATAGTGTCTTTAGCGGCTTCCAATATCCCTTTCTTGATGCATTCCCATTTTCCTTCGATAGTACTCAGTTCTTTACCGTCATCTATCATTTTCTCTACAGCCTGCTGATTCTCCTTCCTCGTTAATCCATTTAATGCTTCTAAATTCCATTTACGAACCCACCCCCCTTGCTTTATCTTCTTGAAACGAACGTTACATTTCATAACAACTAAATTGTGGTCAGAGTCCGCATCCGCTCCTGGGAAACTGTGCAAATTTATCACACTGTTCCTAAACCTGTGCCTAACCATAATATAATCTAACTGATACCTTTCTGAGTCACCTGGCATTTTCCATGTATACCTAAGCCTTTTGTGATGTCTAAACCATGTGTTGGTGATGACTAACCCCTGTCTCCTGCAGAATTCAATTGCTTTCTCCCCGCATTCATTCCTCGTGCCTAACCCATAGTCCCCCACCTCACCCCCATCTCTTCCTTCGCCTACCGTCGCATTCCAATCCCCCATCACTATCAAATGTTTCCCTGCAGGAACACTCGCGATGATATCCTTTAACTCATTGTACATCCTATCGACTTCTTCCTTCTTGTGGTTGCTCGGTGGCATGTATACCTGAACAATGACCAAGTTCGTCAGCTCTGCTTTAATCTCTACGAGTGAAATTCTATCTGTCGTTTGCTCTATGTTGACTACGCTTCTTCCTACCCCTTTATTTAAAATTACGGCCACCCCTCGTTGGCTCTCGTCCCCGCCGCTGTATATCACTCTATAATTGTCACTCCAGTAATCCCCGCTATCCTTCCATCTCACCTCGCAGAGACCTAAAACATCTATATTACCACTTTCCATCTCTCGCTTAATATTTTCTAATTTGCCTCTCCTCAACATTGTCCTGACGTTCCAGGTTCCTATTCTAACTACTTTCATCTTCTTCCGAGTCTTCTGTCCTGCTGCAGTTATTTCTTCCTGACAAGGGTTTCATGGGATGACGACCGCGGAAGCCTTGCCTCTCCCGCTGCCGGGCACGACACACGGTCTCTTGGGCCGAGTCCCGTAGTTGCCAGGACTCATATTATCTATAGTGCCATTCATTATATTCTTGGGAATCATAATTGAGGTGGATTTCAAGAAACTGTAATAGTAACTTTAACGGAGTCACCCGCTATGTGTGCATTATAATGCAACCATTTCAGAGAGTAAAAATCATTGGTTTCCTGTTGCCTTCCTCAATAGTGTTTTTAATGTGACACCATCACTTAATGGCCGCCCCACTGGGGTCAGACGCCATTGCAGCCGCCTCACTGAGGAACAGACGCTGCGTGGACTACCGTTCGTCTGGCTCCTAACCTTCGACCTATCTGGCATGGGTGACCCTACCAGGAGCAATTATATTTACTCCCGCTAGCACAGCTCTAGGGGTCATCGGAACACACAAGCCCTTCCACCACGACAAGGTTGTAGTCCATGGGAGGGATATATATATATATATATATATGGGTCGCGGTGGTCTAGCGGGTAGAGCGTTGGACTGCTGACCAGAGGGTCCCGGGTTCGATTCCCGGGCAAGGCACTTTGGGCACCTGCAGCTCCACCCAAGCTAGTTGATTTTTCGGGTACCAGATCTTCCTGGGAAACCATAACCGGCACAGGGAAAGGAACTGGCCCCCCTACCCTGATGTGTGAATATTCGCATGCCGTCGGGCTTGGTACATGGGTGAGCTCTACCATCACCTAATAAACCGACCTTCGAGTTGATTACTGTGTTTTATATATATATATATAGTTTTATATTTATATATATATATATATATATATAATATATATATATATATATATATATATATATATATATATATATATATATATATATATATACACACACACACACACACAATATATATTTTTTTGTACAAATATATATTTGTATATATATTTTTATATTTTTTAAATAAGAGCATTTTCTTAAAACTTTATTTGACTTAGTAAATGAAGAAATATTGATTTTTATATCTAAATAATGTTTTAGAGATATATTAGTGGTAATAATTTGTGACAGGTGGGTTTTTTTGTGGTGCTGATAGGAATCCATAAATTATTTTGGGATGTTAGTTGTATTATTTTGACCCATGAGATGAGCCTGTTGCATTGTTAAGGCGAGTTTAAATTATAAACTTGTAGACATAGATAATTTGAGACTGATTATATTTAATAATATTTAATTATACCTTAAAAGGTAAATATTATTTAATATGATCAGTTTAAAAAGAAGCTGTAAGAATCTCAATTTATCCTTCCCATAGATCCTATTGTAAAATATTCTTTTAAATTTATTTTAAAATGTAGAGATTGCTCTCTTTTATCAGTTTGGTGGTTTTTTACACAGTTGGTGGAAGACTACGTGGATGTTCCTCTGGCTGTGCCACCCTCAGTGGATGTTCTCCGCTATGCCAGAGCATATGAGCGTCCTCGGGAGACAAACGACTGCAGTCCTCAGTTGGTGGAGGAGTATGTCCTGGAAGCAGAGAAAGGGGGTTCAAGTGGTAGCACAAGCCAGTCAGGGGCTAGGGTTTATCACATCAAACTCACAATCCTTCAGAGACCCTCCAATGGGGAGTACCTTGGCGAGTTATACGTAGACAGGGATTACAGGGAAGGAGTGCAAAATGGAGCTTCATGCAGGTGAGTTTGCTGATTTGTGTCACATCTATTGTAGAGGAATATTGGCTTAAAACTGAGCTAAGTTTAGTAAATAATCTTCATGAATAATCATGATAAGTTAATAGTTAGAGTAAAAAATACCTAGAGGTTTAATGTTGGAAGTTTATTTGTAAATTGTATGTAAGACTTTGAGGGGAACAATTAACTTTTTGCATTTCAGCCAACTTTATTGTGATTTAAGGTTTAAATTTTAATACTTTTTTATACTAACTCCATTACTGATGATCTATTCAAGTGAAAACTTTTGAGTGATGCTGCCTATAAAAACATATGATGGAAACATTATATTTATTCAAAGGAAGTTCATAAGAATTTCAGATTCTATTGTGAAATATTGGGGCATACCCAGCAAAAGGTGTGCATTTTATTGGAGATAGGCATTTACTTAATGGACATTAAAAGATTCAAACCTTTATTCTTGATAAAATTGGTAATTTCAGGCTTTGTGGAACTTATCAATCAGAGAAAGAAAAATTGCAACTTCTTCAATGCCAGTCAATGTTGTAATGTTATGACCTGGGTTTCAATACATAGTATAAAAATGATATCATCTGAAGATGATACTATGGTCTACTAATTTAAATATACAAAGAATGTAGCTACGGTCATGAATCAATGTAAACAAACAATCAAGTTAACGGTCCCGGTATTTTTTGTTTACATGATACTATGTATTTAAACCTGGGTTGTAAGATTGAATTTACAAAGTTGCAATTTTTCTTTCCATTAAATCATGATTATTTTGTAAGCAATGAAGGATTTTGTTGATTATAACTGCTCTACTGTAGTTTATCTTGGGAAGTGGTTAAGATAAAACTGGGCTTCTATTCTTCTAGCATTTCTTCTCTCTCCCAGAGTTTACATGTCAATCCATACAGGTTCTTAATTAATGATTTTCCTCCATATTTGTGATGTTCAGCGGTGATTTGATCCTCTCCTGGGGCTCCCATTTTGCTGTCACTTCATTGTTTCCTTTATCTTTTCCATTGATGGTATAGTAACATATGGGTCATTTACATTAGAATACAGTGGTCTCATTATTCGTGGATGTTCAACAAATCTGTAAAATGCTTGGCCCATCATCTCAGGACTTACTCCTACTCTCTGGTCAGCTTTTCCTTCGTATTCTTACATGATTTGTTCTTGTCTGAAATTCTCTTGTCATCCATTTACTTGCCTGGTATAAATTTGTCCTCTCATTCTAAGAGCTTAGTTCTTCCACTTTTGCCATGCAACCACTTAGTAATAATTTTATTTTCTTTCAAGATATTGTTTGCTTGTCTTTTACTTTCTTCACATCATTCTCATATCTGTTCATTTCCCTCTAAATCATGACCAGTAGTTTGCTTTATTTCTGTATCTTTTTTCCACTTATCATCAGATCAGTCTTTATTCCTACTAGGTTTCTTTCCTCTGTAGTCTCTATTGTAACTTTTTCTATAGACTTCATTATTTCAGGACATTTCCCCTCACCTGAATCATTTGTGTTCAAATTCTGTAGTCTTCCTTCCATTTTCTTACTCAGTGTTTCCCTATATTGGTGGACAAATACTGGTTACCATAACTAATCCACATCCTTCCTTGCTCTCCTAAATCCCTTTACAAAGCTTGCATTTCTGTCTTTCTCTAAGCCATTTTGCGCTTCATCACCGAAAAATGATCTGAATTACAGTTAGAACCACATGCAAATCTTAAATCTATAATTGAAGATGGATGCCTTCATGAAACCAGTAATGGATGGATATCATTGACCACTTTCATACCTTCCATTCTTCATGCTCCTTATTTCCCTTTTCATTTGTTTCAGCATGTAAAGAGTTCCTTCCAGCTGCACACTTATTTTTGTATTGAACTCTCCAAAGAGAGTCAGCACGTCATAGTTATCTATTTTGCTGAATTGTCTACCTAACCCATTATTCTTTTCTTCATCAATAGCATCATCTGTAGGTTCATAAAATGAGATGATGATTAAGTTTCTAGAATGTTCTTTTAGCTTTAGCTAACAAAATCTATCACACAGCCACTCATATCCAAGATAGCTTTGTTTCATGCAGTTGCAATAAAACCTGTTCCACCTTGCCATATATTCTTCCATTGCCATTGCACGTCATTTCCTATAAATTCATTCCATAGATCCCAAACCTGAGGATTTCTCAGCAATATCTACCATTTTTACAGTCTTCAGTATAGTTCTTACATTCCATTTAGCCAAGTTCAAGGGGTAGTTCACTTTTTTTGCCCTTGAGCATATGCCAGGTTTGTTATTAGTAAAGCCATCCATTATTGAGAATTCTTTAAGGGCTTAGACAGTGTGTTTTTGTTAGCTCTTTGTCCAATCCCCAACTTTGAGGACCAGTGTGTCACTCTTAGTCTGTTTAATCATCTTAGAACTGTCCAGCTTGTGTGACCCCCTCAGCAACCTAAACTCTCACAGTCATTGCACCTTCAAGCCTCCTCACCGGAAAAAATGTATTTTGCCTTCTGCAATGTGGTGATACCTTGTGGAGGAGCATGCACCTACATCTTGCATCACTTTTACATAACCTGTGGGCACACCTTTTTATCATCATTGTATTACTTCCACAACCTCTCTAACTTGTAAAAATTAACTCCCTTTATTAGCCAAAAGAATTGTTATCACCAAGTGTTTCATTTATTACTTCTGTAGATGGAGATAAATCCAACAATACTTGAATATGTTTTTCATGTAAAATCCACTGTTCAAATTATAACTTAAAATTTTTCGGATTCCTCTAGAACTTAGATGTAGTAGTTAAGACTTTCATTTCATATAAGCAATTATTATACAGGTGATTTATGTATGATGCTTACACTGCTATATGAACAGTTGACTATCAGAGGCCTAGAGATATACTACCTTGATCAAAAAGTTCCCGGAATTTATTCATAAAATTAAAAATACAAGTTTATTCATCTAAATCTATGTTGTCCCCTTCAAAGTAATCCCCATCGACTGCAACACACTTATGCCAGCGCTTGATCCAATCCTCGAAACATTTTTTATATTCGGTTTTCGGTATGTCCATCAGTGCTTCCTGCGATTTTTCCATTACTTCCTCTCGGCTGCTAAAACGCGTTCCCCGTAA
Source organism: Hetaerina titia (assembly GCA_037158775.1). Classification (NCBI taxonomy): domain Eukaryota; kingdom Metazoa; phylum Arthropoda; class Insecta; order Odonata; family Calopterygidae; genus Hetaerina; species Hetaerina titia. The sequence goes on along the minus strand of CM073775.1, from coordinate 81,791,866 downwards.
TGGTTTTTTAACTCGATTGAACAGAAAGAAGTCACAGGGAGCCAAATCAGGTGAATTCGGTGGCTGTTGGATGGTATTTGTTGCATTTTTTGTCAAAAAATTACGAATAATGATAGCACTGTGTGACGGTCTCGACGCACTGAGCTACGATTTCTGGTCTCTTTCGGCGAAATTGCTTCACGCAAACGTCTCATAACGCCCAAATAATACTCTTTGTTTACTGTCTGGCCTTCTGGCAAAAATTCATGATGCACTACACCGTTGTAATCCATGAAAACCGCCAGCATTGCCTTCTTTTTTGACTGAAAACGTGGTTTTTTTGGTCTCGGCTCATTTGGTGAACGCCATTCACTTGCCTGATGTCTGGATTGCGTGTCGTACTCATAAACCCATGTCTCGTCTCCAGTAATGATCCTTTTGATGAATGTGGGATCGGATTCAGCCTCGCAAATCATGTCTTTTGCAACGTCAACACGGTCTCTTTTTTGCATGAAATTGAGGTCTTTTGGCACCAACTTTGCTGCTACACGACGGAAACCCAAATCATTAACCACAATGTCTTGGGCGGATCCATAGGCAATGTTCAAGTCCTCCGCTATTTCTCTGATGGTTAATTTGCGGTTATTGACCAACATTTCTTTTACTTTATCAATTTTTTCACCGACTTTCGATGTCGATGGTCTGCCACTGCGTTCATCATCTTCGATTGACTCACGACCACTTCTGAACCGCTCGTGCCACTGGTAAACGACCGTTTTTTTTAAAGAATCGTTGCCGAAACACTTTTCCAACATTTCCAACGTCCGTGCGCCACTAAATCCGTTTTTTACGCAAAATTTAATACAAGTTCGTTGTTGCAAATTTAAATCCATTTCTGCAATTGTAAAAAATCGCCAACACACACAGAGATAGATGTACTCTTGGCTACGTAACTTTTGCTAATGTCAAGTTATGACACTAAGATTTAAAGGGAATATCAACAACAGATGTACCAATTTAACAAAAAAAACAACTCAAATCGGAACGATGGGAGCGCCACACGGTGGTTATTCCGGGAACTTTTTGATCAAGGTAGTAATTGAGTGACATTTGATATTATATACATCATATTTTGGTAAGCAAGACCTTATTTCAAATAGTATAATCCAAATGAATTAATGTATGAGATCATGATGGACAAAATTCTTGTATTAGTCCTTAGAAATTTCTATTCTTTAATATAATTTTTGGTTTGGAAAAAACAGTGTAAAATGGTATTCAGTCATAATTAAGTGACATTTTACCAGTTCAGTGAGTGAGAGCCTTTCCTTCAGATCTCATATGGTCACATTTGGTTATTATTAGGTAAATAAGAATGTGAGAAATAATTGAGGCTGAGACTTAGTGGAATACCTTGTTGAGTAACTGGACTTTTGTGTTCTATGGAAAATATGATAGGTCAAATATCTTATCTATACTGTGGCATCTCCAGGAGTCTCCGAATATCAGTTAGACCTTTCAAATCAAAGAATAGAATCTTATTTCGTGTCCAGTAAATGTATATGTTATTTCAATTGACAGTGTGATGTATCTTTTGTTGCTTTTCCCCTTCAGGTTCTCCTTGGGAACACGAGCACATGCACATCGTTATATTCAGCAGTTCACGGAGATATTCACAGAAGAAGGGCGAAAGTCAGTGCGAATCTCGCACACTGTGCCTGGCCAGCGGCCTCGGGTCACTTGCACCTCGGGTATGCGAGAGAGGGCTGCAGCTGCTGCGGCAGCGGCTGCAGCTGCCGCGGCATCTGCAATTTCAACTGCAGCGGTATCCATAGCAACACCTGTATTACCAAATCCAGTGGTTCCAACTCCTGCAGTGGCTACGCCGGTGGCTCCTATGACTCCCAATGCAATCATTGGCAATCCCACTGCCAGCATAGTGGTCCCCAATGGAACACCAAATACAGTGGTTGTGGTGAGAATGCTTTACCTCTTGCAACCAATTTCATTTTACGCCATGATTCGTGTCCACCTTAAGTGTGGGCATGTATTGATTGTGCGTGTATATTCTGCAGGAGTGGAATACTCTTCTCACATTGCAATCTCATTCCCAGTTCAGGTTACTTTTTTAAGAGGCAAACCTTCATGAACTTGAGGTCATTCTGCAGGTATGTGGAAGCTTTTCTAATGACCCTGGTGACCCTGTATGAATATGGACCAAAAATAACTAACACTATCTTCCCTTTCCCTATGTAACAGCACATTATCTTCCCGAGAATGTTCAATTATTAATAGATAACCATTCTCAATTGGTTTGAATCTTATCACTTCAGTTGACTCTTGGAAAGTAATTTTTTTCATTTAATTTCTGTTTCCTACGTCATAGACAGCCTGCCATTAGGCATAGATGCTGTGTTGTCATCAAGTAAATTTTCTTTATTTTGTTTTGCAATGCAATATGATCTCTATCATCGGATCATTGTAAAACCCACTAAATTCTTAGCATGTACTATGACTACTCGATAATTAAGTACAGTAAAACTTGAATTTCATGTGTCCCAGATAGATATTATACTTAAGGTAACATAATATTTTTATGGTTTAAATTGATTTCTAGATAAATGATTGCTGTAACTACCTCACATTTCCATTTCCAAACCAGGAATTTATGCAGAATATAAATGCATCTTGAAGGCTATCCATAATTATTTTATATTCTGTTGTCTCATTGACATTCGCAAGGTCTTATATTTATACTGCAATACACTATTTTTTAAAGTTGGTTAAGAACAAGGTGATTCAGGGAAGCGATTTTCTATAGAATGACTATTTTGAGTTGTAAACATGGTATAAAAGTATGAGCAGTCTCTATTAATTAGGAAAATATAACTTAACAATCATCAAGTAGTATTTTTTAATATGTAGGATATATTCAAACAGGAACAATAAATTTGGTGTATTTCATGAATTATTTATAAAACGTTTTCTGCTTCAGTCTCCATTGTTTAATATTCAAAATCAAAAAATGTAGATATATATTCAAGTACACAAAAGTAGATATGTTATGGTGCAAAGTCATGAATGTCATATCATCAGAGCTGATCCTAAACATGAACATCCTCAAAGAATCATAAAATATTATTATTTTTGACAATAAATCCTATTATGTGTTTGTTTCTTGTTCATGAATGCACAAATCATGCTCTAGCCTTTTACAGTTTTCTGGCAAAAATCTTGACTATCGAGTATATTCTCACATTTTTTTATAGCTAGCTGTCAGTAATTATTTATCCCTAGGGTTAAAGCTGTCTACTAGATTTTTCTTGAAATTCTTCTTTATTATAACTTAAATTAATGCTTTGCATCATGAATTTTCCCCTTTAAACACTGTAATGATCCAATCTTAGCTTTGGAATGTCTTTTACATTATTGATTCTCAAAGTTCACAGAAAAAATATATTACCGATTTCATTGCATCTAGTGCATTACCCATCATTTTCTAAGGGCTGATATTGTTCTCACTGTCATTTTCAAGGGGTTGTTTCTCTTTCATCCACTCTGTGTAATCAATGATTCCATGAATAGTTAATAATTCTGTAACAGGGTCTCCATCGTTAACTCTACATCACTCTTCTCTCTTCATTAGGAGTGTCCTTAATGCCCAAAATGCAGAGCGTTTGGTTAACTCACCAAAGATTTTCTTCTCTATTGTCTCTAATTAGATTCAAAGCCTTTCAACTCATATTGGTAATGACTGCATTGGAATATTACCACAGGCCATTATTCCTTCCATCACTTTTAGATCGTATGTTACAGATTTAGATCATCATGTTTAGATCGTGAAAACACAATCCCATGCATTTCCTTATACAGAAAAGAATCATTGAGTATGTCTTCAAGAAAGTAGTCACATCACCAGAGGGTAATATTTTCTATTAAGTTGGGTCTCTAGAAGTTCTTCACTGTTCTTATGACACCTTAATATAATGGCTGCATCAGACATTGGTTGAAGAAAAACAGAAAAGATATTTCCACTCTACAATATTTCTGAATTTGAATGTTCTTTACAATTGTCCAAAACCAATCTTGGCAAATTTATTAGATCATCAATGCATTTTTGTTACTCTTGTATATAATTCGAATATAATTAATATTTCTGAAAGTATGAGGGTGAGCATATTAAGTGACCACTAGCTCTTCATGCTTATAAGCTGTGATATTTGATGACAACCAAAAATCTTATGTTGTTTTTATTCAAAAATATTTATATTTGATTTAGGATTTATGAAAGCTGTTGGTCCTCCGAAGTATTCATCTGCATTAATGAAAGTAAACCACAGTGACATTTCAAAAGAATTGGCTGATTTGTGAGGTTCTTGCGTCATTCAGTAGACATTACAAAATGGAAAAAGGATTGAAATGCCCCTGGGCCATTAAATCACCCAGAGTCCTGCATCATTCCATTCATTTTTGTATGTAATCCAATAGTTCTCTTTTTATTTTTAATTATTATTATTTCATATAATACCTATATTATACCTATAATACCTATATCATACCCTAGGATAAGGAAACCATGGGTAACGGAGGAGATGATTGCAAAGATGGATGAGAGAAGAAGATGGAAAAATGTAAACACAGAGTTAGGCAAAATGAAGTACAAAGAGTTAAACAATAAATTGAGAAGGGCCACAAATAAAGCAAAAGAAGAATGGTGGAAAACGCAATGCGAGGATATGGAAAGTTTACAGAAGAAGGGTGAAATTGGTGCTCTATACAGCAAGGTTAAGTTATTATCGGGAAGTAAGAAGGCAAGATGTGTACTAACAGTTAAAGATAAATGGGGTAAGATAATAGTTGAACCAGGAAAAATCCAAGAGAGATGGAAGGAATATATAGAAACACTGTATGGTAAAGAACTTAGGCCGACAAGGTTAGACATAGAAAAGGAACATGACGTAGAAGAAGATAGCTTAGGTCCAGGCATACTCGACGATGAAATAGAAAGGGCATTAAAGGAGATGAAAGCAAATAAGGCTGTGGGGGTGGACAATATTCCTGTAGAAATGTTGAAATGGTTAGGGAAAGGTGGGAAAAAGGCCATATATGGACTGATTCGTAGTATCTATGAGGAAGGAATCTGGCCGGAAGATTTTGTGAGATCGGTGTTAGTTCCTATTCCAAAAAAGGCAAAGGCTTCGTCATGTGAGGATTACAGAACAATAAGTTTGATATCCCACGCAGCTAAAGTTATTCTCAGGATCATCAACAAAAGGATAGAGAGTAAGGCAAATGATTACTTAGGGGATGATCAGTTTGGGTTCAGGAAAGGAAGAGGTACGCGTGATGCCATTGCAGTAATGAGATCACTAGTCGAGAGGAATATAGAATACAATCAGGACGTTTTTGCCTGTTTTGTAGATTTCGAAAAAGCGTTTGATAGAGTGAATTGGGAAAAATTAATGCGTGTATTGCAGAAAATAGGAATGGATTGGAGGGACAGGAGACTGATCCGCAACCTGTACATGTCTCAGACTGCTCAGGTGCGAGTGGGGAACGGAGAGTCCGGATGGGCAGTGTTAGGAAGAGGTGTAAGGCAGGGTTGCCCATTGTCACCGGTACTGTTCAACGTATATGTAGAGGAAATGATTAAAGAGGCATGGGAAGAACTGGAGGTAGGAATGAAAGTCGGAGGGGAATTCCTAAAATCGGTTAGGTTTGCTGATGACCAAGCATTAGTTGCTCAGTCAGCCAAGGGGTTGCAAGCATTGTTGAGTGAATTGGAGGTTCAGTGCGATAAATATGGGATGAGAATAAATATTAATAAAACAAAGGTTATGCGATTTTCCAGAAAGAAAAAGGCTAAGCTAAATATTAAAATAGGAGGGGAAAAAATAGAGCAGGTAGAACAGTTTACATATCTCGGAAGTGTTTTGGACCAACACGGTCAAAGTGGTAGGGACGTAAGGAGAAGAATTGCGCTAGGCAAGGAGGCTTTCTCAAGGAGGAGGGAGTTGATGACGGGGACGTTGAGTAGGGATGTTAAGACAAGACTCGTAAAAACTCTGATATGGAGCGTAGCTATGTACGGCGCGGAAACATGGTCGCTGAAGCAGGAGGATAGACGTAGATTGGAGGCTTTTGAAATGTGGGTGTGGAGAAGAATGGAAAAGGTGAAATGGACCGAAAGGAAAACAAATGAGGAAGTACTAGAAATGGTGGGGGAGGAGAGGGGTTTGTTGAGAGAAATCCTATGGAGGCAGGAAAAATGGATGAAGGGCGTATTGAGCGGTAGTGGAATGTTGAAGAGGGTAATAGAGGGAAGAATGTTTGGCAAGCGAGGTAAGGGTAGGAACAGGATAGGGATGTTAGACGAGATGAAGGGAGGAAAGAAGTACACCGAGATGAAGAGGGACCTGATATAGATTAGTTTGCTAGGTGGGGAGTCACAAAATGTTTATTTGATAGTTGGGTCCATCCAAAAACCTACCTTAACCGGTAGATTACCTTAAAAAAAAAAAAATACCTATATTGCAGTAAAATACACATAGTGAACACTAACAGATTTAGAAAGATAGTTTCCTCATCTTGAGAGGAGTACTACCTCATCTGGTCTTGAGACTAAACTTGCTCAGCAGCTGCTAAACATTGTGTCAGGGAGTTCGGCAAAATTGAATTTTCTGTGTATGGTAACTTGGTAACTATTATCATGCCACCTGCTTTTCTCCTTGAAAATCATTAAACTGTGCCTTAATTATTATTATTATTACTTTTTATTTGCCCAGAGATCACAATACAAAATACCGGGTGGATGGTGTATGTACATGATATAAGGCACGTCAATAAGGAGCAAAGACACAGGCTCTAATTAAGATACAAAGAAATGAAATGGTGCTCACAGTTACATAATATATGACATAACGCCATGAACATTGGCTGTTACATGCACATGAAATATCAATTAAGGCAATAATTGAATAACCAATATGAATCAGACCATGACAATTGCTATAAACAAAGAGTATAAACCTTCTAGTCAGGAATGTTGTTGAGATATTCATCAACCAAGTAGAACATATTGCGTTGTAGATATCTTTTTAATTTATGCCTGAATGCAGCAGTTCCCTTAGTTTCCTTTATACTTTTGGGTAGTTTGTTATATAATCTGATGCCCATTTCATTGGGTCCTAATTTCAATGCTTTAGTTCTAATATTCCCATAATGGATGTTGTTCCTTCCTCTGGTGTAGTGATGATGATAGGCAGAGTTAAGAGAATAGTTTCCAATGTTATTTCTAATATACAAAATTAAGAACATAATGTATATGCACGGGAGTGGTAGCAATTTTAATTCATGGAAAATAGGCCTTGATGGGGCATTGTGAGGTTTCCTGGTAATTAGTCTAATGGCTTTCTTTTGCATTTTAAAGATGGTTTGAGAGATAGCAGCTGATCCCCATAATATTATACTATAGGTTATATTTGAATAAATTTCCCCGTAGTATAAATTCAAAATAGCCAATTAAATCAATAGCCAATTATTATCAAGAACTAATTTGAATTTACATATAATTTGATATAAGTATGAAAACTTACAGATGTAAATAAAATTATGGAAACAATTGCATAAATAACAGATCTTAATCTAACGGGAAAATTGTCATTTCATGTACATTCCGGGTTGAGAAACATTTAATGCAGTGATTTGCATATAACCCATCTGGATCATAACAGATTAACTAAATTTGAGTATTGTATGAGTTCCAGGTTTCCACTTGAGGTTTCACTACATTAGAAATCATGTCTCCTTATAAACCTTGGTTTCATATTTCATTTCACTGATTCCTTCAGTAATAAAAATTTGAGATTTTACTGTGAATGCCTTGGTTTGGATTTCATTATTTACTAACTGAATAAATTGGATAATACATTTGAATTCTTTTGTTGAAGATCAACCATTAATTATGCAATACACATGTTTCATCTTACTCTTGTCTTATCTTCCCTCATCCCAAAGTATGCTTGACATGATCTCACCACCCTAAAATTAAGTACTTTTTCCTTTAATATGAGCTAGTAAGGCAGTAAGTTTTGTTCATTGATTTGAATGGTCCTAGTGTCAATGTGCAGTTACTGGAAAAGGGCTTGTGAAAAATGTAGAGGTGCCATTTTCGCATATTCTATAAACACGATTTTACTCTTGTATTAGTTGAGTATTTAATGATGACTGGTAAAAATAAATACATTCAATCTTTAAATTCAATAATTTTGACTTGTGTATGTATTTAGATTCGCACATTCCTCTATCTCTTTGGTACCAGTTCCATTATGAGGCTAAATGCTGAATGAATCTTGTATACATTTTTTCTTCCAAAAATAATTTTTAACTGTCAGCTAGTGGTAGTGAGATATCAAATTATTTACTGTATGATATTCTTCAAGTTCTATTAATCTTTCCAACTAAAATTTAAGGCAGCATAATTTAACTGTTATATTTAATTATTATAATGATTTTGTATGTTTTATATAGGCTCTTTTGAGGTTTAATGTTTGATTGTAGATATGAACGGTTTGATAGTTTCAAGACTCTAGAACCAGATTATATATATTTTAAAGCATTGGGAAGAAGCAAATGTATATACTTGAGTTAAAATTCACATCTTCATCAATACAAGAGACTATGCCAAGAATGTAAAAAAAAATCAAAAGTATGAATGAGGTCATGAAATATGTTTATGATTAGTGATAGACATCATTACAATTGTTTGCGCAGCTGCTGCATTATGCAGTCGGGTAAAGAGAAAGTAGAACAAGGTGTGTTACAGAGAAAGAAAGATATACTTGACTTCTCTACAGCCTAGTTGGAAAGAGAAGATAAAAAATCCAATGAAGGTGAATATTTTCAAAAGAAACACCCCATAATGCAACAACACAAAAAATAACCAATGATGTTTTGCAAATTTGTAAATAGGATTTCAAGACCTCCTCACAGAATTTCGTTCCTTTTGCCTGCTCTTTCAATGCTTGTTATACCATTTTTTTTGTGTGTATTTTGAAAAGCCTGGGTGATCGTGGGCATCCTACCTTTTTAGCACTGCTCTTCCTGACACTCACACCTATGCAGTCTGAGGAAGATACTGGGTTCCAATAAGTCACCTATCTCTCCAGTCCACTCTCATCCACTGCAATACATCAATCAATTTACCTCAAGTACTTTGTCAAATACCTTCTCTAAATCCATAAAACAAAATATATATCCTGGTTATATTCCATATGTATTTTAATCTGTGACCTCCTTACTGCTATGTTATCACATTCATCCTTCCTGAACCGCAACTGATCATCCCTGAAGTAATCATTAGACCATTTTTCCATACTTTTTTGATGATCCTGAGAACCTCTTTCGCTTTATTCGATGTCAGACTTGTTATTCTATAGTCCTCAGAATGGTTACCTTCCCCTGCTTTGAATTGGGAACTAGTAATTATCTAATGAAGTCTTATAGCCTAAGTTTAATCTCTATGAATGAGCCCATAAAAATTATTCCTTCCATGTTTTCATAAACTCATTAATAGTGATGTTATGCATCCCCTTGTATGATATCATTTTCTTTAATGTGTTTTAAAAATTGCAATGATGAATTTCTAAGTCATCCTCACTGATGTCATGTTCTACTTCTTTGTCTAAACTTGCAGGCAACCTTTACCATTCAACTCTCTGTGAATTTTTTGTCTCCTGAATATTTTCTGGGTGGTAAATGATTTTCCTCTCATATCTCTGATAGTATCCAGGGATATTCCTTGTACCTATTTCATCCGTTTTCGGTTAAAAAATGCTTATTCTCACACTGCTTTTTCTATTTCAATTTTGTACCAATTTAGTTTCTTACCTTAGTTTATTATGCTTTTCTGTAATTTCTTCTGCCTAATTCTGTGTTTACATTTCCTTCTCTCGCCTGTCTTCGTAGTCATCTCTTCTTTAAGCTATGGCTTTCTCATATTTTCCTATCTACTATCTGTTCTTTCTCATTTGCCTTCTCTCTATTTTCTTAACAAATTTTATGTTAGACTTCATGAGCATTAAATTATGTACTGAATCAGCATCTGCTCCTGTGACTTTTTGCGAATTTATTAAACTTTCTAAATTTATGTCTAACTATAATTTTAAACTTCCTAAACCTAATATCTGTCTGAATCCCCTTGTGTTTTACACGGTCTGTGCCTACTGTGGTGTAGAAATTATTTAAATAAATATAAATTTATTTTTCTAAGGCCATGTCCTGTTTAACATATTACAAACATAGAGAGACTGTATTATAAATAAACATTAGCTTAGAAATGAAATAATCTTATGTAGTACATTAATATTATTATTGCACAAATATTATATGCAAGAGATTTTGTCTAATTTTTCATTTAAGCCAGGAGAAAGGATACCTCAGTCAATTATCCCTCGCAAGCAAAATGTTTAACATAATGCATAGAAAAGAACAAAGAAAAATGATATGGTCTATTTCAGCCAAGATTCAATTACACTGCTACACAAATATTATATGACCTCAGTTATCAACCTAAAGGTCAGTTTAATAGGTGAGGGTAGAGGTCACTTAGTATTAAGTCCATTGGTGAAGAAAAGACATTCTTCAAGGAAGGGGGGCCAGTTTTGTGTGAATTTATGACAGCTTTTTCAGCTGATTAAAGAAAAAGGTTACATCAAACCTTTTGCGCACCAGAAACAATATTAATAACGTTATACATAGAAGAGGGCAAATAAAGATAATATGAACCATTTTGTCAAATGAATATCAGGAGAGTTTGCACTTTTCCACGGATTTATTATAGCGTACGACACGTTTCAACTCACAGAGTCATCGTCAGGTACAAGACAAAATTAACAGTGAGGAGTCCATATTTATATGTTGAGTTACGGTTGGGAAGGGAAGGTGAGTAAGGGGGGGGGCAAAGGAGGGGGAAGAGGCGGTGAGGTTACTGAGAGCGAAGAGTGGAGGGTTAATGACAGGAAAAACCGAAAATTGGGAGACGAAGGAGATGGAACGTTGGTAGCAGGTTCTTGCATAGCAGGGGTTTAACAAGGAAGGCTTAGGAACCTCGGGGAAGGAATTGTCCGGTGAAGGGAAAGGGGGGGTGGCAGGAGGAGATGGGTTAAAAGGGTTTTTCTAGGAAGCAGAACATAATGTCTGTTTGTAGTGAAAGGGAGGAGCCACGTGTGTCAATGAGAAGGGGGGGGGGAGGTGAAATATTTGATTCATGGAAAATATGATGTCTGGTGGTATTGGGTGATAGGAGACCCGTGATTCAAAGGGGGGGGAAGAGAAGGGAGGAAGGTGAAATCGTGAAGGTAGAGGGGAGGTGGGAGTTCGATTTTTGGTTTTATTCCTGAGGAAAGGGATATTAAGGAGGGGTGAATGGTTCACAAAAGTTTGTTCATTTAGCAGAATATTTTGATCCTCTTGCAGAATTTCTAGCTGCTCCAATGTGTCCAGTTTCGTCCCCTTGTTCTCCAGGTGGAGGATTTCCGGAATGAACTTGCAATCATGCGATGTCCTTATCAGATGCTTGGTTAGGAGAGAAGTTTCATTGCCCGATGTCCAGCATCTCTTATGTTCCTTCACTCTCGTGATGAAACCTCTCCCCGTCTGGCCTATGTAGCACTTTTCACAAGAATCACACTTCACGTTATATACCCCGGATTGAAGGAGGGGGTCATGCTTGTCCTTGTTTTTACATAATATCCTCCCCATTGTGGAAGGATTGTAAAGAGAAACGTTGTATGTATCTTTGGGGAAACGTCTGGCTAATTTATTCGTTAGGGAGCCAACAAATAACAATTTACATCACTTTTTTGTCTTATCCTCATCGGAAAGATGAGGACAAATTTTGGAAATGGCTATTTTCTGTAGTTTTTTCTTTAGCATTTTTACTATTAGGTTTGGATTATAGCCATTTGATGTTGCTATGGATTTTATAACGTTGAGTTCATTATTGAAGTTGGTTTTTGATAGGGGTAAGTTTACTAACCTATGTAACATAGCATGGAATGCGGATAGTTTATGAGCAGTAGGGTGGCAAGAATCGGATGGGATTATTATGTTGCTATAGCATGGTTTCCTGAATACAGAAAAATTGTGTTTGTTGTTCTTAATGGCTATAGTGAGATCCAGAAAGTTTAGACCTATTTCGGGCTCCATTTCCATGTTGAAAGAAATTTTGGGATGCTGAGAGTTTAATATGTTTAGGAATGAATCTAGTTGTCTCTCACTCCCTGTCCAACAACAGATAATGTCATCAACATAACGATACCAATAAAAAATATTTTTTAATAGGGGATGATTGGAATTAAGTAAGTTTGTTTCGAAGTCGTCCATAAATATTTCAGCTAATAATCGCGAGAGGGGGGATCCCATAGCGAGACCATCTGTTTGGTGATAAAAATTTTTGTTGAATAAGAAATAATTCTGATTAGCAAATAGTTCCATGAGTAAATAAATTTCCTTAGATACTATCGGGTCCACATTTGAGTGTTGGAGTAATTTTTGAACGAGCGACAGGGTCTTTTGGACGGGCACAGAAGTAAATAGATTTTTTATATCAAATGATACGAGTTTGGAGTTAGTGGGTAGTGAGAGATGCTGGAGATTCTGCGTTAAACTTATGGAATTTTTAACACCATGTTTGGTTGAAAAACTAGAAACCTGTCTGAAAACGGTATTCATTTTAGCAGCTAATTTATAAGTGGGTGATCCTATGCAAGGTACTACAGGTCGTATGGGTATTCCATCCTTATGGATCTTAGGTAGTCCGTAAAACCTAGAGGGTTGGGGATTCATCTGGAATAAACACCTTTTCTCACCTTCTTTGAACAATTTTGTGCAGACAGAGAGTGCTGATTTCACACTATTTTGAAATCTTACTGCAGGGTCCCGAGGAATTATCACAAAAGAATAACTAGTTAGCACATCGACTCATTTATCAATATATAAGGATTTGTTTAAGATCACAACACTGTTCCCTTTATCCGCTTTGGAAATAATAAGGTCTTCATCTTCGATCTTGGTTTGGATGGATCTTAAAGCTTTCTCCTGTAAGGTCACTGTTTTGGGGTGTATGGTGTCTAGGTCAGTCGATCGTGAGGTAATGATATCAGCACAGATTTGTTTGAGGCCCACTTTCTCTTTACACAGGGCTACTTTACAGTCTACAATCAAAGATTTTAAGGTTGCCTGAGTTAGTGGATGGTTTGGAGCAAATTTTAACCCTTTTTGTAGAAGATCCATTTCTGATTTGTCAAAGTTAGATTTGGACAGATTAAGCACTTTTGGATGGAACTTAGGGTCACAATTGTATTCTGGTGGTGGAACACTTTTACTAGCATCTCGTTCGCGCATCATGGAATATAGTTTTCTGTTAATGATGGAGCACTTCTTCGATGTGATTTCACTTACCAACGATTTAACTCGGTCCGTTCCATCTCCTTCGTCTCCCAATTTTCAGTTTTTCCTGTCATTAACCCTCCACTCTTTGCTCTCAGTAACCTCACTGCCTCTTCCCCTCCTTTCCCCCCCCCCCTACTCACCTTCCCTTCCCAACCGTAACTCAGCATATAAATATGGACTCCTCACTGTTAATTTTGTCTTGTACCTGATGATGACTTTGTGAGTTGAAACGTGTCGTACGCTATTACAAATCTGTGGAAAAGTGCAAACTCTCCTTATATTCATTATGAAGAACTTCCACGACCTTAAGCCTGAATCTGTTGAACTTATTCATTTTGTCATAGATTAAAATAATAGTTATCACATAGACATGTAAAATTTTTGATTTGAACTAATTTGAATTTATTTTGTGTTCTGGTATATCTTTCAAAACTATAAGGCACAATTGATTGTTACTAGTTGACATGCATTTATTCTATACTTTGACCATGATTGGAATCACTTATGTTTATAATTATGCATTCATAGAGATAATCTGGTACTGTACAGTTAAATATTTTCCATATGAAGACAGGGAACTGGTATAGTATTTTGTGCCAATTGTTACGAATTTTGTCATTTGGAGATAGTTTTTTCACAAATTTGTATTAGCCCAATTTGCAAAATCTGTTAACATCTTCATTCAGTTTTTTAATTTACACCATTTCTTCTGCAGAGGTTTGTTGTTATCATCCCATTATCGTTCCTTAACCATGAATATTTCCCCACCTCTACAATTCAGTCTCTACCTGTACCATCAGCATCAAGTGTTTCCTAAAGCATCTGCAATCACTTCTTTTAGCTGATCATAAACACTCTCTATATCTTCCTCCATATTAATACATTTTAGTGTGTATACATGAATGAGAACCAAATACTTTGGTGATAGCTATTAGCTTTACTCATAAAATCTTATTGTGTGTGTGCTCTATGTTTAATACTCATTAACCTACATTTTTGTCAACAATATTGCTACTCCTATCTGGCTCTCTTCCCCTCTAAATGACTTTATGTACATTATTAATTAATCTACTGGTTAAGGTAGGTTTATGGATGGACACAACTATCAAGTAAATATTTTGTAACTCCAAACAAAACCCAATCCAGCAACCTACTCCAAATCAGGTCTCTCTTCATCTCTGTATACTTCTTTCCTCCCTTCATCCCATCCAACATCCCTATCCTATTCCTGCACTTTCCTTGTTTGCCTAACATTCTTCCATCTATTACAATCTTCAACATCCCATTGCCGATCAGTTCTCCCTTAATCCATTTTCCAGCCTCTTTAGGATTTCTCCCAACAAACCCCTCTCCTCGCCCACTATGCCTAGTACTTGACTTGAACTTTTATACTTAACTTTTACTACATCCAATAACTACACATTTGCCTTATATTCTCTCTAAACCTTCCATAATTTTCCTGTATTCCTTCTGATGTGCCTTCTTTAAATGAATTAATGTGCAGTTATTTCTTTCACTCATCCATGCATTTCTCAAGTACTTGTTGAAGTGCAAACACACGACCCGCACCTCATCTACCAGACTTAAAACCACATTTTATTCCTCAGATTTTTCAGTGCTTCTTCCATTTTATTTTAAGCAACAACTCTACCAAACATTTACCCAATGTAATCTAGTTTATGTCATTCAGTAATTCTGTGTCAGTAAAAAACTTTATTTATATGCACTTATTCATTAACTATTTGTTTAATTTATATTTCACATAAATATTCTTTTATAGTTTTCCAATGATTGCCACTGTCACAGTGATTTTGTTATTTGGTGGCCATTAGCCATGTTATTTCATCTGTTATGTGAAAATTTTATCAGAAAATTTATTTAAACTACCAAAGCTGTTCAAATATCTGTATTTCCATGAAAAGTATCATTTCTGACAGTATTTGGGTTGTATTTTAGAGTTTTCTTCTATTTGATGCAACAAGAAAGGGGAATGCATAGCAAATAAGTTTGTCTGGTGTCTCTTTCAACTTAAGGAAAATGTATTTGGGTTATCCCCTTCTTTGTTTGGCTTTCAATTATAATGTAACCTAAGTCCAGTATGAGCTGGAGCATCAGCTAGTGTTTTTAAATTATGAGTTCCTTGGTCCAGAAGTGTTCCTTATGTGATTTATTTATGTCAGTCACTAGACAGTTTTAACTGTGAAAGGAAATTGTCCTCATATTCATAGCTAATGTGAATCCTCTGTTATTCATTAAAAGATGGCAATAAAACTGCAGAATGATGCATAGTTAGAACTAGGGATAAGTAAGTTTTTTGGTAGATATAGAATTGGATAATTGGTTATTGTTTGGATTAAAACACTGTTGTGTTTTGTAGTGAACCATCTTATGTGTATCACTCTATGAGAATGGTAAACAGCTGGTTGAATGAAGAATGATCTGGTACTTTCCCGGCGAATAATGTTTTCCAATATTATTCGGGTCTCCCACCGGGTCCACGTTCGTAGGTTTGCCGACGTTTCGATGGCCGAGTCATCCATCGTCCTCAGGGCATGTCGTTATTCAGTTTTTGGCTGCCTTATGTAGTTTGGCCAAGAGGTCAGGTCACATCTGATTGGTTGGACGCTTTCCGCCTCTTGTTTTTCGTAATATTCCTCGAAATGGTTTTCCAAGCGTTACTGAGGCGACATGCCCTGAGGACGATGGACGACTCGGCCATCGAAACGTC
The DNA here is from genome assembly GCA_037158775.1 of Hetaerina titia. Classification (NCBI taxonomy): domain Eukaryota; kingdom Metazoa; phylum Arthropoda; class Insecta; order Odonata; family Calopterygidae; genus Hetaerina; species Hetaerina titia. The sequence continues at coordinate 81,775,707 of CM073775.1, read as the reverse complement.
AGCAAACCTACGAAGATGGACCCGGTGGGAGATCCGAATAATCTTGGAAAACAGCTGGTTGATTACGTAAATTGTTTAATGCTATCAGCATGGATATAAAAATCACCATGTACAAAATTCAAAAAGGGTGATATTGTGAAAAGTAAAGAGCAGATAACTAAAGGTGGATTCCCTACTCTCCTGGTTGCTTTCAAGGACTTAATAAAAAGTACATCTGACCATGTTTTACTGTCTCCTATGTGTGTGGGTCTTTTATGTTCTTTGAAAAACTTTTTAAAAATTGGTTTTCTCAAAAAATGTTTATTGGCTGGGTATTTTTGACAGATGTTCATGAATCTTTTGTGACAAATGCTCATGAAGCCTATAACTATTTCAACCGTAATGATGCCCTAATTTTTCCCTAAATTTGATTGAAAGTCCTTTTCATTTGGTTGTTTTTTTTTAAATTTGTTTTATTAACTTCAGAATAGGTAGGCAAAATGAGCTTAAGCAGTCTTAATATCCTAATTTAACTTCATAATTTCTAAGTTTCTAGTTTAATAAATTCTATATGTGGAAGTCTACAGTGTTTCAATTTTTTACCTTGATAATTTCTTATTTTCTGAAGTATTTCAATTGGGTTTTTCTTCTCGTTTGCACCACAGCAAAGACCTGTGCGGCAAGAAGTTATCCAGCCTGCAGTTCCAAGTCAAACAAAACAGACGGTTTCATCTCCATGGCCTGCTACTCACCCTGATATCAGTGCCCTTGTCACCAGCCTCATGAACTCTGTCAATCAGTTCGAGAGAGAAAAAGGTAAGATTTTAATGAAAGAACTGATATGACTTAGATTAGTGTAACTTTTGCATTAAATGGGATGCCAGTTTTGTAACAATTTAATTGATAGTTTTTTCATGACAAGGAGACTCCTGTCTTTTTGCTTTTGAATTATAAAATTTACTGCAGGAAGATAAGTGAATGAAGAAGAAAAAAATTCCTGCAATGAACTGTCATTATTCTTTGATACCAATGTGCACTGCAGTGAAATGTTAATTGCAAAAAAGTTAAATTCAATATTTTAAGCATCTTTGGTTGTAAAAATACTATTAATAAATTATTGAAGGTATATAAAACAATTAGGCAATTTGGCTCATCAAACTTGTTCACATTTGCCAAATAATAGTTGAAATTTTCTTCCTGTGTTCATATTTTCTTCATTCATCCATTTTTTTCAAAAATCAGTTGTAAAATATGTTTGCCTATCATTCTACCATTACCATTCATTGCTCCCCCCTCCCTCCCCTTCAGCAAGTTAATATGTCTCCTACGCTCAAAATTTTAACCTTTGTTGTCATTGTTCTTCTAAACAGAAGCATCAAACAGTTCATCAACGTGCAGCCCCCCACGACCCACAGTGCCACCCCGAACAATTGCTAGCCAACCAGTGCCAGTGCAGAAGCTACCTGGGAGGAAAACCACCCTGTTGCCCCTCAATGCCCGCAATCAGAATTCCCCCCACTTGAACACCTCACAGCCCCAACAGCGCAGTCCCCGTCAGCAGCCCACCCCTTGTGTGTCTCGAGTTCAAGCATCCTCACCATTGCTGGCGTCTCAGCTTTGCTCCCCCCCCGTCCTCTCCTCGCCACCCCACCTACTTGCGTCACCTCTGCCCACCGCAGCTGCCACATCACCGTTCAATGCCGCAGAGCGGGTTGTTCCGTCTTGCCCAACCAGGGTCATACCTGATGCCTCTCCCACAGTTATTAGCGAGGGCACATCAACCTCAGCAACCTCAAGTGCAGGACTCTCTGTGCCAGGACTGTCAGCTCTTTTGGCTGGTGAGTATTGGTATCCACATATAGTATAAGTAATACTTTATATAGTATTAATGTACCAGAACTTTGTGGGAAACCACAGGTGTTATGGGCAACCTCTACCCTGAATATATAAATGGGAAATGCAATATTGGCTTAATATGTGATGACCACTATTGTATTGGGGATGTGTTCATTTTGTAACTCTCTTAGAAATGTAATGTGGGACTCAGCAATTTTAGTCAGGCCATGGTGAATTAAAGTTTTAGAAGGTTCCGCAGAATCTGTCATTTTCAATTGATTTTGCTAGCACAGTATGATAATAGCAGGGATTTAGATTAATCATTATCTTGCTTAATACCAGATGGGCTGGTAAGGTGACAGACAATTTAACTTAAACAATTTTGCATTGGTAATCATAACTGTGATGGTGTCCTGTTTGGTATAATGAATCCACACATATCATTGCTGAAAGTCAACCCTTCTTGCAATTCCACAATTTTAATTACCTGGCAACATTTGTCATGCTCTAAGCCATTTATTAAGCATATTTTCCAGAAAAAAAATTTAAAAATTTTGAAGTTTGCCTGACTATTCATCATTCTTAATTCATTTAATATTTCACTCACTCACACTCATTCTCAACATTTCTCATGCTGTAAGGCATTTGTTAAACATGTTTTTCCAGAGTAAAACATTAAAAGTTTGTAAGTTTGCACGACTATCCTTAAGTCATTCCCCATTTGTAGATATCATAAATGAACTCCAGTCATTGATGTGTTATGTTCTTGGTATCAAACTCTTACAGTCACTGGGATTGTGAGCAAAAAATTATTATTATTGCAAATATGATGACTAATGCTAAAAATTATGCAGTATCTTTAAACATGTGTTTAATACAGACAGCAGTATCTGTACTATTTTTAAAGATATAAGTATTAGCTAATAAGTGATTATGTAATTTTCATCGGTACATTTGGATGATATTTTAGGTGATGCGTTAATACATTAAAATTTTACTTATAAGTCCAAAATTCTTTTCATTATGCATTGATATAATAGTTGTTTATTAGTTCACCAAGCAGTAAGTTTTCTTAGCTCCTACTTCCTCCACTTGAGGAAGGATTAATGCTTACCTTGTTTCAGTGTTATTTTGTAATTTTGCATCGCCCGAATAACTTGTTTAGCTTTAAAGGCATCACAGTTTTGTTCTGCTCTTGCCTAAGTGGGTCAAAAATTCACAATACATGTGTATTGTCGGAAAATGCTCATTTATTTTGAAAACATTTTGCTTTGTGACCTGATAAACTTGTTCTGTTATTGTACACATTGTATGAAATCATATTAATTATGATGCATGTGGTGATGGCTAAAATCGTCAGTAATATTTTCATGGTCAGTCACTAATACACTTGGGCAATCTCATTACAGGCACTCCCTCTGCAGATAATCCAATTCCAGGCATTAACTCAGGCTCCTCACTTTTGGAAAGACTGACTGCCTCCTCATCAACAGGTGGCAACTGCCCACCTCCTACTCAGAACTCTCTTCCTGTAGCCCAGAACGCTCTCCCACAGGTGGCTACCAGAGGGACCAGGGTTCAAGTCCCACCCCCTGCCGTGCCCATCCCAGCCCCTCCCCCACCTCCTCCTGGTCCAGGGCCAGGGGGTGTCACGCTGGCCAACCTCAGTTTGCAAGGCCTAGGTTTGACCGGCATCCATGGCCTGCAAAATGTCCAGGTGAGTTGTGTAAAGGCATTGTTGATCTAACTCTCAGGACAGTTGTGATGGCTTGGCTGGTTTTGTATTATATATGACGTTGAGGCCATCAATATTTTGTCTTGTTCTTAGTGTGGGTTTCAAATTCACAACAAGTGGAAGTATGTCTTATAAATAAAAGAGGATGTCATTGCAGAACAAAAGGCTTCAAAAAATGAGAACACATTGTTTTGAAGGTATGAATTACAGTGTCAAATGTGATTTCAATTGGCATATTTAGATGCCAGAGTTTATTTTCTAAAAGATTAAAGGTATCCTAAAATTAATTTTTCCAAAGGTTGAATATCCATATTTTGAGGATGTTTATAAGAAATAAAAAATGAATTATTTGTAAATGTAATCTTTTTTAAGGGTTGTCGTTTCTTGCTTTATTGTGTCCATGTCTTCCCAGTGATGTCCCTTTATCACATTTTTGCATTTAGGAAATAGGGAAAAGTCACAGGGGTGAGATTGTGGAAATAAGGAGGATGATCAAGGATGGTGATTGAATTTTTTGCCAGACACTAGTGAACAATTAATGCTGAATGTGCAGGTGCATTGTCATGGTGAAGGTTCCATCCATCATATTCAGTTGAATGTTGTGCACTGTTGATTTTCCTAAATTCAGTGCATCAGCTTTCATTCAGACAGTTTTTCGACGATTGGTAAGGACAAGTGATTGCACACGATCAACGTTGTCGTGGACACAGGTGGTTGAAGGTTGTCTAGGCCTTGCATTATTCGTGGCATCTTGTCCACCATGTTTTAAACACTTAATCCACTTTAAAATGGATGCTTTCTTTAGAGCATTATCACTGGAAACAGCTGTCAACATTTCAGTAATTTCTTGATAACTTTTAATGTATTTCACCGAAAAACTTGATGTTGATTCATTGTTCCGTGATTTTTTCAATTTCCATTTTCGACGAACAGTAAAAAAAAGGACAACAGAAACTAGCTTAACTGGGGTAATATGCACAGCTCGACGATCTGCCAAGCACAGATGGCTCATTGGGTCTCAGGCAACTAGCACTGCTGGGGGTAAAAGAAAGAGAAAAAAAACTTTGTACTTCCACATACTTTTAATACAACACGACGATGGTTTCGATGCTGTGCATCATCATCAGGTACAATTCAACAAAATTTTCCAACTTATATAGCCAGGAGCCAGGTAGGGGAAGTTAGGGAGAGGGGTGGTACTGTAGCAATCATTGGTGGGTGAAGGGAAGGTGAGGGAGAACTATTGGATGCAGACAATACAAAGGGGGGGTGTTTGTTTGCAACGGTTGACCCTGATTAACGGAGGTTCGGTGACTGTCACTGCCTTGGTGGAGGAGGGGATGGTGTGGGAAGGCACTCAAGAATTTAAGGAGAGGGGAACACAAGAGGTAAAGGATATCCGTTACTGGGGACCGGACCTCTGTTAATGAGGGTCAACCGTTGCAAACAAACACCCCCCTTTGTACCGTCTGCATCCAATAGTTCTCCCTCACCTTCCCTTTCTTTTACCCTCACCATGAAGGAATTCCACAAAGTTAAGCCTGAAACTGTTAGCTTTAACTAGCACTGCTAGTATGTGGGGCTATAGTACACGTCATGGCCACCAGATTGCACCATTTCATGTATTTTTTGGACAGACCATGTACATGATTTTTATGTTTTTGTAATATCTCAGATTTTAAAAAATATTTGCAAAATTTGAACTAATTTGCTTGTCTAATTTTAAATGCTGTTTTAACAAGAACTTGTTCTAAATTTAAAGTAAATTGGAGTATTTTATTTAAATAAAACTGTAGAAAAGTAACATGTCTGTCAAAATTTTGAATCATCACTTCCTCAAAATTATACTGGAAAATATTAAGTTTTTAAGTAGAAGTTCTTTGTTGACCATCATGAATCTCTCATCATTATATTTCTAAGCTATCATTATATGTTTATATAAGTATATAGACCTTTGAGTGAGATTCTTTACCTGAACATTATAAATGATTACATGATGAAAGAGCTGGATTAATGCTCTGATAAATTTTGTTAAGGTCATGATCCTAATTTCACCATCCTAGGATATGAGATTATCAGTACGGGATGTTCTAGACAGATAGCTAAAAACTGGAGTATTTTCAATTCAAGGGATATTTTTCTTAAATGTGGTTGCTATGTAGTTGCCCACATTCTATAGAACGAGGTTAAAATTAATTTTGTAGCCATTCATGCTTTTGAGATGCTCATGTACCTTGTTAGAAGGTGTTATTGGATGATGAGTTTAAAGCATTATGGAATCTTACCTTTCCTAATTACCACGCCAGGGTGTTTTCGGGTTCCTTTTTGTACTAGCAGAAGAATAGTGGCCTGATCCTTACTTCAACCCTGTTTTGTTCAGTGTGAATTTTAACTAAGAAATCATTGGTATCATTCATTAAAACGATGAAGAGGGACCTGATGTAGATTAGGTTGCTGGATTGGGTTTTGTTTGGAGTTACAAAATGTTTATTTGATAGTTGGGTCCATCCAAAAACCTACCTTAACGGGTAGATTACCAAATAAATTCATTAAAACAGTTCAGGCTCTTTACAATGACATTTTTGCTCATAACAAAAACCTTCACATGTTAAGGTTAAGTAACTAAAAAGTTGTTCTATTCATTGTTTGTTGTCATTATTCAGTGATTTTGCTTCGTCTTGTTATTTCTCCAATGCCATGACATTCCTCTTAATGCCATAACCTGCAGTCTGTGGCAGAGGAGCACTTGCTATCAGGATTTCAAGTCTTGAAAATATTTTCCTCATGGCATCCTGGTGTTTTCGTGAAAGTAGAAACCCAAAACTGCATTTCTGATTGAACCTATTAATTAACAGTAATCTACTACCCCAGTTTAGCAATCTTGATTTTTTCCTAACCATTCTTAGGATTTTGTCCACATGTCAGGAAGGAATGTAAACTGTTATCCAGTTCCCTCTGGGATCCCCAATCCTGGTTTTATTTGGAATTTCAAGGCACCACTTTTTACTTTTTCGATTACATTTAGTTTTCTACTTCATGGTACAAGGCTTTATTTTATCAACGTTCCCATAATTCAAAGAAACTGTAGTAGATGCCAAAATGGTAACTTTCAATGAAATTCAGTTGTAGGTTTTTTTAATAAGAAAAATTAATGTGAGTGACATTGTCTTCAAATAATTTGTTTGTGTATCTTTCTTTTGTATCGTAGTTCTTGCAGATGGGGAACTTTTGATGATTGGTTTCATAAATATCCCCTTTATTTAATGAGATTATAGCCCAGGATGTGTGCTTTCAGGTGTCCATCCCTGGCCTGGCTGTACCCATATCTCTATCCCTAAACGTGTCTGCTGCTGGCGGTGGAGTGACTGGAGTTACTGCTGCTCCCACTGGTGTATTGGTAGCAACAACTGGGACTGCCACATCATTGAGTAGGGCACCACCCCCTCTTACTCACAATGCTGTCTCCTCGGTGAGTAATCTAAATCAAATTATCATCAATATGTAAAATTAGTGGAAAACTATTGCTTTATTTCCTAATGACCTCATTTAAATCAATCAAAAGTTACAAGTCAACAAAAATCAATAAATTATTCAAAATTGTCCAAGTCCCAGGTGTTTTTTTTTCTAGCCCCGCAACCCAGAAGGACCTTAATTAAATTCCACATTTGGGTGTGTTTTTTCAAAACTTTTGTGAGAGCAGGAGAGTTAAATAATTGTCCATGTACACAGTTTGCCATTGATTTCAATAGGGTTTCTACAACATTTGGAGCAACTTTTTCAATTTTACTCATGTCAGACCTTGTAAGTTTCAACTCTTAGAGTCGTGTCCTTGTCAGTGTACACAAAAATGGCCCCAGATATGTACTGCTTGCTTAACAGAGTTTGAAGATTCTGATACCCAATTGTGATGGCTTAAGGGAAAGAAAAAAAGGGAAAAAGTTTTTTAACAACCCTCCATTAATGTCAAGCACTTATCAGTGCAAAACTCTCTGTTTGGTAAATGAAGCTCTTGATTTTCATGTGTATGTCAAAATATTATAAGGAAAAATCTTTTGTAACATTGGAGTGCCTTGATATCTTTCCTTCCTTTTCTTTTATGTAAAATGGAGTTTTTAACTAAGGATTTTGAATTTATATCTTGTTATTAATCACCAAAACCTGGTGTGTGTATGATTCTTTTTATGCTTAATAATGATTAGTGTGTAGGCTTCTGAAGAATGCCCATTAGCATAAATTACCCTAACATTAGTTATTGAGTCTTGCCATAATCTTTGATTCATGAGTCATCAGACTGATTGTGCTGAAGTTCTCAGATTTTTTACCCATTTCCTTTTCTGTAGAGGGATGATTACATTCTTCTTAAACTCCTTCAGTGTGTCTCCTCTCAGATATACTTCAATATTAGGTTGTATTGCTGTGCCAGAATCTTGTTTGCTGAATTTTGTATTATTTCTGAAGGTGCATTGTCATTCCCTGGTGCCCTTTTCACCCCTAATTCCATCAGTTAAGTGTCTAATACAAACCTGAGGATATAGTCTTCTTTCTCATCATTTTCAAATTTTCCCCCTTCTAATAGTATTATTGCTAAAATTTATTTTCCATCTTAAAGATTCTTCAAATACCACTTTTTGCTTTATTTTCATCTTCAGAAGGAATTCACCATTGTTTTCTGAAAGGAATTAATATTTATTTAATTTTTCTAATATTTCAGATGGGCACTTCACCTTTAACTGGAGTCCCTACAGCGGCTGCATCCTCATCTCAAGTGGTGGCGGGTAGTTCTGCCCCTACCACCATGGTGCTCACCAGTGCCACGGGAGGCATTGGATCGCAGGGTTCAGTACTCTCTCTGCCTGTTGGTAAGCATTCATAATCTCTTATTCATTCTTTTTTATTTCAAACTAAAGAATGAATTTCAACTACCTCCATCTGGCATATAACTCTGCAGCTCAAAATGTTTCATCAAATACACTTATTTAGGAATTTTAAATTTTGTCTAAACCAAAAGAAATATCCAAAAAACTTCTACAAATGAAAAAAATACCACATCTAGTATTTGAGAATATCACTTTTTATATTTCAAATGCTCTAATAGAAGTTTTCTCAGTGCTCATTGTTTACTGATTCTAGTTAATGAAAAAGTAGGAATATAAATAAAATTAATCATTAGCAGCAGTCAAATTCATTGATTTAAATTCCCTGCACATCATGAACAAGTCAGCTGATTTGAGAAATGGTTGAGGCTGATACTTTGTGGAAATCCATTTTTAAAACACAAAGAAAGAATCAAAGACTTTGCATTTCCACAGGAAAGAATTTATTGTTGTCGACTAGTTTCTCTTCACTGTACCATCATCGGGACTCTCCAGATGATGCTACCGTGTAGCGAAACTACTTGAGTCAGCTGATGTTATCAGCTCAGAAATTTATGAAAAAACCATTTCAAACAGCTTGGAATGTTTTCTGTGTCCTTGGACAATTTTTCACAAACCTGTGTTACAATATTTTTCCATGCCTAATATTGGATTGGACTAGTGTTTCGCAGCTTAAATGTATTCATTCATTGGTTGCATTAGTGGAGAAAGTTAAAAGTTTTCCTCACAAGAAAATTGATAAGTGGTCATGTTGATGATTGTTTGGGTCTGATGCTCTATTGAAAATCAATGCTTTTTTGTATTTCAGTAGTTAATTGTATGAGGCTTTTTGACCTTTTTGGGTAGTGGAACAAGTTAAATGTAGTATACAAGGTTACCAGACATTGCATTTACTGTAACACACGAAGAATTCCCTGATAATGGTCATGGCACTCTTTTAGTCAGGTTTGGTACATTTTCACTGCTTGCAAAAGTGAAATCAAAGCCTAGTTATACCTCAGGCCCACTTTCACTATTCCACACCAGCTGTTATCCCTTCTAAAGCATACCCTAGCTCATGCCCCGGTACTAGTAGACAAGTTGAATTCAACTAAAGGTCACACCAGGATGTCTGGAAGTATGGTAGCTTGAATGGAAGTGAAATATAGGTGCTCCAGGTAAGAATAACTTTTGTCTAAATGAAGTGGGCATGGAATATTTGAGGAATGTTTGTATTAAAAGTATCATGAAGGAATTTGGATTGAATAGACTGGTAATAGGCATTTATGAAAGAAGTGTGCTGCTATTTTAGTCATTTTGAGGAAATAAATGAAAGTCAAGTCACCATGACATGAAGATGAGAGAGAAGTGAGTGGCTTGAAGTGAAGAACTGTACCAAGAAAATCACAGGTGAATATGGTTGCAGTGTCTTAAAATAAAAAGTATTAGGAGTCTCAGGAGCCCAAGAGCATGTATAGATATCAAAGGCCTAAGTTAAAGGACAGGGCAGAATGGAGAAAATTATTAAAGTGAAACAGGTCCCCTGAAGTAATGTAAAAATCAGGTTTTATTGACGTTGTCTATCCCACAAAGGAATGGTGTGAGTGATATTCTATGCCTATTCTTTATAATTTGTATATAATGTTTGTATTTTTTTGGAAATTTTGATTATTCAGAGTTATTATACAATCATATGATTATTGATAAATGCTAAATTAAATAGCATTTTTTGAAGGACTTAAGACTATGATTATTTTTAAGGACATACGTGGATGAATTATGACAGTTTGGTTTAGCAGTAATTGATCCATCCAACTTTCAGTTTTCTTATTAATTTATGGAAAAGCTGCAATCTGTAATCTTTGCAGAGTTGTGTACTTAATTAATTAAATGAATTATTTTATTAATGGCATCATACCTGCATTGCAGATGTAGTTTTTATGTGCAAGATGTAGTTAGTGAATAAGCATGGTGCAGATGAATGCTCTGTTCATTAAACTTTTTCCTTTCCCATATGCAGCTCAAATTGTGGCATCTGGAGTAAAGGGGCTTGGGCAGCAGGGTATTCGGACTGCCTCATCTACTGTATCTCTTCCTCAGGTTGGTTTCACTCCATTTCACATTTTTGATTCCAACTCGTATGTTTTCGATAATTTCATGGCATGCAAATAAAACATAACAGTTTCATGTTTAACTTTGTGGAATTCTTTCATGATGAAGGTAAAAAAAGAAACTTTGCACTTTCACTTAAATATTTCCATGGTTTTGGTGCTACGCATCATCAGGTGACATGCATAAAAAACTTTTTAACTTATATAGTCTGGCTCCAAGAGGGGAGGAAGGTAGGGGGAGCAAGGGAGAGGGGAAAGTGGAGTGCGGGTGTAACAACCTATTAGTGGGCTAGGGAAGGGGGAGGGTATGTATTGGAAGATTTCTGACTCAAATTTGTGGAAGTTTATGTTAATCAAATGATATAATTCGTTGTCTCGGGCATGACTTCATGGAATCGACTTAACATAATGAAAAGAGAAACTTTATAATTCCACATAGATTTATTAGATGGACGACCTAGGCTTCGACGTGGCACGTCATCATCAGGTACAATTTGCAAAGAAGACATTTCTTCTTTGCAAAATGTACCTGATGATGACGTGCCACGTCGAAACCTAGGTCATCCATCTAATAAATCTATGTGGAATTATAAAGTTTCTCTTTTCATTATAATCAAATGATCATTAAATGAAAAACAATGTAACACGCCACCGTTCTTAGAAACAGCAGCGGGGAAAAAAACACATTGTGTTCTACATTTATTTAGGAGGGTGTTTGTCCGCAATGATTTGACATTCATTAAAGGACGGTCGATGGTCATCACTGCCTTGGTGCGGGAAGATATTAGAGTCTTTTAGGAAATTTAGGATTGGGGAACGGGAGAGGTATATTGTTTTGTTGACCACACCAAATCTGTCAGACTGAAGGGATTGCCAAATTTCCAACTCCTCCAAAGCATTCAACCTGCGTCCTTTCATTTCTGTGTGAAGAATGTCTACTGTAAAGTTACTGGTATGATTCTTTTCCAAGTGGTGTTTGGCGAATTGGGATTTGTTGTCTTTCTTTGTGAAGTATGATTGGTGTTCTTTAAACAAAGTGATTGGTGTTCAAAGTTTCTTTTTTACCCTCACCATGAAAATTACTCAGAAAATTAAACAAATAGTTTTGAATTTTCTGATGATGAGGCACAATAAGTAAATTATTCAATGAGAGCATGATTCATATTTCAAATACAGTTTTCATCCACAAATATTAAAAATTCACAGTTTATTTCATGGCATTGTAATACCTCAATGCAAGATAAAAACATTTATTTTTGTAATCTCATTTTATGCATGTTCATCACAAAATGTTTTCCCGTAATTGCTGCTTTGCTCATTTTCAGTAATTGTTTTAGGCATGTCATGATAATTCTGAAACGGTTTGATGAATGGTTTCCTTATGTTTGACCAATGGTAATCTTGTGCTAATGACCACTTAAATACTCTGATCTCAATATGTTTGAGATCCAACCAAGGAACCAAGTGAAAAAATCAGTGAGGAAATGTTCATACTTCACCAGGAATGGTTAAGTTGTCTGTGCCATGCCATTAGGGTTTCCAAAATATGGTTGTGGTGTTCTATCCATGAAAAATGTAGAGAACTAGTTAATATTTAAAGGATTTTTATTTAAGAGATAATTTACTGAAACATGGGATATCATGGGATATTTTTGACTTGCCAGTATTTTTGCACTTTTAGAGTGGTAAGTATGTATTATCTAGGATCAAATGACAGAACTCTAAGACATCTTACCCAAGTTGAAACATATAATCCTCATTAATTTTTTCTGTTTTAGTTTTTATCAATATATTTAAAACTATTAATCCAGTAATACTTATTTGCCCCTAAACATGTTCAAAGTCCAAAGATTTGTATTAATCAGTTTCCCCTCCATTATATTGATTTTTAAATCACTATTCTAATCTGGGTAGCATGAAAGGCATGTTGGTTGACTTAATTTTTGGCATTCCTTTGGCTCAAAGAGATTATATTAGAATAAGAAGGGAAACTTGAATAATTTGACCTGTTTGTGGTGGAATTATAGTCTAAAAAAATTGTCAGGTATAGTCACAAAAGTAAATTTCTCTCAACTCTGTTTAACATGAAGTCATCTAAGAGTTTTTCACCAGATGGATAAAAAGGTAAATAATGAGTTTCTAATGAAAGAAGAAGTCAAAATCATACAGACTAGGGCTGAGTGAAATAAATTAGAATAGACCAACAAACCCATGGGTTTTGGATGATCATTGGTGAGTAGTAGAGAATACTACAGAGCTCTAAATTTGATATCACATGTACCCAAGGTAGTATTTGGGTCATCAGCAAAAGGATGGAAAAGATAGTAAATGAATGCTAAGGCAAAGACCAGTTTGGATTTAGAAAGAGGATGAGTACCATTGATGCCGTAGGAGTAATGAGGTCACTATTAGAATGGAAGGTAGCATTCAAGTTCTGTTTGTTTGTTTCATGAATTTTGAGAAGACATTCAATACAGTAAGGAGGGCTCAGTTAATGAACATTGTACAGAAGGTGATGGTATATATTTACAGTAGACGGGTGAGATAGATGACTTAGTTGCAACCTGTACATGTCTCAGATTGTATTGATATGGTTAGAGAATGGGGAGTTGAGATGGGAAGTGCAAGGTAAAAGAGTAAGACAAGGATGTCTGTTATCACCTATTCTTTTCAAATTATATATTGTAGAATGTGTGATGAGTATGGAATGAGAGTTAATCATAAGAAAATGAAGGAAATGAAATTCTCGAGAAAATAGGGGGCTAAGATCAAAGTTCAGGGACGTCAACTAGAACATGTAAAAGGTTGCCTATTTGGGAAGTGTTTTGGATGAAGATGGACGTAGTGGTTAGAACAATAAATGTAGACCTGCAAACATTTGCAAAGAGGGAGGAGTTGATAATAGGCACCTTAAGTGAAGATTAAAGAAAAGACCATTGAAAACTTTAATATGGAGCATAGTATTGTAAGGTTCAGAAACTTGGTAATTGTGTAAGGAAGGTAAGTGTATATTGGAGGAGTTTGAGATGTGGGTGTGAAGAAGAATGGAAAGAAATAAAATGTGCTGAAAGGAAAACCAACGATGAAGTTGTAGGCACTGTAAGGTAGAAGAGAATCATTGAGAGGGCATCTTAAAGCCTTCTCAATCCTTCAACCTTACATCTCGAACAAATTTAGATTGGAGGATTTCATTGGTAAGGGCAAGAAATTCTCCCTTATGAATGAATACCTTCGGTTAAATTGGCCATAAGTAGATGGGATAGGAGAAAGAACAGGTGGCAGAGGGAAATAAACTGAATCCCTACAATAAATATTTGAATTTTATACAGTATGACTTAGTATTTAGTATCCTTACCTATTTAACCAGCTTTCTGGCGGAAGACTGGTTTGGATTTGTATGTTAGTGTGTAATAAGAGAATTAAATGATGGTAAAGTTTTATTGCAAAATGTATTGCATTAAGAATAACTACTTTTTAAAATAAAAAGAGATTTAAGTTTAAATAGTATTGCCGAAATCCCCTGCCATTCAAATGATATTTTACTCCCCAGATTATGTTATCCTTAATATATGACATTATTGCTCTCAATGTAACTGTAATGTTACTTAAAGACATTTTCTTCTTTAAGATGACTATGCCTCAATTTCAAAAGTTGGCCTTGGTATGGCATGTTTTTCCCTAATATGTATAGTATTTTAACATCATATCTATGCTGAGAGGTGTCATTAAGGTAGAAAATACATATTTTCACGAATGATAATGAATATTTTAAGGACACTTGCTCTTAATAAAATTTAAGAATGTATGTCAGAAACATTTACACTTTTCTGCATGTGACTCGTAACTGTAAAGGCTTACTCCTTTCTTTCAAAATATTCATATAAAATATATAAGATATTTTTTCTCAAAATATCCAAGTTTTATCAAAATTTTTAACAAGCACTTCATTAGTCCAATTCAAATTTAATTATGTTTAAAATAAAGAAAGACAATAAAGAACTGTGCAAATATTTTTTTCATATGCATCCTGTTTCACTTTTTAAGTTCTATTCTTGGCCTCTGCCTATTTCATTGGTTTTAAAGCAGGTAGCTCCTCCATCTATTCAGGTGGTTGGGACTCTTCATAAACCACGCGCTGGAATAATAGGTGGCACAGTGGGCTCTCCTGCCAAGATAGGAGGATCCAGGGGTGTGCTTGGGGAGCAACCAAGTATTCCACTGATGGCTGCTGCCTCACTCAGGATGGCTGTGGCTTCAGGTGAGTTCGGTTAATTATTAAGTACTAACTACATATCTTAAAAGAAATTGGAATAAACTAAAGCAATAGAAGATTGATTCACATAATTAAAAGAGGGTGGCAGTCATTATATTTGGCGAAAACAGGGAAGTAGCCAAAATAAAGAAAGGAGTACGGCAGGGTTGCTCATTATTACCCATGTACAATCTTTAATTTTTAAACCAGATCAAGAAAAAGATAAAAAGTGGCCTACACATTTGTAGAGAAAGGATAAGTATGTTGTAATTTGCTGATGACATGTAAAGGGAGAGAAAAAAGAAGACCTGACAAAGATAATAGTCAGTGTGGAAAATGTGATGAAAATTTAAAATAACCATACATTCAAAATATTCTTTTGGAATTGTAAAATGAAGGAATCATAATTATTTGCATAAAAGTCTTGGTTCTACTTATGCAAGGTATTTACTCAATGTTAGCATGTAATATTTTATACATTATGTTTCACTTGTTATATATGACCAAAGATGTTCAAATAATGATTATTCAGAGGAATGTAAATTCAAATATTATTTAATGCTTTGAGTCGTCCAAGGTAGGAATTCATAAATTTTACCTTTAATTTAAGAATATTAAAATAATTGCTTGCCAATGACATTTGCTTATACATCCTTGAGGTCCAGTTGTATTTTTAAAATACATACACAGTCCCTACTCTGGATAAAGGGATTACTGGTGTGAGTAAATAGGTTTGCTTTATATCTATTTGTATATAGCTGTTTGGAAAATATAAAGAACTGCTGGAGATACCACAACAGTTTTAACTTATGCAATCATCTGCTTATGAGCACCATAATATGGAAATTGCAACATGTAAAATTATTTGTCTTGACGGAAAAGAAAGAAATACTTAGTTGTTCCACATATATTTTTATTAATACGACCTAGGTTTCGACTTACAAAGTCATCTTCAGGTGATGACCTGCATCTTCAGGTGATGACCACCTGAAGATGACTTTGTAAGTCGAAACCTAGGTCGTATTAATAAAAATATATGTGGAACAACTAAGTATTTCTTTCTTTTCCGATATGAATCGCTTCCACAAAGTGACGCCTCAGACAATTCTATTTATTTGTCTTGACCGAAACTAAGATCCCTTGATTTCTATCAAAGTGCTTTAACCTGTAGGTTCCAGGTCAAGGTGGATTTTTACTCTGTGAAATGTCTGCATTTCATTGCATGTAAGTAGATGACTCCATTAAAGTTACTGTAAAACATTCCAGTTCCTTGACTTTGTCAGAGGAAAAAACCTTTGGTGCTTTCCTGGCGTATTTGCTGGATGAAGTTTTCTCAGGTCTTCCACCGGGTCAGGGGTTCCATGCTGGCCGACGTTTCGATGCCCGACTCGTGCATGAATGGGTTGATGAACCCTGAGGGTTGATCAACCCTGAGGACGATGCACGAGTCGGGCATCGAAACGTCGGCCAGCATGGAACCCCTGACCCGGTGGAAGACCCGAGAAAACTTCATCCAGAAAAAACCTTTGTTTAAATGTTGGCTTTTTCCCCTTGGAATGTGGTGCAATGTGCACAACTAAAATTACTTGTGCTATTGTGCCTATGGTAATTTGTCATTACTTCTTGTTCCTTTGAAGTCTCTAGGAATTCACTGGGCAAGAGGATACTATGGTAGGTAAATTACTCCAAATACTTAGCTGAAAATTGGGGGATCCAGGTTTAGGCCCTGGTGAAGCAAATGATTTTTACTGGTGTAATTTAGCTTGTAGGAGTTAGGAAAGGGACAAGAACTCCCGATGCCCAGCAAGATAACTTATGGTGTCCCTGGGTGTTATCTCTGCCAATCATTTGCCCTTGCCTCCATGAATCCCATTCTTTATACTTCTTCCAGGTGGACTCTCTCACAAATTTTATTGACATAACCTTGAATATCATCTGCATTTATAATTGTGGATGTTCATAAGTTTCAGACTCCTGTGTTGCAAAACAGCCATTTTCAATGAAATTGATGTTTCTGTACTGGTATTAGTTATCAAAATGCTTAAAATATATTTGGGATAGACTCCCAAGTTTATATTGATATATATGAGCTCAAATCATTTTAAATTCTTGTCTTGGCAGGGCCTTCAGCTGGTGGTGTGCCAGGGGGATCTCCAAGTGGTGTTGTCAGTCCCACAGTAGCACTGCCAATGAATTCACAGCATCAGCTGCAGATGGCTCTTTTGAAGCAAGCTGAGCAGTTACAGTGTAGAACTCAGCAGCACCAACAAGTTGGTACGGGAAAGCCAGCAGTGGCTGCAGCAAAGCACCGAAGAAGACCAAGTAACCCTCCATCAGCAGTGACTGCTGTAACTTCAGTTGATCCCAAACAGTGAAGGAAGTGCCAGATAGTTCTGAACTTATTGGTTAAACAGTGACCTCTTGCTGAGTTCTGAGGCATGTGGCAGCTCGAAGCAGGCTGTGAGCCTCCCGTGAACGGTGGCACAGAAATGATGGAGGCATGCGCATTTTGCCTCCATTTTGTGAATTTGTTTGTTCTTTTTTTTTGGAGTTGTTATTGATTGGTGCAAAGGACGTGCCTGATTGCCACTTCATTGTCAGTGCTCACCAAGTGCATTAACAAAGCAGTGATTGATGCTCTAATATTGCTTGACTGGAATTGATTAGATATGCTGATCAATCAGCCACCTTCTGCCGAAGGTGTAGGAGCTGTGCGTTTCAAACCTTGGTAGGCTGTGTGCAGATAACTTTATTTCATACTCATGTATGATGTGGTACCTCCCATATCTCGGAGAAAATGAGAACTTTTTAAATATGAAGCATGGGTGGAGATAGTTAAATGTTTCCGGATTGTGCTTTCTTTAATTGGTCGAGTCTAGGGACTGAAAGAAACTCTAAATAAAACAGCGACTTAAAACTTGTTTTAAAAGTTTCCAAACCACTGGACCCTTTGTCCTGTATTATACTCCCTAATTAATGTAATGCCTTCAAGTGTTGACTTGTTTATCATTAAAATGAAATTTTTATTTGTTGATGTAATCAGGTGCATAGGGAATGAGCAATGGGAGACAATGGTAATAATATCAAAATGTCTGAAAAATATAAAAAATCACAAGTCTTCTGATGAGAGAATTTTTGCAGTATTGGTTTTGTATAAAGTTTGTGGACTGGAAGGTCTTTTGAGTGTTGTGTCCATGAGATATTGTACTGAAGGAAGAGCATTGTGCCAGTTGCCTTCATTTCCACGGGCTCATTTTCTCTTGACTCAAAAACTGATTGAAGACGAAAGCTCTCTTTCTCTCTCATCACCGTATGCCAAAATCTAATATGTACTACTACCACTGCCAGAGTGCTCCCCCATACTTGTTGACATCTGGTCCAACAAGGCAATGACTGTCATTATTTTTAACAGTGCAATCCATTTATTAGCTGCTTTATAGCCGGGAAACAAAGCCATGCTAATGACACAAGCGTATTTTGTATCCATTTTGGGAAGTACAGTACACTGCATGGCATATCCTGTATCTCATTCGAAAGGTGTGAAGGGAGGTGTAAAACATTGCAAGGCACCAATTCTGAAGACAACTTGGGAAGTATTTTTACTTTTATTTTCTGCATATTGCCACTGTTTGATACTTAAAAAAGGCCAAGGTTTTAAACAGCTGGTGTCTGAATGGCTAAACGTTGATTTCAACCACAAAAATTTATTTATGGAGATTCAATAAATTTCTATAGAAGAGTTGCAAAATGAGTAAAAATTTTATTCATGATAAACATATGCTGAGAGTCAGAAGTAATTAACAAATCCAGGTATAATAACATGGTCATCCTCGTGATGATGATTCTGAGGTAGCATTAATTAAGTCGAGAACAGCAGGAACTCTCTTCTTAGCTCTTTCCACACATCCCTCGAGTTGTTGTTCGGAGAGTGGACTCCCACCTAGTGAGAAAAAAAATTTTAAATCTTTTAGAGGAATCAAAAATGCTAACAGACTTAAATAGCTTCATTTGAACAACATTTGGACCCTGGAATTAAAATATTTGGGACAATCGACTCAAGATTACTTCCCTGATTCATATTTCTTATGTGTCATGGCATCAAACAAAAAGCAGTAATATTGCAGTAGCTTTACAATAAGAAACTTTATTTTGGTGGGTGAAACGTTAGGGAAAATGCACTGATCTAAAGAATAAAATTTAGCAAATGAACATCAATGCGATAAAAAATTTCATCTGGAACCCCACCACAAGGTATTTCATGAAATGACTAAACTTGTATATGATAGAGAACTAGTTTAAAACAAATGCAGTATTGAATGGAGGAGCAATACACAATGACAAAATATTTGCAAACAATTGAAGAATAAAGCATAATTGCAAATTGAACTTAATGCACTGGATTAAGCCAAATGTTAATCAAGGTACAATATAAGAACTGCCTTAGGGAAAAATTAATAATGTGAGCAAATAAATGAAATGGGTCAGCTCTAGTCTAGCTATAGCGACATTTTACACACCAAAATTTCAGTTTTATAAGATCATTTTGTTCTTTCAGTATCCCTTTGAACACATTCATTTTAAATAATGGTATAATACTAAAAGTATGTTAGGTGGACAACAAGCATTCCTCATAATGCAAAATACATTTATGCAAAATGATTACTTAAAGTGACACAAAACCCTAAAACCTCATTTCCCCACAAAATGTTACACCAAGGTGCGACTTATGGGAAATTGACAGATGAATAATTTTAACAGGCTGCGAGAATACTTGACATGGGTATTTTGTGCATTGGCCTTTTGCACAAAGGATGAAAAAATTACTTGACCACCAATGGATAAATAGTGACTAATTAATGGAAGACAAACAATCTTCAGTCATTTAGTTTAGCTCTGAACTGCATTCATGTACAAAATTAAAATTTCACGTATTAACATGTTTTTAACCTAATTATTGAAAAAAATAACAATTTGAGGCACATAATATGATAAGGCAACACAACTGGACATAATTGCAATGTTTGAAAGAAATTCTTCTCAATGCTATTTCATTCTTTGGTTCTTCATACTCTACCACCAATCAAATCTTCCTAAATTTCTTTCTCTCTCTTTCTAGTTCACCCAACACTTCAGTGATTTATTTCATCATCACTGTACATGTAATTCTCCCATGTTTTTAAGACTATACTAACTTTCCAAAACACTGCCCAAATTGGTAAATAGTTCCACCTGCTTCAGGTTGTCCTCTTGCTTTTCCGTTTCACTTATCCTAGTTTTTGATTATCTCACTGTCTGTTTTCCTATGGTTTCCCATTATCAAATGCAAAAATCACTAATCCTGTGATGTATACAACAAAGAAAGCCTTGTTCATCTTGATGTTTAGAATAATTCACATCCCAAACTTGCAACCTGTGGACACTGCTCCTATATTCTTCAATACCCTTTTCTATTAACTTTGTCCATCACCATGCTAAATGCCTTTTCAAAATCCATAAGCAAAAGAAGACAGTTTCACGTTCTGGTTTCCAAAGTTTCTCATTACCGCTATGGCATTTGAATACCTTATAAGAGGCAAACTAATCTAGAGGTGATAATTGGTATTACCTTCTGTGTTTTTAAAATTGTCTCCAAAATACCTTACTAGATTATTCAGGATAGAGATCAGTGGCCCAATGAATCCTTATGGACAAACATTTTTATCATAAGTTACATAATGCCCAAAAAACTTTTCCTACCGTCATCCAAATCAAAATGATGTGCCACTGGGCTTTAAAATTTTTTTGGGTTCATTTGCATCCTTATATAATGGACATACCTTTGAAGACATTTCTATTGCCATCGAAAATACTTTTTGAATTGCTACAAAAATAAAAACAGGCTAAAGCTTTATTTAGTCAGTCAAGGGGTTACAATCATTCCTGAATGCATTGAAAAATCAGTGTCACAGGTATGGGATAAAGATGAATGTAAACAAAACATAGATTATGATGTTTTCAAGAAAGAGGAAGGTTAAGTCAAGCATTAAAAATATGAGGGCAAAATTTTGAGCAGGTGGAAGTACTTTTCCTGGAAAATTTTGGACGAAGATGGTCCATATGCAAAGATTGTAAGGATACTTGTATTTGGTGAAGAAATTTTACAAGTAGAATGGAACTGATGACAGGGATGTTGAGTAAGGATGTTAAGGAAAGACTTGTTAAAACTTGATATGGAATGTGGATTTGTATGGTGCAGATACATGATCATTGAAGCAGAAAGATGGCATAAATTGGAGGCTTTTTATGACAGTAAGCATAAATGCACACCATTGAAACAACATGAAACCCCCCTCTCATCTATGGAAAATCACCAGCACACAATATGTGCACAAAAGGTGATGGAATGATGAAACAGCAACTTCAATGAGGTGCATTTCCCATGAAAAAAGGTACCCCCAAATGTATGACAAATTTTTTCTTCAGTATTAATTTAATTCACTGGTATGTAAGCATTATTTGTAAACACACCCCAAAGATGGATACAGCTATGAAGGGAAGCTGTAGTTAGTATTTCAGCGTTGGTTGGAGAAGTTGTTGAAGGAGAAAATGACAAAGGAGGAAACATGTGAAATAAAGATTGGATGAGACAAGGTAAGGCAGTGGTATTTGAGTGAACTAACTTGAGTACAATGAAGACCAATTATGAGGGGTGGGTGGAGAAAAACACTAGTCCCTTGAGAGTGAAAGCCACAGGTAACCATTAGTGTGACTGGGTGATAATTTGAAAATTTGGATGCATTCAAATTTGTTTCCCTTCAGAGTGATAAACTGCCTCATTATTGTGTTTGTCTTTGTTCATCAGGGTATATGACACTTGCACAATAGATCCAGTTATGCAACCTGAACAACAAGTATCGAAATACCGTACTTCCTATAGGAATTAATTAAAATATCACGCCACCATACCACACCTGAAACGTCTCTTTTTATTCCTATAGGAAAATGAAAGACATTACTCATTAAAAATGATAAAACTGTAGATGTTGAGGACTTGAAATATTACTAGGCATTACTTCATGGTAATGGTTAACATTCATTTGGATAATTTAACATCACTAAGTACACATTCACAATTACTTTATTTAATTAACCAAGATTTCAGCACCATGTGCCATTATCAAAACTTTGATAATGTATACAGTGCCAAAACCATTGCTCATTTAATGAACCATGTTTATAGTACGTGCAACTGGATTTACCCCAAAATCCATTCATACTCTGGATTAAGTTCCAACCAACTTCAGAAAGCAAGAAATTTGGGCAAAGTATATAGTTTCCCCAAAGTATTGAGGTAATTAATTTTACCATTTTATTGAAGATTGAATATTACTGCAAAAAGCCAAATCTATATGGACACTCAACATTGAGTGGGGACAAGAACAAGTACGTTAGGAAACTTTTTGGAAGTAGCTAACTTGACAGAACCTGAGAGGAGGTGAATCTAAAATAATTAATTTGCATGCAATGGAAGTAGTCTGTTGCAGTTTTAAAATTAATCCAAATAATTCAAGGATATCTATCAACAAACTTGAATGTGAAAAAGAAAGAAGGCTCCCTCTTTAACGAACCAATCTTTCTACTTCACTAGAAGCAGAAAGACCCTCAGAATAAAATGGGACCATAGATGTGAAGGAAGTGCACATGGAAGTATCAGTGCTAATCAGCTGGTAAAGAAATAAAATGACCTCACTCAAATCATACAAAAATATATGAAGTTTTAATAATTTCCAAGACATTTCCAGCCAAAAATATCCATGAGATTTTCAGGCATGTAGATCTTTGGATTCAAATGGCTCTCTAATTCTACTACCATTTAAATAGTGATAGTAAACTAATGTGGGTTACTATGGGGCTTCCATTCAAACTTCCACTCTCCTTTCTGAACTTCAGGTAATTCTACCAGTCACTTACCAGGTTCACATTCCCAGGAAACCTGCAGAGAAGCACATAAAATCTAATTGTGATACAATGAAGTAAATGACATAATCTGGATATAGACTACTTTGACAGATGACATGGTCAAGTGGCTAAAGCTTTCAGAAACAATCATTCAGTCTGGGTATAGATCATACACAAAACTCAATTGTCAAAGAACACATAGTTAAATCGAACAAATATAGCTGAACTAGCATTTATTCCTTCAATAAGTAACTGGCAGCTAGTCCTAGCATTGGTTCCAAATGTCTTCAAGAAAAAAAGGAGAATGCATACCTGGTTTATGTATAGAACATAATTTCCCTTCGCAGAGCACAACAGTTACTGTGCCGGATGCCAAATCTTCCTCTTCTCCAGTTGGATCCAGCAACAGGACATCACTGCAATATAACATTAAAATCAATAGTTTCTCTATATAGTCTCCAGTGTAAGGTAAGTTTTGCGTGGCCCCAAAATTAGCACCCCCACATTTCCAGATACCTAACACTACATTAAACCCAAACACAGTAATCAACAGGAATGTCAGTGTGATAGGTGATGGTAGAGTTCACCCTGCACTACACCTGACGGCATGTGAAACTCACATAGCAGGATAGGGGTGCCAGTTCATTTCCCTGTGCCATTTATGGTTTCCCAGGAAGACCTGGTACCCGAAAAATCACACAGCTTGAGCGGAGCTGAGGGTGCCCAGAGAGGCTTGCCTGGAATTTGAACCTGGGTCCTCCAGTCAGTAAGCCAACGCTCTACCCCTGGACTACCATGACCCATATACATATATATATATCGATGATGCGGAAGTACTCATGAGAGCAATATAACTTTTGGACGGCACAATAGAACACAGAATAAAACAGATAACACGTAAAAGGACACTCACGCTGTAGATTATTTGAGCTTTTGACCTACTCCGAGGCCTTCTTCAGGTTAGACTCACTCAGGTACATATACTCGTATATAGAAATTCGCATATCAGGGTAGGGGGGCCAGCTCCTTTCCCTGTGCCAGTTATGGTTACCCAGGAAGATCTGGTACCCAAAAAATCACATAGCTTGGGTGGAGCTAAAGGTGTACCAGAATTATATTAATATAAAAATATTCAGAGAGCCCAAAGCATAGACAAATGCAAATAGATTATTCTTGGATAATCTTCTTGAAGGAATTTGGGCAGGATAAGCCACCTTTCTCAAGAAAGAGAAGGAACCCAGCTCCTTCCTTCAAGAAGAATCTATTGGCATATCTGATTGATGAGTGTTATTATACTGTAAATA
This sequence comes from Hetaerina titia, assembly GCA_037158775.1. NCBI lineage: Eukaryota > Metazoa > Arthropoda > Insecta > Odonata > Calopterygidae > Hetaerina > Hetaerina titia. Next base: position 81,751,699 of record CM073775.1, on the reverse strand, counting down.
AATATTTGTCTAGGTTAAGTGTATATTAGTTTCCCATCATAACTGTATTTGCATTTCTATTTGGGAATTTAGTGATTTGCCTGTTATGTAATTTTAATACTACACACTATGTCTTCTGGACAAATAAATATATAATTATTATAATAATTCATTCCCCCCTCCTGTTAGGTAAGTGCTCATGGTGGGGTAGCTTCCCCTCTTGCTTCCCGAGTGAAATTAAAAACCATAAAAAAATGAGAAATTTTAGGTTGAAGGCTTAGAATAAGCAGATTTCAGAGCTGTAACATTTTTTAACTTACTCGTCGAAGACTGCATGAGTTGTTGCTACGGGTACTGAATTTATTAGCAAAGGTATTCTTTTGTTCTTTACTAGAGTAGAACTTTTTTCCACATCATATTCAACTTCGGGCAACGTCACTGAAACATAGGACTTAACATCAATATAGAACCATGGAAGGATCAGCACTAATTTGCACATAAATTATTAATCTCACCTGTGAGCAATGCTGCCATTAGAGCCAAAAGACAAGCATCTAGAATACTGCCATCATAATTCAAACATATAAGGTCACAATATAGTACCCACGCAATTTTGTCTGGTACCACACAAAGATTCCTGAAACACATGCAAAATGAACAATGTACAGCATTATTAAAAAAAAACACTAGCAGTTTCTTGAATGCGTTAATCGATATCAACGAATAAAATTGTTCGTAAATAATGCTAGGTGAAAAATTTGTAAGGTATTAACCTTGTGTCAAGACAGCGCGAATTGGTTAAAACATCAAATATAAACTGGCTGGCAACTTGAGCTTCTTCACTAGGAGGTCCTGGTCTGAATTTGGAAGAGCTTAACGGGGAAAGTTCAACATTTGGCACAACAAATCCACGATCCGGCTCTTCCGGCCTTGGAGTAGTGAGTTCCTGTTAAGTGGTTCATGAACTTATGCTTACTTGTTTACACATGGCAATGTATTAAAGCACCTAAGGGAGGTAGACATACCACTTTGATGCCACACATTACAGACGTATTTCCAATTTTTACTAAAGCTGAACCATCCGCTGAACTGATGGACCTTATATTAAGTGCCATGGGGCGAAATTTATGCAGTGTTCTACCATCTGGCCTTACGTTGTGTGCCTATGAACAATATTAGGAATAAGACGTGACAAAATGCAGCTACTTTCTGTAATAATAAAATCATTACTGACCAGAAAGTCTCGTAGATATTTCACAGGATGAATGGTTCTGCAACAAACAATTGTATTAATAATAATGTATAATTGTCTTCACGTGCAGTACTTTTTAGAATAGTTGAGGCCACGACTCTTACTTGTACTGAAGTGCCATTGTTCCTATTAAAATAATTTCATCAATTTAAAATTAAGTTGTAGCAGGGCAAGCCTACCCCAAGAAGCCTACTCATGAATCAAAGAGTTAGTTTTAAGGCATGACTTCTATTATACAATTACATAATTTGCAAAAAACAAATAATCTCCCAAGAATTTCTTTGCTTCCAAACGGCTATATAACAATGTCCAGTCGGAAAGATTTCCTAACACCCAGATGACATATTCTCATAAAACCGTTAATATTAAAACAATTTACGCTCGTGCCGCTGTCCAAGAGATGTAAACACTGACATACGCACCTCACTAACGGCCATTATTATTAGAGTAAAAAAATGATAATTTATTCTAATATTTTTGTAAAATTTTAATTATTAATTACAAAAATTACTAATCAGTCAGAAAATTGAGTAATTATGCTCAATATTTACAATATATCAATAAAGTGCATTTTTTTATTCTCAAGCTCCTCATGAAGTAGTCACGTGATACAGCGTTCGTATTTGATTGGTCTATTTGTAATGGAGCGGAGGTTCAACTGACAGTAACGTTTTTGGACATTCAGCCGTAGGCAGCCGCTACCAGTGAAGTTTGAAGTAATCTAGGACTATTTAATTTCTAGTGTAGAATGTAGCACGTGCTACTTAGTGTGTTCGATTGATATTGCCTTTATAGTACCGTCTTATTCTTCATAATTTTATATCTCCTTTTACTGTTTCTCGAAGAAAACCAATGGCTTCATTTCAAATTCACGAAGACATTGAAAATAAAGGAGTCGGAGGACGAAGGCTTAAGAAACAAACTAGTAATGTATCGCTGGAGCCAAAACGGACGGCTCTAGGAGTTTTATCTATACAAGCAAATGCAAATAATTTGCTGAAAGCCAAACAGGTACTAATATGTTATCTGACATTTATTAGCCTTATGTGAAGTGGTAATGAACAATGCTGTTAAAGTAGTTTATGCAATAATGTTTTAGTATGTGATTTTCAATTGGGTCAAACTATTTGTAGAGCAATTTAGGCATTTACTTTCAGCCATTACCAAGTGGAACAGACGAAAATGACTACCCAAAATCCAAGCTTAATGTTCAGCAGAAGGCATGTGTTAAGATACGCGAGAATCCATCTAAAGTTACCGCCAAAGAGTTGAAACCTTCGCGTAAAATACCCGTAGCGATTTGTTCAACGAGACCCACAATATCTTTAAAATGCGAATCCCAGGCAGTTGTAAAAGAGAAAGATGTTTTTGATGATCCTGTGCCTACTACTTCCAAAGTCGAGGAGCCTATGTCCGAAGGAGAGCCAGAGTCTCCTATGCGTATTGATAAATCTCTGGACATTTTGGATGGGAGGAAGAAATACGAGTGTATGTTTTATGTGGAGGAATACAAGCATGAAATACACATGCACCTGCGTCAAATAGAGGTAGGCTTCCCCTTGGTTCCTTGTTTGCCCCAGACTAGCAGGTGAATGTAATACTTACTGTAATATTTCCTGAACGCAGGTTCTACGAAGACCAAAAGCTGGTTACATGAAGAAACAACCAGACATAAACTTTTCCATGCGGTCTATATTAGTAGATTGGCTAGTTGAAGTTACCGAGGAGTACAAGATGGATACTGAGACGTTGTATTTAGCAGTTTCTTATATAGATAGGTTCTTGAGCTACATGTCAGTTGTGAAAGCAAATCTTCAATTGGTTGGCACTGCTGCAATGTTTATTGCGGCGTAAGTATATAGAGTAATTGGTAATATAGGTTATGTATTGGATGCCCTATTCATGTGTTACTTTTGCAGGAAATTCGAAGAAATATATCCTCCTGAGCTTGGCGAATTTGTCTATCTTACCGACGACACGTACACTAAGGCCCAAGTTCTGAAAATGGAAAATCTTATCTTGAAAGTACTAGCTTTTGACTTATCTGTGCCTACACCCCTTTGTTTTATCAAAAAGTACTCTTTGGAAACAGGAGCCGTTGAGAACGTTAAGTCATTGGCAATGGTTGGTTTATTAATGATTGGGAAATTAAAAATTAAATGAATGAAAATGTAAGTTTTAATTAATAATTCATTTCTTTTCAGTACCTAAGTGAAATGACACTTTTGGAAGGAGATCCCTATTTAAAATTTTTACCATCTGAGATTGCATGTTCTGCTATTTCATTGGCAAGACATAACTTCGGTTTAGAATTGTGGAGTGAGGAACTGGAATTGACTACTGGATATACGATGGATGAATTCAAAACTTGTTTAAGTTGCCTCCATGAAACTTTTTCAAAAGCATCAAAGTACCCCCAAAAGGCTGTTTACGACAAATACAAGGCATCCAAGTAAGTTTCAAATTAGGTTGTTAATTTCTGTGCTAAGGCTGTTCACTACTGATTTTTTAATTTCATTTGTGTTCTTCCAGATGGCACAGTGTATCTCTGTTATCGCCACTGCCATTGCCTTGCTGACATCCTGCTATGCAATAGACAATTTTTAATAATTTTAAAAGTGCCACGCAGTTTTATGGGGTGATGTATTACATCGTATGATGCTGTTTTTACTGTGATAAGTACTGAAAACTTTTATAAAAATATTTTTTCGAGTGGTTGTAGGAATTTTTACCTTGTGTTCATTTATGTGAAATTTGTTTAAGGTTTTCAAATTTTTACCCCAATATGCACTTGATTTTTGAAGCCCTTTTCCATTTTTGTACACTTTTGAAGTTTCGAACAATTATAAAAGATTTTGTATCATGTGGTGAACTAAAAATTTGTAAGTTTTCAGGACTTAATACACCTGCATTATACTGACCCTTTTGATCTTTTTTTTTGACACTTTAAGTGTTCATTTCTAGTGTACAGTTGTTTTCATTCCCAATTCTGTTTAAACATTACAGTATGGGGTTTGTAAAAATATTTGTTATCGGCTTGTAAAAATTTAACTCACCTGAGATATCTTCCAGTTTTCTGAATTTTGTGTTAGTGCAAAATTTAAGAAAATCATAATGGTTTTCTCGATTATTTATGTTATTAACTTTATTGCCTCGATGTTTTAGGAAGTTTATTGGGCCTCATTTTCCCTGTGGTTATTACAAGGTTTTATTTTTATAACAGGGAGGTGGTAAAATTGTGCAATGTCTTTTTTGCAATTGTGCATTTACATTCACCTTTCATATTATGGAAGTGAATTTTGTGTGCATATTCTAATGATTCAATCCAACTGATTTGGCCTCAGTTAACCAGGCTTGCTCAATTGTATCTTAAGTTGTACATGTTATCCGTTATTTATTGAAGATATGATGTGGTGATGCTTGGGCTTAAGTTATCTGGATTGGTTTTCTTAATACCATCTCTTGTCAAAGCTATTTATTTCCTTATAAATTGAATGTGTGACATAAGTGGGAATGCTAACAATGGTTCATTCATCTTCAGTATATAAGGTATATCATGTAAATAGTGCTGTGGTACCAATTTTCAGGCATCCTTGCTCACTCTGTGTTGCCAATTGATTTTATGAAACAGGACAAGACCCAATATGCCAAAGAAAATCAAAAGATTTCAGTTGTGGTGTTAATGGGAAGTGCATGGATCTGATTTTAGTGTGAATTTTCTACCAAATAACATTGATTGGCTGAGAATCTTGCCAGTGGATTTAGTTACATTTGGTTGGTCTGTTGTATGGAAGTGAGGCTTCTTCAAAATTTAGAAATGGTAGCGTTTTTAATTTTTGCAAAACAATGCTTAACTTTTAAGTGACAAATAATTTTTTTTACGCTCTGTAAAGAGTCTCTCATTTTTGGGATTGTCTTACTAACTGCAAACTGAGTCGTTCTGAAAAATTGTATGTGCTAATGCTCTGGGTGGTAAAACTGGTTGCCAACTATGTAGATAGAATTTATTTCATAGGGATCTTCTGTCCAATGCATGCTGAGATATGAACCCTCCATTCAGGGCAATTTGTAAAAATTATTTTCAATAAAAGCTGTTTTTCAGCATTTTAAGTGGTTTTACTAAGTTATGATTTTGGGATTGATAATTTTTGTTGTGATGAAATATTTGGCAAAAGCTTCTAGAATAACCACTATTTTGATAGCTCAATACTTACAAAAATTGAATGGCAATGTAAAATTTCTGTTCATTTTTAGATCTTCGTAGAAAATATTAACATTGCTTGCAAGTTTTGTTAATGTTCCAACCAGTGTCTTCAGACCTGATCTTAATCATAAGACATTGGTTGGAACACCCATACAACTTGACCGCAATGCCAAAGTATCCGGTGAATACCATTAAATGGAGATGTATTCTACTGATAAATGCCTTGTAAACCCAAGAACTAATGAACAGGAATTTTGCTATGGCATGAAGATTTTACTTTTTGAGTATGATTTTTTTTAATCCTTGTACTATTTTAATGTCCATTAGCAATGTGACTTGCTTTAAGTTCTAAAAGACTGCTTTGACTGTTTTTGGCAGTTGGGTGAGCAGTGACACACAGGCTTTATCTTCTAGTGTAAATGTTGAAGAGTGAAAACCTGGAGAGAAGAATCGGGCATTTATAAAATTTCAGGATTTTTGTTTCAAAACTTTAATTGGCTTGTACAGGTAAAATTCTGGATTGTACCATGGCATCTTAAATTGTTTTGGTGAACTCACCCCGCTATCTTTGACCCTACACTTTTCTTCTTCATATCCTATCTTATCACTCATTTAGCCATTCAATGTCTCTGCCCAAACTCCTTCAGGCTAAGATGGAGTTTCTCTATTAATCAAAATTTATTAACCATACTTGGTGTCATGATCAACTCTTCAATGGTCAGGGTGTCCACTCAGTTGGAAAAATTTGCTGACTCTTTTAAGTCTGGAATTTGATGTCTGAATTGGGCATATATGGAAACTGGAATTCTGGTCTGGAATATGGCTGATAAGAGCTATGTCAGTTTTAGTTAAGATCTGTTTGTTTGCTCTAGTCTAACACACATGTATGAATTGGCAAAGCCTGAAACTAGTCCATTAGGCTTCATTGATAGTAATGGCTCATTACGTGATCCATAAAAAATACCCTATTAGAGAAAATATTAAAAGTTTGTTAGGAAAACTTCTGGCATGGGCATTCATTAAATGAGTGGCTATTCTGTTAGACTTTGCTACCATTTATATCGCTCTTCCTAATTAGTTCTTATGCTAATGTGATTCTTCTCACATTTCTGTGTTCATGTTCATCGAACTTATTGATGTAAATTGAGTGGTTTCAGGGACAAACAAATTTCATCTTCAGTGACCATTGTAAAATGGCCATCTGTTGTGAATACTCGGGTCAAGGAACAAGTCGCATACTGATTTTCTGTATGGCAGTTTTGTTGGTTCTCACTAAACCTAGATCTATGGCTTATCAATGTAGAAAATACTCAATAGCTCAATTGAATCACAAATGTTGTGTTTAATTTGTCTTCCATTAATAATGACCCTCTCTTTCTTGCAATTACATTTTATTTCCTTACACTAGGTAATGCCAATTCTCCAATAGTCATGCCAGCTCATTTGGGTCAGATTTATTGTGGTTTTAGGTGCAGCTTCCCACATCCATCCACTGATGTTTGGGGGTCTCATATGTTTGGGAGGAACTTGGTTTCATGATGATCAGTTTTTGCATGGTCTAGAAGTTATATTCTACTATGAAACCATAATCATAGTAATCAACCCTAGTTTCCCAGAAAGATCTGGTATCCAATAAATATAGCTTGGGTGGAGCTACAGGTACCCAGAGAGGCTTTCCCACATTAGTGTAATTACAACAATGTATAGACAGCTTGGTAAAAAATCTTTGTTTGGATAGTAATTGCCATCTACATTGTAACTTAGAATATTATTTTTCCCCAGAGTTTTTTTCTTAAAATTTTCAAGAGTGATGTTACTTCGTTGTTGGAATTCATTGGGAAATAGACTCGATTAACTTATGGTTTTTGTGCTCAAGTCCAACTGCTGTTGCCTGTGTTATAGTTAAATTACTCAAGTTTGACCTGTGAACTGATGCCTCTCTCACTTTATCATTCCCAATTCCTTTTGTATTCCAATTAGTTTACAGAAGGCACTTGAGTTATTATTACTATTATTATTATTATTATTATTACTTTTTATTTGCCCAGAGATCACAATACAAAATACCGGGTGGATGGTGTATGTACATGATATAAGGCACGTCAATAAGGAGCAAAGACACAGGCTCTAATTAAGATACAAAGAAATGAAATGGTGCTCACAGTTACATAATATATGACATAACGCCATGAACATTGGCTGTTACATGCACATGAAATATCAATTAAGGCAATAATTGAATAACCAATATGAATCAGACCATGACAATTGCTATAAACAAAGAGTATAAACCTTCTAGTCAGGAATGTTGTTGAGATATTCATCAACCGAGTAGAACATATTGCGTTGTAGATATCTTTTTAATTTATGCCTGAATGCAGCAGTTCCCTTAGTTTCCTTTATACTTTTGGGTAGTTTGTTATATAATCTGATGCCCATTTCATTTGGTCCTAATTTCAATGCTTTAGTTCTAATATTCCCATAATGGATGTTGTTCCTTCCTCTGGTGTAGTGATGATGATAGGCAGAGTTAAGATAATAGTTTCCAATGTTATTTCTATTATACAAAATTAAGAACATAATGTATATGCACGGGAGTGGTAGCAAATTTAATTCATGGAAAATAGGCCTTGATGGGGCATTGTGAGGTTTCCTGGTAATTATTCTAATGGCTTTCTTTTGCATTTTAAAGATGGTTTGAGAGATAGCAGCTGATCCCCATAATATTATACTATAGGTTATATTTGAATAAATTTCCCCGTAGTATAAATTCAATAGTATACTTTTACTTGTAGTTTCATACAAGTGTCTTAATAAATAGCAAGTTGAACTGAGCTTATGCTGAAGGGCTTTTACATGCATATCCCAAGAAATATTAGCAGACAGAGAAATGCCTAGAAACTTACATTCCGTCACATTCTCAATTGATTGATCATTAATTTTTACCAGCAGATCGTCAGTCGCATTTTTATTGTGTGTAAAGTATGCTATTTTACTTTTATTTACATTTAGATCTAGAAAGTTGTCTGTACCCCACTTGTTTATTGCAAGTGTGACACTGATTTTTCCACAAGGCTGGGGTAAGTTTCTGTCGATTCTATTACATTAGTGTGATCAGCATACAGCACTGGTGTAATTCCTTCATAATTCTGTAATCAGCTAGGTAGGTCATTGATATATATCAGAAAAAGGAGTGGCCCAAGGGTTGAGCCTTGTGGAACGCCTTTGTTGACTCGGTATGCTATGGATGAATATTTTGACCCATCTACTGATGACACTACTTTCTGAGTCCGATTGTGAATGTAGGACTTCATCCAGTTTAGAGGAGTTCCTCTAATCCCTATTCTATTGAGTTTAATTAGTAGTCTATCGTGGTTTACATTGTCAAAAGCTTTTGACAAGTCAAAAAACATTCCAAGAGTTTTGCGTTTAGCATCTAATGAATTAAGTATAATATCAATAGCCTGACATATGGCGGTTGTGGTAGACCTTTCAGATATAAATCCATGCTGAGAATTTGAAAGTAGGAGGTTTTTTTCAAGATAAGGTGCTATTTCCATGAACATGGCTTTTTCGAATATTTTAGCAAATGTATTTTGGACCGCTATTGGTCTGTAGTTGTGTAAATCGTTTACACAGCTATGGTTTTTATATATGGGCACTACTTTTGATTCTTTTAATTGGGATGGGAAAATCCCTTGTGCCAATGATTCATTAATTAAGAATAAAAGGGGTGCTTTTATGGCTTCAAAACAATGATGAACAACTTTACTAGGAATTTCATCAGGGCCTGTACTTAATTTGTTTCTGAGTGAGGAGAAATCAGCTTACGGTAATACTTTTGAAATTCCTTATAGAGTAACCGGTGCTCATGATTGTTAGAACTTTTACTGGAGATAGCAAGTTTCTTAAGGATAGTTGAGTAGTAGCGGATCTCGTCAGTTAGCCATGACTTACATTTTGTTATATGGAATATTTTCTGCTGTATTTCTGGGAAACACAATTCGAAATTGTGTCTGAAAATTGAATAAAAGTAATTGAAACCTTCGTCTACTGACTTAAGGTCATAGACACTGTCCCAGTTTTGGGACTGTAGAAGGAGCAGAAAATGCTGCATATTTCCGTGGGTAAAGGACCGCCTTAGGTAGGTTTTATCATTTAAGCTCGCCACTGGTTGGTTAATATCAATACTTATTTTCACCATACTATGGTCTGATATACCTAGGTCACTAACTGTTGTTGCTACTTTTTCTTGGTTGACATTGGTCACAGCATAATCAATTAGGGTGGCGGATGTGGGAGTGACTCTAGTGGGATTATTATTAAAACATTCCATGCCATAGGTTTTGAATAAATTCAGCAATTCAGATCTGTGAGGGGAGTCAACTAGGAGATTGCAGTTGAGGTCGCCGTTCAACACAAGTATCCGGTTGTTTGCATATAGAGTGCAAAAGAGTTGGTCAAGTTTTTTAATAAATGCATGAAAGTCCCCGGTTGGTGATCTATAGATGGAAATGAGCACGAGCAGTCCCACTGGAGTTTCATGGAAACACACTGCACATTCAAAAGTTTTTTCTTCCATCTCAGGCACGTTAATTGATTTAATATTACCCTTTATTCTACTATGAACGAATATGGCCACACCTCCATTTTTGTGTGTGGTGCGGCAGAATGAGGACACTAGTGAGTAATTTGAAAGTGAGATAACCATTAGTTCGTCATATTTTAACCAATGCTCAGTAATACACAGGATGTCTGGTTCGCACTCGTTGATGGCCACTTCGAGCAGGTTCACTTTGTTCCTGAGGCACTGAATATTAACTTGCGCGATTGTTAAACGCTGCCTAATTTTAACTAACCCTTCGAGGAGGTCAGGTGGGGTTTCAGAAAAAAATATCTATTCACACAAACATGTTTCGGCCAAAAGCCGGGACTTTCCACTACATCTTTTAGGTCTTCCCCAACGGATACACGAAAAGAGGTGTAGGTGCCTCTAGATACCTTCAGCTGCTCGATCTCAAAGTGTTTGCCAGGTATTTTACTTGATATATAGTTTTTTACTGCTTCAATCGTCGTGTCTTCTTTGAAACGCCATGCGTGTATGTGAACCATTCTCGGTAGCCCGACTAAATAACTGTCAGAATTCGACGTCCCCACAATCGGTTTCGGCCGAGGTTTCCGCTTATTTGTGACCATGGTGTAGCAACTTGTGGTTGCAACTTGGGCCTGCCAGACCCCTTACTAGGTTTGCAAAAAAATGCCAAATTTCTTGCTTATGCATGCATATTCAGATCATACAGGGTCGCACCCAAAACTGGTAGGACTGATTTTTTTACAAGAATTTTATTGACAATATACTTACATCGACTTAATAATCTTCAAAGTATGCTCCTTGAGCTGCTACACACGTAGTATAATGTTGCTCCTATTTCCCGTATGCCCGCTGGAAATTTTCTATGGGGATGCCATTGATGACCCTCATCGAAGCCTCTTGAACGGCCTTTATCGAGTTAAAACGTCGTCCTTTGAGCTGTCTTTTCATCAGGGGGATAGAAGAACAACTGATGGTGCCAGATTGGGAGAATAGGGCGGGTGCGGCAACGTCGTATTTGGCCAGGAGCTGTCTGACGACGAGCGCGCCATGGCACGAATTTTTGGCACCATCTTGGCATGGCCAAATCCTGTGAAACAATACGTTGGGTGCAGACAGACCCAACTGGTCTGCAATTTCTTCACTGGTTAAGCGTCGGTCTGTGTTCAGCAGTGTCCTCACTCTGTCCACATTCGTGTCGGTTCTTGCCGTCGACGGCCGTCCGGAGCGATGGTTGCCTTCAACGAGCTCCCTACCCTCTTTAAACAACTTGTGCCACTCAAATACTGTGGAACGGCTTAAGGCAGTGTCCCCAGAAGCCTGCTTGATCATATCGAGGGTCTCAGTTGCTGTCTTCCCGAGTTTCGCACAAAACTTCACGGAATAACGTTGCTCTAAATTCAGATTCATTTTGTTTTTCGACGCGGACAAAAACCTTGCTTCACTAAAAATGGTGTCCTCACTCAACGACAGCCCGCAGGCGACTGAGGTTGGTGTCGGTTTGTTGCTAAGAGCCCCCTCCATCTTACCCTGCCAGGCAGACCCCCCTCCACCGCTCCGTTCGAACCAGAGAAAATGTTTTACCAATTTTGGGTGCGACCCTGTATTTGCAGTTTGTTTCCTTTAGTCATTATTTCAATAGGCTCCCTCTGATGAATTAATGATTTCATTTATAAGAACTTGAGTTATACAGAGGTGGTGGATGCATAGAGCAAATGAGAATCCAGTAACTGGTTCATCTGTCACATCTCCTTATTCCCTTGAAGGAATAGATATAATGGAAAAATAACTGATATTCAGTTAATAAAATCAGGTTTTGAGGTGTTAAAGTGTATGCTGTTTTTGTACTGTTGCAAGAATAATAAAATTAGAGCAAGAAGAGAATGTGTGCATACATGAAAACAAAAATATTTTCTCACTTAATATAATTTGGGAAATTTGCAGTACTTGTTTGGGTTTGATCAAGTTTTTAAGAGTAGTCTAGTTAGTAATTTTGAAAATGGTATTGCCTCTGATTAAAATGTGATGATTTCTCAAACTGTTACACTATTATTTGAAAATAAAGTTTTACTGATAAACAATTGCATTGTTTGGTTATTTTTATTCCTATATTTGAAAAAGTTTAATGATAAATTTTCATTCCTGCATTTAGAAAAAGGCCATTTTTGGTAATGCAGGTCTGTCTTATCCATTGGTGTTAATTGTATCTAAATTGCATGCACTAGTCAGAGGGTGACACTTACTTAGAATGCTACTTTGGACATTACCTGAAGCTGGAGCTTGGGTTTAGTTTATGTATTTGGGCCCATGAAAATTGATTTACTAGGTTAATTACAGAGACTAATGCCATTCAATTTCTTTGGAACTATGCTAAACTGGCAAAGTATATTTGCTGAGATTGTAATATTCATAGGAAATATGTCATTGAAGCCTAGTTACACATTTGAAATTCCAAGGAAAGATTTGTTGGATGATATTTTATCTTTTATGCATGTATCTAAATTTTATCAAAAAATTGTCAAAACTGCAAGTTTGTTTTTGGATGGACAGATTGAGCATCAAATTTACTAGTTTTGTGTAATGAGGAACATCCATATACTGTAGTCTACCTTAATCTGTTATGAAATTCCATACATTTTTATTTCCCTTTATTTCATTTAACATGCTTATCCTTTTCCTCCCCTGACTGTCTAATGTTCTCTCATCTATCAGTCTTTGGCATTCCATCCCCATTTAAAATGTTCTGCTTTCACCTTTCCTGCCTCCCGATAATCCTCCAACCTCGACCACTATACCTGTTACTTCATTGGCTTTTCTTTGATCTGTTCATGCTACTTTTTCATCCTTCATATCACAAAATTCTACAATATGTGCCTATCATCTCGATTCAATGAACATTTTTCTGCACCTTTCAAAACTTTGGTCCATATCAAAGGTTTAACTAATCTTTTCTAGGATTTTGCTATCAATTCCTTCCCCATTGAGGAAGCACATTTGCCTAATGTAATTCCTTTTATCCTCTCCCTAGTTGAACTGTCTCGAATCAAAACATAAGAGGGGTAAACTATTCTACCTGCTTTTTTTCCTGCCTAATTTAACATATTTTGGCCCCCCTTTTTCTCACAAACTGCATTACCATAGGTTTTATTTACCTGGATTTTCTAATGTGTTCAGCAATGATTTTAACCTTTTTTGGCTGAATGGCTTACTAAAAGCTTAATCATTAGCAAACTAATTATTTTTATGAATTCGCCTCTAGTTTCTGTTTCTTCCCATGCCTCTTGTACCAATCCTGCAGCTAACCATTTGGAGAGCATGAATGCTATTAGACACCCATCTTACTCTAGCTAACATATGGCTCCAACCAATTTATTTCTTTTTTCTTAAATACATTCATTTATTCTTCCAAATTCACACTATCAAATGTTTTCTTGAAATCTACTAAATGAACACATTCTGATTGTATTCTATGGTCTGTGATTTCATTCCTATTGTGATATTACTAATTGCTCCCCCTTCTTGAAACCAAATTGGTCATCATGTAGGTAATCATTTGCCTTCTCCTGATCCTAAGTACCACATCAGCTGCATGCAATACCAAGCATATTGTTCCAAAGTCATCACACATGGTTGTTTTTCTCTTTTTTGAGTTTGCGCGAACATCTGATTTAATTACAGTGTCAGGCATTTTTTGGAAGAATCGGGGCATGCTTCCCAAATAATGGCACATTCCCAGTAGATAAAAATTTATTATTTGGTCATTAAACTCCTGATGTGAAGAAACATAACTTCTAAATGCTAAAGATGATAAATCTTTCTTTTACGTTTTTCTAGACCCTAAGAATTTCTCTGGGAATGTTATCCCTACAGAATTATTTAATTTCAGTTATTATTGATTGATGATTACCTGCGGTATTCCAAACTATGGGATATTCACTTTCTATGTCTAAACCTACGGTCCTAATTTATTTACCTTGTTGATTCTCCTTATATACTTTCCATCTCTCAAATTTTGCAATTGGTAATATTCCTTCTAATGAATTAAAATTTCTATTCTAAATAATATTTAATATATGAATCTTTGATGGTTTGCATGGATTTTCTTTCCTTATTTCCTGTCCTTTAACCTTACTGTACAGTGCACAAATTTGATCATTTGTTAGTTTTTCATATCCTTGTACTGCAACTTCCACGTTTCTTTTGCCACCTCAATATATTATTTTTCTCTTGGTACTTCTGCCTAATTCTGTTTACATCCTCCCATTTCCTTGTCTTGTGTATTTTCCTTGCCATCTCATCTGCATTGAAAATGTTCCTATCGTTCTCTTTGTGGCATTTACATAATCCTTTTTTACTGTGTTTGCCATTTTCCATCTACTCTTCTCCCAACCCTCAGTCAAATTTTTCCCCTCTCCCATGGTACTTTCTTTTCATTCAGGTTAATATAGCTACTTTGCATAACATCATTAGTTATCCGTGTTATAAAATGTGATGTTGTATTAGTTTTAAATTATGACCGGAATCTACTCTCGTTAAACTGTACAAATTGATTACAGAGACCATCCTGACCATTTTGTGTTCCAAGAGAAGTGGGATTGGTAGATCATAAATGTATAGCGAGCTATCTCATTCAGAATTTCAAGGTAGAATAATTTAGCTGGTGATGAATTTACTAATAATGCCACTTGCTTTATTAAATTAAGAACACAATGTATTTTTCTACTTCTTTATTTTCGTACTACTAGTTTCAATGCACAGGCATCATCATCAAATAAATTACTTCCTTTTTATGGAATTTTTCTTGGCAGGACCAAGGTTTGACAATGTTCACCGGTCCTCATTTTCATGAATTATTCAGAGGTTAAATTTAAATTCTTGCTCGGTGAGCGCACATCAATTATGTTGATGATGTCTTTTCAATATTGGCTAGAAAAGAAAATAGTTTACTTAACTTCTTAAATTTTCTATGCAATGCATCAATTTCATGTGTGAAAAGAATTGATGGTAATCTAAAATTCCTAGGCATCTCAAGACAGTAGATATGACTTCATCATTTTTAGACAAATTTCCAGTACAGATCATGTGATACCCTTTCCACCACTGTTTCTTAGACACTTCCAGCTTGCCATTTCCTTTTAAACAGGCTGTAAGTGATCCCAGTATTGGTGGAATATTTTGGCCAGGCATTGGAAACTATCAGCGGTCCAAAAATGATTGAGGTAATCCTTGGAATTAAATAATTCAAGGGCTTTTAGATTTGAGTAGAGTATGTGGCTTAAGTATAATGAAAAACAGTGATGCAAACAGAATATTATGTGGGGATGTCCTAGAGGATGGAAACTTTATGAAATCTAAACTCAATTTTCACTTTATATTATAAATAATTGGTTACCATAGATAAGCAAAACTTGGGCTATAATACAGTGGTTTGTGTAAATGTAAATACAAAGCAGATGTATACATAGGGTAAACCAAAAAGGTGGGTGGAAGAACACAAGCACTGCTACAAAAGAGGGCATCCTTAAATCAGTCAAATTTCACATACCCACTCTTTTGGAAGAGAAAATATGCCTTGCCAAGGAAAATTGGCCTATGAAAACTTTTTTCCCACTCGCTGACATCCCCCATACTTATAAACAATAAGCCTCCTCCATACCAGCCCAGTTTATCGCTCCCACTAGCCTTATCCCTTAGACACAATAGCTGTGTTTTCACCACCTATAAGACTGCTCCAAATTCCTCTCTCATAGTGACTTCTCACCACTTAGCCTCCTACCTCCCTGGCCTCTGCTTTTCTCCACTTCTTCCATTAATCCATACCCATGCACCTTCACATTTGATTTTTCTGAGTGTTATAATTTACATACCTCCTAGTTCTATGGAAATATGTCCACGTTAGGATGTCAGATATATATTAAAACTGGTTGTATCATATTAATTATTAAGTGAAATTCTGTTTCCTATCTTTAATCAGAAAACTAAACTAAAAAAACATGCATATGTAGATGTTATACTGTCAACAACATGTGAATAACTGCAACCCTATTTCTATCCTATCAGTTTTTTCTACGTTACTTGAACAAGTGATGTATAATAGATTGCTCTGCTTTTTAACTAAGTTCAATATTCTCTCCGATTCTCAATTTGGTTTCATGAAAAAAAGGCGACTGAAACTGTCATGAATAAATTCATTCATGATATGCTACTTGAAAGAAAGAATACATTTAATTAAGTTTTTTTCTGTCACCTTGGCAAAAAGGCTTTTTGATTCAGGTGATCATGCATTATAATGGAGGATACTTGAGAAACATGCAATATCTGGCATAGCCAACCAATGGTTAAAATCTTTTTTAGAAGGAAGGTCACAAGCAGTGAAATTATACTCGGCAGGATCGAAATCAATTACAAACTCAAATCCCTGATGATTAAGGAAGGTGTTCCTCAAGAATCTATACTGGGTCCCCTACTTTTCCTAAAATATATAAAACCATAAACACAGTAATCAACCCTAATAAGGTTGGTTCAGTAGGTGATGGTAGAGTTCACCCAGTACTAAGCCCGACTGCGTGTGAATATTCACACATCAGTGTAGGGGGGCCAGTTCCTTTCCCTGTACCAGTCCTTCTATATAGAAACAACGCTAATTACTTTGTCAGTGGGTCAATGTATATGTATGCAGATGAAACAACTCACCTCCCCTCCTTCAAGAACCTAAACCATGCCATAGTGCAGAGAAACATTGACTCTATGAGTAAATGGTGTGAAGACAATTTGGTTTCTATTAACAATGCGAAAAGATTCGATTTCATCCACACCAAAGAAAAATTACAGCATCCCTCTTTTTAAGATAAATGGATCATCTATTAAAGATTCTACTGTAGCAAAAATTTTAGAGATAAATATTCATGAGTATCTCTCCTGGGAAATCATGCTGATCAACTATGCCTTAAAGTTGCCACAGGATGTTAACTCCTAAGAAAAATTGTGACCCTGGTTGACATTGCTGCTGTTCTCTCTCTATTATGCATTTCTTCACAGTAGACTGAAATATGGCATTACCGCGTGGGGGCACTATAATTTCATGTGCCTCTTTAGACTACAGAAATAGGCATTAAGAATCATAGGAAAAGTTCTGAGAGCAAGGAGTTGTTGATCTTACTTTAAAAGATTCAACATTGTAACTCTTCCCTGTTAGTATTTATTCCATACTATAATCTTCGTGAAGCAAAACAACATCATGTTCACTCTGAAAATCAATGCTGATGTACATAGAGCACAAGAGATTGTAACGATTTTGGAATAACTACCCACAATTCATCCATGTTTGCTAAGAATCCTGGATATACTGGTGCAAAATTTTTGAAAGCATTACCAAGAAAATTAAGAGAAATACATATTTTTTTGTTATAAAAGTCTAAACTCTATTAATTCCTTTGTGATCATCAATGCTATACAGTTTATGAATTATGTCCCTTACTCTTGGTAAATGATTGTCTTCGTAAAAAAAACTCCACGAAAATACTCTTGTTAATGCTCCCGACTCCTGTTTTTTGTTTTTACTTTCCACAATTACTTATATTTTATTTTGAAATACATGCTAACTCTGTAATATCCACTTTGTGACATCTGCAAATGATACAAATAGACAATGCAATGTGTTCCATACTAGATATAAACATCTCTAATAGGGACCAATAAACATTATTATAATTTAATTTCATAAACGGCTATTCTATGCATAATATATATAAGTCAATAGGCGGGGAAAAATAGAGCAGGTAGAACAGTTTACATATCTTGGAAGTGTTTTGGACCAACACGGTCAAAGCGGTAGGGACGTAAGGAGAAGAATTGCACTATGCAAGGAGGCTTTCTCAAGGAGGAGGGAGTTGATGACGGGGACGTTGAGTAGGGAGGTTAAGACAAGACTCGTAACAACTCTGATATGGAGCGTAGCTATGTACGGTGCGGAAACGTGGTCACTGAAGCAGGAGGATAGACGTAGATTGGAGGCTTTTGAAATGTGGGTGTGGAGAAGAATGGAGAAGGTGAAATGGACAGAAAGGAAAACAAATGAGGAAGTACTGGAGATGGTAGGTGAGGAGAGGGGTTTGTTGAGAGAAATCCTATGGAGGCAGGAAAAATGGATGAAAGGCGTATTGAGCGGTAGTGGAATGTTGAAGAAGGTAATAGAGGGGAGAATGTTGGGCAAGCGAGGTAAGGGCAGGAACAGGATAGGGATGTTGGACGGGATGAAGGGAGGAAAGAAGTACACAGAGATGAAGAGGAACCTGATGTAGATTAGGTTGCTGGATTGGGTTTTGTTTGGAGTTACAAAATCTTTATTTGATAGTTGTGTCCATCCAAAAACCTACCTAACCGGTAGATTACCTAATAAATAAAATAATATATAAGTCTACCCAGGGATCTAATTGATAAATTGCATAAAATCATTTGTTTATGATGGTAGATATGGAAAAATAACCCTTGCGAACAGTGAGCTATGAAAAAAAAATTTTGTCTTCAGCAGACTCATAACATATTGAAATGAAATATGTAACTTTGTTATTCCACACACACTTTTGACATTGGACATCATCATCAGGTGGTCCTCAAAGAAAAAAACTCTGTGTGGGAGGTCAGAGGGGAAAAAAGGTTAATATGTAGATGGGAGGGAAACAGAAGTGCAGCTTTTGGTATCAATTGTTGGATGTTAATTGGTGTTTGTTTGGGAGGGGGATACCCCCGGTGGGGAGCACTTGACGTGGTAGATCAAGGAGGGATACCAACATTCATTAGCAAGTTCATCCTTGCTACAGACACATTTTAAAATTTCCGATTGCTCCAGTCCATCGAGTAATAGTTTTTAAAATGGAGAATTTGTCTCCAAGCCACTTTGGCGGTCACGTTCAATAAGGTGCTTTGCAAATAGGAATGTTGTGTTCCTATTCTTTAAACATATTTTGTGCTCCTTTATCCTCATTTTGAATTTCCGTCCCGTTTGCCTAACATACAGGCCTGTATTTAGTGAAACACTCCCGAGCACATTATTTCATAACTTCTCTTTGGAAACTTTGTCTCTAGAGCATGATATCAGGTTCTTAAAGCATGAATTATTTTAAAAGGCAAATTAATTTTTTTCTTTCTAGCGGTGAGTTTTTGGCACAGGAAGAGCAGATTCAACCAATAAAAATTCTGTTTTCGAATAACCCAGGCATAGAAATGAGTTACAACAATACTTCATTAATTTGGATATATGGTACAGCCATATTAAATGTAGTCAATATAAATATTACTTAATGCGTAAACAAAATTCTTAAATGTGATAAAGATAGTCGTAAAATAATTCATGAAGTGAGTTAGCAAGTAACCAGGTATATACCCTATTCTTGAAATTCGGGATACAGTCCGATTTCAGCTGCGTAGGCAGCCGAATGCATTGTAAGTTGAAGACAGTCTACAATAAGTAGTATTTAGATACGCTTTACCCCTAATGGTGTAGTTATGGATGTGAGGACTTAATTGATAAGTTTCTATATCAACTTTCAAATGAATCAGAACCTTAATGACATATGAACTAAATACAGTCAATACTTCCTACTTATTATACAATTATTCTTCCGTACTATTTCCTTCTCAGTTGTCCTAGAGTAATGTTACCAGGATAATGCCTACGCTGCAGTCTAGTGACAATATGTATAACTATTAAAGACGTAACGGACATTTCGTAAATTCATCATATACTCTATCTTTAAGTTTGGTCTCCGACATTGACTGCTGTAAGACAAATGAAGACCAATAATTTTAGTGCGTACGTCAACATCGCGGTTATCTCTTACGTATTCCGAATGATAACATTTTTGAAGGAGATATTGAATGGCATTACTTGAGTGCTAAGTTATGCCTGCGTGCGGGTTTTAAATGTTTTCTTGTTAAGTACAGTTCTTTAGTCGTAGAAAATCATGTGCATGTCGACTTAGTTTTTCCCCTGGAAATAATGCAATTAATTTCTACGAAAAGTGGCATCGGTTTTTCCATTGTCCTTTTGTACACGTGTAATATTATTATCAGTAGATTTTCAAAATGTTCAGACGCAACGTGAGGCATCTGTGCAAGTTTTTACTAGTAGCCAGTGCCACAATGTTGGTGACGGCTACTATTTTTCGTGTTCTTCGGAGAGGGAAGCATTCCCCTGTAGTGGGGATTTCAGAAAATATAAACTCGCAGCATAAAATTGGGGTAGCGAATGCTTTAGATGCCTTCCATCCTGGTTCAAGTGATGTATGTATTTTGAGGCTGATGCTGTGGTGATATGCAGTCAGAAGTCATATCTTGCCTCTTAACATTCATATTCTTTTTCAGGTCATAGGTTCGAAGGACGAGGGAAAGATAGATTGGCACGATTACAAATTAATAGAAGAAGAAATTGGGCGGAAAGGTTGATTATAAAGCATTTGTAATGGAGTAGCAAAACCTTGATGTTTTGTTAATCCTGAAATCTATTTCAGGTCCGGGTGAGCACGGTGTAGCCTTTTATCTTTCCCCCAAAGATGACGACAAGAAAGCCGAATTGTACAAAGTGAATGGCTTCAACGCTTACCTCAGTGATAAGATCGCACTCAACAGGTCACTTCCAGACATTCGACATGCGGGGTGAGAATCATTGTATTAATCTTTTAATGAGGAGTGGGGTGGCAAGCGGAGCAATTTGATCAAGACTCTTCAGGTCTCCGAGAGGTTAAAGAAAATGTAACTCTGGTTTTGAGACTTAATCAGCAATGAGGTATAAACCTTGGGGAGAAGTAATTTCATGGACACAGCATCCTAGTAATTTACTTGTCATGTCCCAACCCTATATAGTTTTCAAATTAATAATAGTTGGTGGGAGAGAAATAAAAGACTAAATACGGAATTAGTGAAAAGTGTGGATGATGTTGATGTTCATGAATTGAAATGTATCATAAAAGGTATTACTTAGAACTTATTTTGAATAGTATGTTTATACAAACAGCTTTTGCCAAAGTCGTTAATCTTGTGGAGATGTCATGGTAGAGGCAGTATCATGCACATATTTATTTATATCCTATTTAATTTTTGTTTTATCGCCCAATTGATCGGGTATTTGAGACATTATGGACATATTATTAAAGATATGCAGACACTAGAATTTAGGACAATACACGAACACACTCTTCCATGAGTTATAACAGATAATCCCAAATAAAATTTGGGAAACACTACACACACCCTCTTACATGACCTACATGTGTCAGTCGCAAATTATCCATTATAAATCCACCCACAATTTAATATCACTTGAGTAATAGCAGCTTCTTAATTACCGTTTTGGATATATTTACAGTGGGTATATTTTTTATTAATTGGCAATTTGTTAAAAATAAGAGAGGCTGATAGATGGGGGCCTTTCTTAGATACAGCTCAAGACTGCTGTATTAACTGTATATTTTCCATCTCGCATGTGAAGTAATCATGTACATAGGAGTTGGGCATACCCAAAATTGGATTCTCTTTTACCATTAGTGCTCGATAAAATAATCTTTATGCATGTTAGTTTATTATTCTGAATTCAAGAAACAGTGGATTTCCATTTCTGACTTTTACCATAGCTTTCATAGATCTTTTTTTGCATGGAAAAGGCCTGTGTCGCAGCTCTGGTGTTTCACCATAACATTAGACCGTAGGACAAATAGGAATAGATTTAGGCATGATACACTAGTTTAAGGACATATAAAGAGATAGTTAGAACAAGTTGATGGGTCATGAAAGTACATGTTACCATTTTATTAATAATATCCTGTGTGTGTGGTTGCCAGTCAAGATACTCATTTAGTATTAACCCTAAACTAAAATTCTGTGGAACTGAATTGTTGGATTGATTATTAAGTGTTAATTCTGAGAAGAGGACTTGAGATTGGAGGACAGATTTTATCATGGAAATTTAGAAAATGGGTTTAAAAAATTTAATTGTAAGTTAGTTCTCCCCACTGGCCACTCAAGTTTGTTACAGTCAGACATGCAGAATCATTAGCCTCGGAATATTGATCACCAAAGCATAGTGTAGAAATATTATGAGCAAATTGTGTTATTTACCATTAGGTAGATGAGACTGGAGGTTATTTATAAAAATAATAAATAATAGTCGACCTAGAATTGGTCCTTCTGGCATCCAACATTTTGATGAGCACCTTGCCCTTATGAATATTAGCACCAGCCTACGTTTGGCATTTCCTTGTCCTATTTGCACATGATTAGATAGGTAAGACCTTGTCCAGGCTAAGGCTTTCTTTTATTCCAACGTGGCTTTGTTTAGAAAACATAATGTCATGATCTATGGTGTCTAATGTCTTCAAAATACCAAAAAAGGTCCCAATTATCTCTTTCTGGTTGGATAGACCCCAAACAACTTCATCAGTAAGCTGAAAAGCAGCAGTCATGATTGACTTCCCCTTAATGAAGCCATGATGGGAAGAATGTAGTAAGTTAAAGTATGAATAATTCTCAATTAAATTATAAAAAAGTTTTCAAAATTTGTTTGAGAAAAGAGAAAGTAGTGCTATAGGTCTTCAATTGTTGGATTCACTGTATTATCCCATTTTATGGACCAGACATATCTCAGAGGAGTACAAATTGTTGGGAAAATGACTATTGCAGATTGATAGGTTAAAAATGTCTAATAGTTGGTAGAATGAGCATAGCATCTTGCTTAATTATGGGCATAGGTGCCCCATCCCTAACTACAGATGATATATGGGCAAAAGATGGTACGATATTTGCAACTTTGATGGAGTCAAGAGAAATAATGAGGCAGGAGTGTTTAACATACTGGATGTAGGTAAATTAGTAATGTTGTCAACTTGGCAGGATTAACTATTGAAGCAGTTGGCAATGTCTACAGGATTTGAATCTGAAATATGATCAAACTTCGACAGCTGTCCAGAAAGTAACCTCCATTATTCTTTAAAAAAATACACTGGAATAGATACAGGATTTATTATTTTCATCTAAAAACTACATATCTTTTCTATTTTTTGTACATATTTGCCAAATAGATCTAAAAATTTTTCATATCCGTGAACTAGTTTATGAATTTCTTCAGAATAAAATTCTGCCGCCTGAGATTGCAGCCAATTGGTGGCAGCATCTTGAAGAGCCTCGTCGAGACAAGCACAAAAAATTTGGTAGCCTAACTTTTCATTTAATATTTGTGTTTCCATGCAACAGAGTCATAGAAATCTGTGAAAACTTTATAAAGATTTCAGTTATAGTAAAACACCAGTTTTCATGTACTTTTTCATCAATTTTGCGGTGCAGTTCATTGTTCATCTTAGATGGGTGGCCATTTCTTTCATCATCATGGAAATTTGTGTTCCTTCTTAAACAAATGACAACATTGTCGCACAACTCTATCACCTATCACATTTGGTCCATGCTGAGCACAAATTTCCAGGTGAATGTGAGCTGCTTTGAAGTTTTTTAATCAGTAAAAACTTTATCACTGGACAGACTGCTCATTTGGGGGGAATTTCGATTATATTTTTTATTTTGACTCGCTATTGTTACCAAATGATAAGCCATGCAAGCTTCTGTTGATCAAAGTGTATAGATATACTGTGTGAGTCATTAGAGTGACCATTTGGCTCCCTCCATTATTTCTCACACTACACAAAAATGGAGGTTACTCTCTGAAAAGCCCTCATATTTAAAAGGTTGAATTTTCTGGCCTGGATTTGTTTGTCTGTTGTTTGATGGCACTCCATTTAACTCTAGGGAGAGAATTTGATGAAGAGATATGCTGATTATAATGATTCATCTTAAATTTCATAATCTCATTTTTATATTGATGCAGAAGTCTTGTATTCATCAGCTCAGGAGTGGTTGATCTTGTTTCCACAGTTGGAATTTATTGTGAATAAACTCATTTATCTTGATTGACATTTAGATGCCATCTCTCTAATGTGGACTCATCAATTATATCTTCAGTGAATTTCTATTTTCATTTACAAGAGACCTGTGAACTTCCATTAAAACTTTTTGCTATCCACTTGTGAAGAAATTGAAAGTATATCTGTTAAAATAAAATGTTAGTTGCTAACCAGGCTATTCAGGTGGGTAGCATATCTGCTCACCTATGGATTGTGGGTTTGTATCCCATGACTAATCTGGTGATGTAGTGCCTGAGACATGTAACGGCAAACCAGGAGTGGCATTTGAGGTTCGATGGACAACCAGATTATATTTGAGGATTAATAATTATCTTGCCATTTATAGTAACAGCTGATAAATTTGTTATCATGCTTTAGAGGAACATAAGGATTTAAGTAAGATCTGGTGCTTTCCCGGCATATGAGCTTGGTGAAGTTTTCTCGGGTCTTCAACCGGGTCAATTTGGAACCCCTGACCCGGTTGAAGACCCGAGAAAACTTCACCAAGCATAAGGATTTAACTTGAGTGTGCTAAATATGTGATTTTCATTGCTGGCCTCATGATTTTCCTGTTAGCAATAGTTGATATCATGGGTTTTCAACAGCTGAAGCTAATTTGGCAAAAATAAATATCCAGTGGAACCTTCCTCATCATGAGCTCCTCATTTTGCAATCAAAAGGAGTAAAAATTACTTTTAAAAAATGAATCACTTAACAAGCAACTTTTCACACAATGAGTGACGGGGAGAGGGGGATATGTGGAATGATTGCATGCCTGATTCTTCAGTTTGTGTTTAGCACTCGTTCCACTCACATCTCTGTGTCGTTTGTAATCTCTCATTTTTCCAAAATTTTTCCCGAAATTTTTTGTGATTCTTTTGTGCAAAGCGTAATAATAAGTTGTGGTGATTTAAAAAATGTCTGTGAAGAAAAAGCCACATAAAGACATCAATTAGAGAATGAAAATAACTGTAGAAACGAAAAGTGAAATTGTTGAAAAGTGAGATTGAGGCATAATTGTGTCTAATCTAGCACACACATACTATTGGTTGACATCAGTAATTGCTCAAGAACGAGGAAAAAATTAAGGAAATGATAGTTCAGAGGAGTGAAAAGAGTATCTATGCAATGGTTACATAGACTCAAAGATGTTTGCTTAAAAAAAAATTTCAAGAAACTGCGGGAGATTCTGCAACAGTAACTTTAAAGAAGTCATCCGCTACGTGTGCATTACAATGCAACAATTTCAGAGAGTAAAAATCATTTGCCTTTACCGGGATAGTATGATAGATCCCGGTCAAGGCGAATGATTTTTACTCTCTGAAATTGTTGCATTGTAATGTTTGCTTCTCATATGTATAGACAAAAAAGCGATTGTAAGGCAATGATATTGACAAGAACATGATTTGTGAGATGGCAAAAGTAATTTTTGCTGACTTCGTTAAGATGATTCCAGGATCACCAATGGCAAAAGAAGTGTTTAAGGGAAGCCAAGGGTGGTTTGATAAGTTTAAGAGAAGAACCGCCATCGGCAGCATTGTGAGGCATGCTGAAGCAGCAAGGTCTGGCTCAAATACAGCAGAGAACTTTGTCAATGACTTTACAGAAGCTGGTAGGCTCTGTCAATTACCAGCTGCAATAGCTTTAAAATTGTGATGAGATGGGTCTCTTCTGGAAAAGGTTGCCCAAGCAAACCTATATAATAGCAGAGGAAATAGCATTGCCTGACGACTTGCCAATGAAAAACACCTGACCCTGCTATTTTGTGTAAATGCAAGTGGTTAAAACCCTGATTATTTAACATTCAGAAACTCCACGAGCATTCGAGAAGAGTTAAGTCCAGAATAGGAGGCTAAATGTGATGTGGAGGTTATGGGAAACTTGCAGCATAAATTGAGAAGTATCACCCGTATAAGGCAGTGGCTATGAGCGCTGCAAATTTATTTAATGGTTATACTGTGTTGCATTTCAGAATTTTACAAACATAATTTTAAAGCATCTGTAAAAAATAATGTCTCTAGATAGCTTTCTAGTAAAAGAGAATTAGGATTGTATCATAAATGATAAGCTAATTATTTTGATTCTTTTTTGTTTTCTACAAATCAAATTTGCATTCCATGTTGGTTCATTTCATGATAGAAGAAAAGATGATAATGATTCACGATCCAAAACAATGTTTCAATAATTTTCTTTGAATAAATCTTTTACATACATACATATGTACATATTATTTTTATTATATTTATTATATATATATTTTCATATTTTTTTATTATATTTATTTACATACATATTTTATTTTATTTGGCATGGAATGCACTATCATATATTAAATTAAATTATTTGGGGAAAAATGTTGTGGTTGACAAGAAGCTTTTCGCTTACCAAGTGTTTTGCTTTATGAGAAATATTCCAATACAAATTTTGCTTGTTGTATGAGGTTCCACTGTATACTTGGTACCAGTTTTTGCCCACAGGTTTATACTGCTTATAGTTATTAGTAGTTAGTATTTAAAATTGTTGGAATTTATGATCAATGTTAGCATTTTAATATTTTATATTTCAGGTGTAAGAAGAAGAAGTACCTACCAAATCTCCCTACTGTTAGTGTGATTGTTCCATTCCATAATGAACACTGGAGTACATTGCTACGCACAGTTTATAGTGTGTTGAATAGGTCTCCAAAGCATATCATAAAGGAAGTCATTTTAGTTGATGATTTCAGCTCAAAAGGTTTGTATATTTTTAGTATCTTGATAGCACTGTTGACATTTAAACCTCAAAATTGGAACTTAAGCAAGGCACTCTGGGCACCTGCAGCTCCACCCAAGCTAGTTGATTTTTCGGCTACCAGATCTTCCTGGGAAACCATAACCGGCACAGGGAAAGGAACTGGCCCCCCTACCCTGATGTGTGAATATTCACACGCCGTCGGGCTTGGTACATGGGTGAGCCTACTCATCACCTACTAAACCGACCTTCGAGTTGATTACTGTGTTTATGGTTTTTATTCCACCATATCACGCCTGAAACGTCTCTTTTTATTAGATGCAGGAAGATCCTCTTTCATTATCATTCACATAAGAGGACCAGACGTTGAACCAGCTATATGCTGTTGCTTAAATCTTTCCTTTCTGCATTTCTCTTGACATTACATACATCTTATATTTGTCCAAGTCAATATTATTTCTTTTCTTTGGATGATATAATATGTTTTAATTATTTTCACACTGCATTGATATTTCATTGTGAACTGGTTGTTTTTTGTCTCAATATTTTCGATACCTACTTGGTTGAATGTTAACAAAACAATATAGAAAAATGAAACACTTAAATATGTGAGCATTTTTCGAAAAAATAAGATCTAATGAACAACAACGGTATTATTGGAAAAAAATGTGTGTGTATTCCTCCCCAAGGTAGTTGAAATTCAAAGTAGCCACCACACTCATTAATTCTGGACCTCCCCTGAATGAGGTAGAGCATAATGAACTGCTGTGCACATTGGTTGAGTCCATATGTATGGTAGAAACCCCAATGGTAAACACATATATAAACACACACTGGTGTATGGAAGGGATTTCAGGGTGTTGGTCAATAAAAAAAAATGAGGGAAAAGTTTGTGAAGGATAGAATTTGGTATCTCTGTCACTGTAGATGGCCATAATTTAATCCTTCAAAAGCAGGGTTGGGAAGAACATTGAAATAATATGGGGGTAAACTTGCAATTAAGCAGTAAATCCTGGAGTTATGGAAAATATAAGTTACTTTACTAGCAAATGGTGGATAGACAAAGGGGAAATATGTATTTTCTTTATTTTAACTTAATACAAATGTAATAAAACACTGATGTAATGGTTTTTTAAAACTCGTGGCTTTCAATTTATTATGTATTCTGCAGGAAGGTAAATAATTGTCACATTTGTGCACATTGAAGAATTATTTGTGCATGTAATTAAGCTAACTGGGGTTTGCACTATGAAGCAATTGCCTGTGTTCCATTTCACTACAATAAAGTACTTATCATTATGTACTTTCTATAAATACTCCACCATAAGAGGAGTGATTTATTTTTGTTAATGCTAGATACCTATTAATATTCTCATGTATTCTCAAGTAGGTATAGAATATTTCCCAAATAATGAAAAGCATTTTTTCACATCATTCTGTTTTGTTTTTAAACAGTTAATCCTCAAGGAAATATCAATTCCTGACAGGATCATGTCAACTTCCTATTGAAAGCCTTAATGAGCTTGCATTGATTGACCTTTAATTATTTTATTTTCTGATTGATAGTAATATAAAATCTATAGTTAATATTATTCAGAATCTCAAAGAAGTTTAAAAAACCTATGTAGGACTCCAAAACTACAAGTGAGGTTAGCTCTCTTGCAAGTGGGATTTGTATTTACTCATCAGATTTTTGAAATTTTATTTTATTGGCCATGTCTTGTGCCATGTGAGAAAATACTGAAATATTTTTGCATGTAAATTTAGCAGTGTACTTTGGATTATATCAGGGATAAGAGTTCTTAAAAATAGTGGCACAAAAACTTGAAAAAACTAATTTTTTCACTTGCAAATCTGACCTACCTGTTTTTGGCTCTCCTTTTTTGTCATTAGCTCATAATTTGTGTGGGAGAAACTTCTGTTTGTATGATTTGTATTTGTATTTCTACAGTTTCGGCACTATTATCTGATCTAATAACATAGAATGAAGTTTGCATTATTTGGAAGCACGATTAAATTTACATGATTGACATCTTTGAACTAGATTTAATCTAAAGCTGAGTCTCTGAGTATCCAGTGGCTCCTATCATAGATAATGTAATAATTTTGTTATACTTCACATCTTTTGACAGTAGTTTTCATGAATTGATTGATATTTCTCTTTCTTTGGCTCTCTACTTATATAATTGTTTTCTGATATGGCTTCCATAACGGTCTTGATTTGAGCTAAGCACACGATTTTAACTGAAATCATGCCAGCTACTGTGAGGTTGCATCAGAATGCCAGTTGACTTCATAAGGCATGCTAAAGAAAATTATAAAATTTTCTTCTTTTTTGCTCCTTAAAATATTTATTCCTTCATTTGTCAACATTAATGTTAGCCTTGCTCCTGCTTTTCCTGAAATTTAGTAGTTAAAAACACCTTATGCTCTAGGGTTTATTTCTTTGCTGCATTATTTTAGGCTTTGAATTTTAAATTAATCTCTGTGTGTGAAGGTCATACCAAGAAACCCCTGGATGACTATTTAGCCGCTCATGTGCCTAAAGCAAGGGTCATACACCTTCCTGAGAGAATGGGACTCATCAGAGCAAGACTTGCTGGAGCTAAGAAGGCTGTTGGGGAAGCCCTAGTATTCCTTGACTCTCATACAGAGGCCAATGTCAATTGGCTACCACCTCTCTTGGGTGAGTGTCTCATTTTTTTATTTGTAAGTACTTAATTTAAACTGTGCCTCTGTTGATTGTTATTTGTGGCAATAAGGAGAGGAATCAATGTCAGTTTATACTATTATTATTATTATTACTTTTTATTTGCCCAGAGATCACAATACAAAATACCGGGTGGATGGTGTATGTACATGATATAAGGCACGTCAATAAGGAACAAAGACACAGGCTCTAATTAAGATACAAAGAAATGAAATGGTGCTCACAATTACATAATATTTGACATAACGCCATGAACATTGGCTGTTACATGCACATGAAATATTAATTAAGGCAATAATTGAATAACCAACATGAATCAGACCATGACAGTTGCTATAAACAAAGAGTATAAACCTTCTAGTCAGGAATGTTGGTTGGTATATATGGTAGTTACCTCTGATGAATAAAATATGAGGGATGTAATTTTTGGTTGCATTCAAATTCTTATTATTATTTGGTATTTTGAACATTTTAAATGCGATATGTCTTAATTTGGATTAGATTTTAAGCTTCAGACTGCCTCTTTTCTTAATAAATATTTGGTCTCTTTTTGCATTCATTCTTCTCTTGCTAAACTTCACCCTGCCATTTTCAGTGGCCACTTGGGCGTATGGAATATTATTTGTTTTCAAACAATTAATTAATATCCATGGCATGTTGCTTGTGGGATTGAAATGAAATGTATCATCTGTGCAAGTTGATTGTGAATGTGTGTGCTAATTAGAAGTTAAATCTGTCATAGTAAATAGCAATGGAGGAGTAATTGATTAAGGCACTTAATGTATTTTTCCTTAACTTAACAAAGTAAAATTTACAGCTTAACTTGACCATGTTTTCTCTCTTGGAAACTAAAAAAATAATTGTATTCTACTTAATATAATCTTAATTTGGTATCTGTTTATTTAACGTAAACTGTAGATTGGGGAAAATTACGTGGATATTGGATTACCTTTAGCACAAGGTTACTTGCTCTTTGTCTCAAGTCTAATAAAATATGCACCAATTCCTTTTGTTTTTCATAATAATGACTATAGCTGATATACAGATTTAATTGTAGCAAGGGGGTCAGAATGATAAGAGCATTTTGTCTCATATCTATTCTTCTTGTGTATGTATGTACGCACTCTTCTTGTTGTGTATGTTTGCATTGTAAGAGTGACTGGTGATTAGACTTGACCATTGCCACCAGGATAATTGCCTAATTGTAACGAGATTTATATAATAATAATAGAATGTGCACTGGCTTTCCACCTTGGCGGTCTGGGTTTGAATCTTGGAGGAGGCAAATTCTTTCAGTGGTATCCCAATCCCTATTTTGGGTGTAATGAGAAGAGCACTCCAGGTGGAGTACTCTATCCATTGGATGGGATGTTAAAAACATTGGTGCCTCTTATTAAGATTAGACTAATGGCATCACCAGAATTACGCTACCCTTCTTTCCACACTTCCTCAATTCCCTGAACATCCTAACCCTACCAAATTACCCACCTATCCCTAATGGTAAAAATGACCTCAGCTGTCTGTTTGTCTGCCATAATAAGTACTGCTACTGCCCCTGATTGCAACATGTTTGCGTGTAAATGATTTTCATGTTATATCTTTCATAATGTCTTAAATGGTATTTTATTTTACTTTGACTGTAGAACCAATTGCTCAGGATTCTCGCACCTGTGTTTGCCCCTTCATTGATGTGATTGATTATGAGACCTTCATGTATCGAGCCCAGGATGAGGGAGCACGGGGTGCATTTGACTGGGAGTTCTTCTACAAGCGACTCCCCCTATTACCGGAAGACCTCAAGCACCCCACTGAGCCTTTTAAGTATGTCATCTTCTTATATTCAATCAACACATTAATTAATTGATGTTTTTTTAGTATATTTACATTTTGTTCGTATCACTTAGATTGCTTTTGTATGGCAGCCTTAAAAATTAATGGTGGGTGAATGATGAAAAAAAAATTCATTTGATTCCTTCAACTTGCCATATTTTTTGTTTATATTTATGAAAATTCAGCTGTATTTGGTTAAGTGGCTCTTAATATGAAAATTATTTTCAAAAACTTTTTAAAAAGTTTTTAAGAAAAGTTTAATTACACATGTGTTCCTCATCCCTTGAATCTTTCATTATGCCATGAAGTGACACAAAGTGATGGCATTTTCCTTTAAAGATAAATGTAAATGTGTGTTATGTCTTATTGTTATTGCTTTTCTATAATTCCATTACTGTTGTATTATTGTTTACTTATGAAATCCATTTTTAAAGGAAGGCCTTTGCTGCAGTGTTTGGGGTGCTAATTAATCAAATAAATAAATATTCATTAAAATATACAGTAGAACCTCAATATATATGAGCATAATCCATTCTGTGATCTTTCTTGAAGCGAGACACTCATTTAGTGAAACAGTTTTTGCATATACATAAATGTGAAATACAATAATAAATTCCATTCCAACAAAAATAATTATGTACAAAGTTTATACAAAGGAAATCATGTATACATTGTTTAGGGTTGTGGATCATGTTCCACTTTTCTTCTATCATCGACTGAAGAAACTGGGAATCAATTTGTAAAATACAAAGGAATTGAAGTAAATTTTTTATTATATATGATATATATACATAAAAGTTTACAGAAGAAGGGTGAAATTGGTGCTCTATACAGCAAGGTTAAGTTATTATCGGGTAGTAAGAAGGCAAGATCTGTGCTAACAGTTAAAGATAAGTGGGGTAAGATAATAGTTGAACCAGGAAAAATCCAAGAGAGATGGAAGGAATATATAGAAACACTGTATGGTAAAGAACTTAGGCCGACAAGGTTAGACATAGAAAAGGAACATGACGTAGAAGAAGATAGCTTAGGTCCAGGCATACTCGACGATGAAATAGAAAGAGCATTAAAGGAGATGAAAGCAAATAAGGCTGTGGGGGTGGACAATATTCCTGTAGAAATGTTAAAATGGTTAGGGAAAGGTGGGAAGAAGGCCATATATGGACTGATTCGTAGTATCTATGAGGAAGGAATCTGGCCAGATGATTTTGTGAGATCGGTGTTAGTTCCTATTCCAAAAAAGGCAAAGGCTTCGTCATGTGAGGATTACAGAACGATAAGTTTGATATCCCACGCAGCTAAAGTTATTCTCAGGATCATCAACAAAAGGATAGAGAGCAAGGCAAATGATTACTTAGGGGATGATCAGTTTGGGTTCAGGAAAGGAAGAGGTACGCGTGATGCCATTGCAGTAATGAGATCACTAGTCGAGAGGAATATAGAATACAATCAGGACGATTTTGCCTGTTTTGTAGATTTCGAAAAAGCATTTGATAGAGTGAATTGGGAAAAATTAATGCGTGTATTGCAGAAAATAGGAATGGATTGGAGGGACAGGAGACTGATCCGCAACCTGTACATGTCTCAGACTGCTCAGGTGCGAGTGGGGAACGGCGAGTCCGGATGGGCAGTGTTAGGAAGACGTGTAAGGCAGGGTTGCCCATTGTCACCGGTACTGTTCAATGTATATGTAGAGGAAATGATTAAAGAGTCATGGGAAGAACTGGAGGTAGGAATGAAAGTCGGAGGGGAATTCGTAAAATTGGTTAGGTTTGCTGATGACCAAGCATTAGTTGCTCAGTCAGCCAAGGGGTTGCAAGCATTGCTGAGTGAATTGGAGGTTCAGTGCGATAAATATGGGATGAGAATCAATATTAATAAAACAAAGGTTATGCGATTTTCCAGAAAGAAAAAAGCTAAGCTAAATATTAAAATAGGCGGGGAAAAAATAGAGCAGGTAGAACAGTTTACATATCTCGGAAGTGTTTTGGACCAATACGGTCAAAGTGGTAGGGACGTAAGGAGAAGAATTGCGCTAGGCAAGGAGGCTTTCTCAAGGAGGAGGGAGTTGATGATGGGGATGTTGAGTAGAAATGTTAAGACAAGACTAGTAAAAACTCTGATATGGAGCGTAACTATGTATGGTGAGGAAACGTGGTCACTGAAGCAGGAGGATAGATGTAGATTGGAGACTTTAAATGTGGGTGTGGAGAAGAATGGAGAAGGTGAAATGGACAGAAAGGAAAACAAATGAGGAAGTACTGGAGATGGTGGGTGAGGAGAGGGGTTTGTTGAGAGAAATCCTATGGAGGCAGGAAAAATGGATAAAAAGCGTATTGAGCGGTAGTGGAATGTTGAAGAAGGTAATAGAGGGGAGAATGTTGGGCAAGCAAGGAAAGGGTAGGAACAGGATAGGGATGTTGGATGGGATGAAGGGAGGAAAGAAGTACACAGAGATGAAGAGGAACCTGATGTAGTTTAGGTTGCTGGATTGGGTTTTGTTTGTAGTTACAAAATATTTATTTGATAGTTGTGTCCATCCAAAAACCTACCTTAACCGGTAGATTACCTAATAATATACATATGAGGTTCCACTGTACCTGTTTATTGGTTGGCTATATGTTCCTTTATAATAACTGGAGGATATAAATGCGATGTTTTTCGTATGAACACACACAAACTTCTTAATAAATAACATCTTGTTGGATGATTTTTCCAAAAATAATTTGTTAGTCACAGGGCCGTATTGTGCCAGAATTACATTGTAGATGTAAGTCTAATTATCCATGCAAAAAGTTACTAAATCCTATGACTTTTACCATGATTATTTTGTGCCATTTAGTTTAACTAAATTGAGCTAGAATAGTTTTGGTAAACATGGTTATTTTATTGTTTCTTTCAGGAGTCCTGTCATGGCTGGAGGATTATTTGCAATTAGTTCAAAGTTCTTTTGGGAACTAGGAGGATATGATGAAGGATTGGACATTTGGGGTGGAGAGCAGTACGAGTTATCTTTTAAGGTGTGTAATTTTGTCTGTCTAACATTTTTTAATCTTATTTAAATCCAATTAAAAATGCTTGAATTTACGCTTTGTCCTAACTTTTCCATTTTTATCTTTGATTATATTATCCTTTTTGTGGACTTTATATGTCATTTTGATAGTTTCTTTGATTTGGTGTGTATCCCTTATGGAATGTAGGATACTATTAAAATATGGTTGTATTTAAAAAAGGATCTTAGATGGGTGAATATGAATGGGAATTTTTATTATGCCCTTTCTTTCCCCTCCCCCCCTGGTTATCTCTCAAGAGTACTGATGTCCTGCCTTATTGCACCCTATTCTTGTTTTAATGAGAATAAATAATTTCT
Organism: Hetaerina titia; assembly: GCA_037158775.1. Taxonomy (NCBI): domain Eukaryota; kingdom Metazoa; phylum Arthropoda; class Insecta; order Odonata; family Calopterygidae; genus Hetaerina; species Hetaerina titia. The sequence continues at coordinate 81,717,090 of CM073775.1, read as the reverse complement.
TTCCAGACATTATCATATATTCAGCATCTCTTTAATATTCTTGATATTTTATTACTTTCCATGCCAGACTTCTCCACGACAGAAAAGCTGCAATTTTGTCCTCTGAATTTTCCCATAAGGAGTTCATGTATGCTCCCATAACAAAAACCACAATAACTAGAATGACTGCATACCTAATTTTTGAAGAGCTTTATCACTACAGCTCTCCCTGTTTTTTGAAGGCGGTTGGTAGCTATTTTTTATTTAAGAATTTATATCGTTGCAATTAGGCAATTGTTCTGGTGGCAACGGTCAAGTCTGATCAATGGTCACTATTACAATGCACACACATTCAGAAGAAGAAAGGATATGAGACAAAATGCTCATATATGTAATGACACTTTCAGATTACCAACCACACCTTTACCATCATACAAGGGCTAGGTTCACACCATACCTACAACACTCTGTCCATTTCGGCACTCTGTCCATAATCACGCACTCTTTAATTACGTATACCATTCAAAATCATGCACCATTGATATATCATTCACTTTTCCAATAAAACTTCTCACGTCATGCACATCATGTACAAACAATATTTTAAGAAATACTGTTGTATAATAATCACTGATCAATGAAGTTTATCACCCAGTGGCTGCTTTATCCTTATTCTTAAAACTCTTAAAATTGGATGAAAAGGGCTCAAACAAACCTCCAGGCAGTTGGTTCCATTCAGCAATAGTTCTGTTTAAAAAAGAGTATTTTTTCTTATTTGTTTTTTGTGTTCTTAATTTTATTTTAAAACTGTGGTAGTTTTTTCCCTTAAAGTTTGTTTTTTTAATCTCTTTCCATAAATCTTCCCACGCTTCATCATTTTTAACAATCCTATATATATATGCCTAACTTACTCTTTTTTCTTCTATTTTTCAAACTCTCCCATTTCAGTATATCCAACGTTTCCGTGATACTCTCTGTTCTTTTGTACCTTCCGAGTACATATCTTGCTGCTTTTTTTTGAACCTTTTCTATCTTTTTAATATGTCCTACCTCATATGGATCCCATACTTTGGATGAGTATTCTGGGATATGGCTAACCAGTACCTTATATAGTTTTTCTTTTTTGGCTCTGCTACTTCCTTTTAAATTTCTCATTACCAATGAAGTTTTTAAATACCTTCAGTATCACATTATATACTTAGACTCCCCACCCAAGATCCCAAGTTAAGTTAATTCCTAAATATTTGCAATTACTGCTGTATGGGATTCTTTCTCCAAAGAGAGTGTAAATACCCTTTTGTGCATTCTTTTTATTTGAAAAATTATATGCTTACTCTTACGAACATTAATGCCTATATTATTATTTGTCAGCCAGTCACCAAGATGATCAATGTCATTTTGTAGTATTAGGCGGTCATTTACATGCTCATCCTATCTGTTTATAACACAATCATCAGCAAAGAGTTTTATTTGGAATGTAAATTGTTTGGTAGATTGATTACGTAAATTAGGAAGAGTAATGACCCTAGAAAACTGCCTTGTGGAACTCCTGCTATAAAGTTTGCCTCTTTTGAAAATGCATCCCGTATTTTTACTTTTTGAATAATGCCTGTGAGAAAATTTTTTATCCATTGCTTTTCCCTCAAATCCGATGGTAACGATTCCAACTTTATCAATAATTTATTGTGAGGCACTCTGTCAAAAGCTGCCGAAAAATCAATGATTACTGCATCAGCATCCTTTCCTTCTTCTGTTGGGTCGCTGATATATTGGCTTAATCCCAAAAGCTGTGATTCACATGAATCCCATTCTAAACCCATGTTGGTGTTTAAATAGCCATCTATCTCTTGTCCACAATTCCTGAATGTAGTCAGCGATTCTTTTTTCCATTATTTTTTATTACCATGGTATATCTACCTTCATGGTATAACTATATTATTACCATGAAGGGTGCTTTTTAACTTCTGTGTTAGATGACTTTTAATGATTTAGAACCAACAATATTTATCCTTTATCCTAGTTATTGTATTACATTTGACAATTGTGTGTGGTAGCAACTTTATGTCATCTAATATACCCAATGCAGTGAAGTTACATTCCACTTACGTTCAAAGATAATTGTTAGGGGTAGTGTCTTAAACTTTGTTTATTTATTAGAGTATGTAAATTTTATTTATTGCATATATAGACGTGTATTTCATTGTATTTAGTAGTAATTGGAATAATTTAAGCTTGAAACATGCTAAGACTGGTTAAAGAATTCTTATATATTTGGTTATTACAGATTTGGCAGTGTGGAGGGAAGATGGTAGATGCCCCCTGCTCTCGTGTTGGTCATATTTATAGGAAATTTGCACCTTTTCCAAATCCTGGCCGTGGGGATTTTGTGGGAAAGGTAAGTATTGAAGTGGATGATCAGTTCCCAAAATTTTCATGGCCCTCAATTTTTATGCTATTGAATTTATTGTATTGAATGATAATAATACTCCACAAATTAGGTATACTTTCTAGAGAGTTATCTTTTTAAATTAGTGAATCTAATGTAAATCTGAAGTCTGCATCTTTAGTTATTGATAGTCATGTGCACAGGAATGCTTCAAAGTGGTAATTTTCCTAAAGTTTAATAATTGTAATTGATATCTTTAGCATGGTATCAATAAGGTTTCACTTTGAATGAACAATGATAACAAGTATTTAATGAAAATTATTCGTTAATGTGTCCTATTGTTTCTTGTTTGCTGCTCTCTGGGCATATGAATTTTAGCTAATGTGGAACTCTGATGATGTGGGGATTTATAACAAGGGGAGTTATAAGAAACATTCTAGCTGCAACTAATCCCTGTTTACTTTATTTGGGAGACGTATCAATGGATAACCAACAAGTGATGGTCATTTTAAGCTTTCCTTTGTCATTCCTACCATAACATCATGTACTATTCATGGCCATACATTCCTGTCCATGCAAAGTAAAGGGATATGCATTCAGGGTTCTTCATAGTTCCCAGTTAGAGTGCATAATTTTTTCTCTGATTTGCTTATTTCATGAGGGTAGGGAAGGAGCACTTTAATGATTCTATTTTTATCTGGAAATTTATAATTTTTAATTGCATTGGGAATGAATGGTCTTGTTACTCATTGCTCATATCTGTGCGAAATATAATTAATGACAGGTTGTAAGTTTTCCATTTCAATTACTTCAAAATCCATATTTTCACTAAGTGAATCGGAATACAATTCCTAAGTTATTTATTTTGTTTTCCTTTGAATTTTTTTGCCCTTCATTCCCCTGTCTGTCATATCTCATCAGGGTGGCCATGCACCTGGTCAGGCAGGAAAGCCTGAAAGTGTCTTGTGCAATATTTATTTTATTAAGAACACAATGTATACATTCACTGTCCTTTATTATCATACAACTAGTTTCAACGCTTAGGCATCATTATCAGGTACGGGACCTGATGATGACGCCTAAGCGTTGAAACTAGTTGTACGATAATAAAGAACAGTGGATGTATACATTGTGTTTTTAATAAAATAAATATTGAACATGAACTTCCACTAAGTTGAGCTTAAAACAATAGAAAGCACAAAGTGTCTTGTATTTAACTATGTATGCAACAGTATGGTGACAATGTGTTTTTCTTTATTTACCAGTAAATTAGCTGCAATTGAAGTGCTTTAGCAAAGCATGCCAACTTCCTAAATATCCAATTCCAAATAGTGATTGATGGCCTTGCTACCAGTCTGTAAAACCTTATAAGTTACCTCAAATTAAAATTAGTAAATGTTGACTAATGTTTTTATTTTTCCTTTATTTGAAGGCTAATATTCTAATAATGTATTTTTTATATCTTTGTGTTATGTGGTCATATTCAAAAGTATGCAATTTATTTAAAAAGTTATTAGATATGTCCTTCTCCTTTTGTAGATTGCTATGGCAACTCATGGTTTCTTGTGATTCTGTTACTGCAATTAAACGTTAAAATAGGTAAAAGAAAAAGACTTCACTTCTCTTTAAGAAGTTTGAGAAAACCTTTGTTTAAGAAACTAAGGTTTTCTCAATGATAGCTGATTGATCACTTACTGCTTGGCAGTGAAGAACAAGCCAAAATGTTTGTGGGACCCTGGGGCTAAACTTGATTCCGAGGAGGGACATACTTAGGAAAAATGATGGATTTTTTATCTTCCATAATTCAAGGTAGATAATTAAGCAATTCCTTAAGTAACGAGCCTATGTATTGCTTATTTACTTTGGATAATGCACTATTGCTCAAGTCATTTAGATCTGATCTGCAAGTGATTAATCTTAAACAATATGCTAGTGAAGGTATTACTGTCACGGCTGACTGCCTTGCTGGTGAGTCATATGGCATGGAAATACATTTTCTAGAAATATGGAAGCTAGTGTAAATATAAAATTCGGAGGGCATGAATATGAGCAGATAGGATAATTTTCTTATTCAGGCATTATTTTATATGATAATGGACATGGTAGTAGTGATATTTAGAAAAGAGTTGCAGTAACCAAACAAGTTCTTGTGAAGAGATACGAAGGACATCAGGGACTTTGCTTGAAGATATAAAGGATACTTTGGTCAAAAGTCTATTATGTAGCATATCATTGTTTGGGTGTATAACATGATCTCTGAGAAGGGAAGATGAGTGCAGGTTTGAAGTTTTTGAGATAAAGGTGTGGAGAGTTCAGAAAATGGGATGAAAAGAAAAAAGAAAACTGCCCAGTGTGTTAGAAAAAGAGATAAAGCTACAGGAGAGAAATGTAATAGATAGGAATATTTTGGCAAATGGTGACTGACTCACTTTCCACATTTATCTGGATTATTTTTTCTGAAAGCATCATTTTAACTATCTTGTGGGAAACTTAATTTTTGAAATATCCAAAGCTGTAGTATTTATTTAACGGAAATGACATTGTTATTTTTATTAGTTAAGGGTGAAAACTATTGTGGATCATCAATAATTTTCACTTGATTTTTTATGTGATACATGTATCTCTTCTTTAATGGGCAATGCACTTTATTGTACATGTAAAAAAAGCATTATATTTTATTCTGACTTTTAATAATAAAACCACTTTACTTTTCCACATAAACTTTTTAATTTTTACTACCTAGGTTTCGTTATAACATAACATCATCAGGTTTTTTTTTATTTATTATATTTTATTCTTTTAGTAAAAAGTTTGCTTTTTGGAAGGCATTTTCATTGAATTCATTTATTTAATTCAATCCTCTCATGACTTCTCAATGCATAGCATTTGGCACATGGCCCATAATGGTTGTCACTGCTTCGTATTAGGTACTTTGGATTTTACAATTTGTGCATTAATTAAGGCATTGGAAAAGGATTTTTTGATTAGTAATGGTTATTTTATATTTATATAATTACAAGTATTGTGAATACCTTAAAGTGAATGTATGGACCTCTTGCAGAATTATCGGAGAGTTGCTGAAGTTTGGATGGATGAGTACAAGGAGTACCTGTACGACCGAAGGCCTCATTATCGAAAGATAGACGCAGGTGATTTGACTGCTCAGAAGGCATTGAGGGAAAATTTGAAGTGCAAGCCTTTCAAATGGTTCATGGAAGAAATTGCTTTTGACTTGACTAAGAAGTACCCACCTGTGGAGCCTCCTGATTTTGCCAAAGGAGAGGTAGGCAAACCTCTGCTTGATTCATTTGTTTAATTTCATTTATTTACCTAGCATTATTTGTGAATATTGTTTCCTATGATTATTCATGTCTGATATTTGGCATGCATCATATTTCTGGCTTAAGAATTATCCTAGGTGTTATTATTTTTTTTGGTATTCTTCTGTTTAAGGTAGATTTCAGATGGACATAGCCTATACAATGGTACGATGATACATTTTCTTTCTCTTTT